>JAVYIG010000142.1:711048-861624 GCA_035222895.1 Strongylocentrotus droebachiensis
TTACCGTTTGAAATTTGATCTTTATTTTATGAGGAAGTTGAAGAGGGAGATTACGTGCCCTCCGCTTCCCTCCCAAACGGTTAAAGTTCGAGTTTTTTCTTTTATAGAGATCTTTCTATTGATTACAACGTTGTTGGATTAGTAGTCCCATTCGGCTTCAAAGATTGACTTACATGCTAGAGCGGGCTTCTCACGTAATCTCCCTCTTCAACTTCCTCATAAAATAAAGATCAAATTTCAAACGGTAAGTTTTCATTTAATCTTTCTATTTTAACTTGTTGTTGATAACAAGTTTTATGAAACAGGGCCTTGATTCATAAAAATCATTAACACTAACAACTGCCACAGATATATGATAAATCTGCTCATAGCCATTTAAATGAGAGGGTTTCAGTAACAATCATCGCATCTCATTATTAATATCAAGTCATCATTACTGAGAGTCCTTTCCAGGTCTCCCCAATCTCTCACATGGTGCAAGCCTACGGTATATCTACATCACCATGCAAGCCGATACTTATAAGCAGCATCTCATATCAAGTTGTATTAAACAGGTCCTAGGTCTTGAAGTCAGTTATAGCCTACATGAGACTACTAGCCTGCGGTATGTCTTGTTCATAAAAATCTGGGTTGGCTGATTATTTCTGGTCTCCTTCCATTCATCATGATACGTCCGGATGGACAACTTGACCGTTCTTGACCATGTCCACCAGCCAAGCGAAGGCATCGTTGATGTCTATCGGTAGATGGTCCTTGATCATGCCAGGCCGGACCCCAATGTGGTCAAACTGGCGATGGGTCACCCAGCGAGCGCGGTATTCATCCTTTGATCCGCAGCAACCACTGAGAAAAGAGATGGGGAAGGTTTTTATTCTCTATGATTGGCTGAATGGTAGAGAAACCCTGTTATGAATCATCAAACTGCAAATCAACTAAAATTGAATTTTAAACGGTATTGTGGTTCAGTTCTGGAAGTAGACAAATCTGCTAAATATATTTAGACTTTCATTCAATTACATGTATGCTTCATACATGTAGGTACCAACCTTTTACTTGTTCTAGAATGACTCTAGAAATCATCTGATAGTTATGTAATTAATATCTGATGTCATAACCTCATGGTTGCTAGATGAACCATTTACAATATGTATTCAAATTTATACAATTTGACTTGGCAATGAGCTATTACATTCACCTGCTATGTATTACTGTGTTTTTATATCTCATATCATGCATTTGTGCACAGTTTTCAACATGATTCTCTTATTCATTATAAAATGTTGTTGGTCTGAAAACCCCACGATGCATCAGGATTTTCATGATACATGATTAACAATGAATTAAAACCATGGACATTGGAGTATGTGAATACTATTTACGATGAATGAACACTAATGGTATTCATTAATTCCTAATCATCCAACCAACTTAACGCTCCCAATTGCATGCTAATTTCTCTACAGTGGTGTACAGAATGAAGATGATTTTACCCAGAATGCATCTCCCTCCGAGTGATCCAGATCATCTGACCCGGTGGATAGAGGGCCATGAACTCCCTACGACCTGTGACACTGGGTGCACCAGGCTCTTCAGCAGCAATGTCCACTTCAATGGATTCAGTATTATGGATCCCACCATTTCCTAATTCAGGGAGGGGGAGAAGTAAGAGTAATGATGATTTTTTTTTTTATTAAAAAAAAAAAAAAAAAATTCACATATTTAAAAAAAAAAAAGAAGGAGAAGAAGGAGAAGAAGGGAGGAGAAGAGAAAGGAGGAGATGAAGGATGAAGAGAAAGAAAAGGATAAAAAGGAGGAGGGGAGGAGAAGAAGAAGACAAAGAAGAGGGAGAAGAAGAAGAAGAAGATAAAGAAGAAGAAAGAAAAAGAAGAAGTAGACGAGGAGGAGGAGGAGGAGGAGGAGGAGGAGGAGGAGGAGGAGGAGGAGAATGAGGAAGAGGAAGGGGAAGGGGAAGGGGAAGGGGAAGAGGAAGAGGTAGAGGAAGAAGAAGAAGAAGATGAAGAAGATAGTATTGCTTTGGCTGGTGTGTATACTTGGGAGAAGAGCCTATTATTGATGCTGACAGAACCAACTTTGATAGAGCATCTGACAGATGCCACAAAGTTTCAAACATGAAACTTGTTGAAAGGCATAGCATACAATGTAGGATATGTTTGAAATTGATTTTTCTCTCATTTTATTTTGAAATCCTGGCAGTTTTCATAAAAAATGATATATTTCAGGTTTTCATGACATTTTGGCCAGATATCCTATACATATTGGGTGGTATTCTCATAAGTTAAGCCGGGACTAAGTCCAGACTAAACTAGAATTTTAGTTCACACTTCTATGGAATGCTAGGTTTCATCTTCCTCCTTCAATATTCATGACAAAGATAATCTACCAAAAACTTTGTTGAAATTCAGTGCAAACTCATATTATCTTTTTCTTCCCATGTCATTGCAAAATTAATTTTTTTGACACTTTTCATTGAAGGATTAAAATAATCTGTACAGGGTAAATGATTTGGCAACAGGTACTCCATAAAAGTGTTGACTAACTTAGTACGCACTACCGAAATACCACCCAATATATATAGAATGCCAGGTAATATCTTTTGATGTTGATTTTATACATTCTACTTTTAAAAAAAATTCTCTTTCTTCCAAGTTATTGGTACAATTTCAATTTACACATAAAACATAAAAATCACATTAAAAAAAACCCCAATAAAACAAAGAAAGAAAACAATATGATCCTATCCCTTACCTTCTCTACTTCCATGACCTTCCTCTGTAGGAGTGGCCAGGAGTCTCTGGTCTGCCCCTCTAGGGCTGGCAGGGAGGAGGGGTTCCCGGGGGTTACAGCACAGCCCATCCTCGTGATCCAGATCGTTATAGGATAATGGGAGGTTCTCTGGAAGACCTTTACAAGTGTACCAAAGACCACGCAAGATGACTCTGTACTGAAAAATAAAATAAAATATTTCAATTATTAAAGACAAAGTTGAGTTCTGGTCATGCGATTGCATTGTGAAAGAAAAGGTGTGGAATGGATCAGAAAAAAGTTGATCATGTTGCATGCAAGTATTTGTGTGTACTGCAAGGTTCTGGGGTCATCAAAATCATGATAAATTTGGCCCAGTTCTTGGTAAGCAACAAGCAAGAAAGATGTAGGCCTATATGGGACTACACAAATGGTGTCGGGCCTACTTACCTTGACTTCTTTATCTTTCTATGCTCATTACTCAGCCAGTATACATTTTCTACCAAAATTGTTTGGCAAATGACATTTATTTTTAATCTTGAACATTCAGTGTAAGTTTCATTTGATTCTGTGAGAATTCATCTTTTTTTTTTTACCAGAACTCAAGTTTATCTGTAATAATAATAATAGCTTCATTTATATTATGCATGTGTTCAAGGCACCCACCAAATACTATGATTACCCTGGCTTTAGCCCTGCTGCCCCAAGGCACTAAAAGCATTCAAGGAATAAATTCCTACCAGGTACCCATTTACCCATTTTAAGGGAAAAAAATTCAAATCCTAAAAAAATGGACATGCACATCACTATGCCAATGACCGAGTGATTAATGAATGTTGAATGTTACCTTAGGCACTGGACATCTCTTAATGACTTCAATTAATTGATCCCTGAGCTGCTCAAGAGTACACATACTCATCCTGTGAATCACAAGTGAAAGATAAGAACATCAATACCAACCAAAAGTACAAGTGTAGGTTATAATAACAGTATAATTATGCTACTATGACTTTCATTTCCCTATTTCAGCAATTTTTGTACAGGTAGAGAAAAGCAAAATTATTTTGCACTTCATAAACAAAATTGAGGTAGAAGATTGCTTTTTGGCAACGGTATGAAATTAATTATCACATTCGTTCTTTAATGGTAAAAGTATTGCTATACACTGATCATCAAATAATTACAATTGATAGAAATAGCTCTTGCCTAATCAAGGAAGTTAAAGGGATACTTGAGTTCTTGTTTGAGACCGCAAATACCTTCAAAGTGCATGGTTATTGCTCTTATCCTTATTTATGACATTTCTAGTGCTGTTTTAGGACCTATAATTGCTATGAAGGTAATTTTAGACCCCAAAATGTGTGAAATATAGCCAATACGATCATACCAATTCAGCTCCACTTTCAAACAAATACGGTAACCATTAATTAATTAATTAATAATAAAAATACATGGGCTGGCTGATTGTGCGTATTATAACCAACACGAAAGAGCCGTCAAAAAGCCAACATCGGCATTGGCTAGAACAAAACGTATAAATTATTGAATATTTGTGAGGCACCACAAATATTAGAAATCATTATATTTATGGACATTTCAGCTGTCTCTGAACCAAATTTGATCAAATAAAGATGATTTTGTCAATTAGATTGTATGATCTTTCAAATTTGACACTCAGTTTTTCATTATCTCACAAAAAAATTGTTTTGTGTCGCGCCCTCTGCAACTAAAATCAACAGGGATAGTCGAGTTTTGTTGCAGAGGGATGTACTCTTGATACACAACTCACCTTGGAACTATATCTTCTCCTAAGACAACTGCAGTAACAAAACTCTGAGTGTATAATACTCCTTCAGCACTGACAATGAAGAAGACAGAAAACAAATTAAAAGAATCACTCACATAGAATTTACAAAGCAAGATTTAATTTTATGTTACAATGGTCTTGTTGAAGGATTTGTCACATATGCCTGACACTAAGAAAGTATCCCTTTGGAAGAAGAAACTATAACAAATTTTGTCTGAAATTTAGACATGGATATAATAGCTAGTATATCCATGTATTAAATTTATCATATCAAATAGTCTGGTATATGCACAAATAATTGAGATTTACTGGTAATTGAATAACAACAAGAATAGTCCAAAGTCATCATTTCCACTATTAAAGAAAACAAGAACAAATAATGTTTTTTTCCTCACCATGAACATCACAATAATTACAGCTTCATGTACATTACACAAGTATCTAACACAAAGGTAAAACGCAACATTTAAGAATTGCAAATTATAGTTGTACACAGTAGTATTTTATCTTTCAGAACTTTTTCGAAACCAATTTCTACCTTAAATACAAAAAGCAAACAAATTACGGCTTACTTGATAAGGCCACCAGGGGGTGAGAAGGCATACGCTTTGATTTCTGGGTACTTCTCTCGGAGAAGGATGGACAAGATGGCCGCCACCCCGGCTCCAAGGCTATGACCTGATATGACTAACTTGTAGTCCTGAGAATTGAATGAAAACAAAGAGTACCAGTAATCTTTTTATAATTGAACATTTAGTTTTGATGCAAAATCAAAGAAACGTTTTTTATGCAAAGCAGGGCTCCATAATAATTTGTTGTAGTGGGTCTGGGCTATATGTATGAGCCCAATGTTAAACATTTTACATTTTTGGGGGGCCTAGTCTTAGATGCCCTTTTTTGAAGGAGTAGATCTATTTGTATAAGGGGGAATGTGTAAAATTATGTTCCCAATAATATGTGTAGGGCCCCGGAAAGATCAATTAAATATTTTTCTCTGGAAAGGTTATCTTTTTTATTATTCAGAACATAACAGAAATCAAGAACTACTTACAAAGGTTTCCAAATTACTGGTTTGTTCGATGGATTACAAGTTAAAAACTTCCTAACTTTCCTACACTCTGTCTAACACATTTTTCTAAAACTGTCAGAAATCTGTTTCGCTCATTTGCCTTTTAACAAAACAGACTTGATATCAGGTTGACCTCCCTCTCAAATATGTTGACCTTTTGTTTGGAGTAAATGTCTATTTAATTCAATACGCAGTACTCAAGAAAAGGCAATCTCTGTTTCAAACTATTTGTCATTGGAGAAGAAGACCTTTTGTTATAGTTATTTAGTTAATCTGTTTCTTTCCCTGGCATCCATGTGACTCACTACAAATCTTACTGTTGTTTCGTATTCACCGTTTCTTAATTATGTCTTTGCCAAATATATAATAATAAGATTTGATGAAGCATATTTCAATAAGTGACGATCTAAAGATGTGATTTCATTTTGATGCTCAGTATATATCATGAAGCAGAACCTATATGATCGAATAAATCAATCTGAAAGTACATACATTTTGACTTTGGCAGAGGTAAGGAAAATGAGATTTGTTTTAATAAACACACGGGTGGACTCCCCCTTTGAACAATGCACACAAGATAAACTCACTGGATGTCTTTGGAATGCATCTTCAAGTAGCTTCAGCTCTTGTAGTTTATTCAGGATGTACTTGGAGTTGTTGACGATCCCTCTATGTGCATAGATCTCATGGCCCTCTATGTCCAACCTCTCAGCATCTGCAGAGACATCGGTCAACATGTCCTACAAAGAGAGATGGCATTGACATTAAATAACAAGGCTTCCTCAGATATGATGTGGTAAACCGCCGGAAAAAAGTCACCGCTTTTTTCTAAACGTGTAATTGAATGGCAACTGCTCGCAACAAAGGACTTGTGCGTATTCACTAATCTCTGTGTTATATTATACAGAAAGAGGAACATATTACACTTTACATCGATCGATCATTATACAAAAATGGCCATGGTTTGCCATCGTATCTGAACAAGCCTTTAGAGATGAAGTTGAGTTCTACTCATGTGGTTACACTGTGAAAGAAATTGTTTGAATGCAATTAAGAAAGGCTGATTATGTAGTACTTAAGAATTTTGTGTACACTGAGGTTTTGGAATCATCAAACTACTATGGACTCAATCTTGCTGACAGCAACATGCACAGCACATAGACATGTGTATATGGGACTGCACATACACGAGTCATGAAAGTTAGGTCCAAACATTTCGGCTATTAGTTGTCATATTTCGAATTTGAAGGCATTTGAAGGGTAATCCTTTTCAGGTGGGACACTTTATCTATGAAACTCTTCCACAGTATTACATGAAAAGAGTGACAAAGCTAATAAATCTTTTTCTTTTATTCATATACAGAGCAAATATTTTGTGTTGATTAGAAAACTCATTCAAGCTTACTTTCATTTCTACGACTCTTACCTTGAATGAGAGAGTCCCTCTGATTGCGATGACCACTGACTTATGTGTGTGATCCAGGACAACGAAGAATGGACTCTGGAAAATCTGTGCCACAAGAAATCATTCAAACAAGTTTCAATTATATTTAGTCATACATACATGTATGTAGACCGAAGAGTACACGTCACAAGTTTAGTTGATAAACTTGTTCTCATATGGAACGGAGGCATGACTGGTATTAAAAGGTATTTATGAAGCAGCTCCATGACTTTGGCAGTGACGACTCTAAAATGCAAAAGGTGGGACTACGCCATTGGTAAAAGATCTCTGACTATTTGGGGTCATTTGTACCAAAGCTAACTTTAAACTGGTCTACTGACATAAAATGTGTCATTCCACTTCATATAAGATCTGATCTAAGCTCTAGTAGGACTATCAGCTTGGGTCATAAGGACCGCTATCCATAAGGACCGCTATTCATAAGAACCATTATTCATAAGGACCGCTATCCATAACCCGTGTCAAAAAGGAATAGCGATCCTTTATAAATAGCGGCCCTTATAAATAGCGAGCAGACCATAGACAATTTACCTTGCTTTTCATAAGGACCGCTATCCATAACGCGTGACTAAATGACTAGCAGTCTTTTATATCATTAGATACATGTACACTAGAATCTGAGATGTAGTCAGCAAATAATGTATGGGTTAAAATAATAAGAACTTGCCCATCAGTTTAAATCTTACCCTATTTTTGAAGCTGACATAGAGCAGGTCCTCCTCATCTGCCCCTGCTAAGGACCTTATGGCCGTGGTGTTACACTGGCAGCAGTTATCACCTGTGATGCGCTCAGAGGGTCTAAAGCAGGCACAGCACCTGGTGGAAAATTCACAAGCAAAACTCATTTTGATGCAAACTCATGTAGATGCAACTAAACTGATTTTAAGCACTTTTGGCAGGTTTGAAGATTTTTTGTCAATCAGTCGTCCGGTTACATGAAATAGGTTACCTTGTGAATTACGCTGTAGTATGTCAGTTGAATTATTTAAGAAGCATCTCAAAACACACCTATATACATTGTTTTTAACTGCATTAAATTTTTTATCATATTTTTGTTGAGTTTTAATTCATTGATTTATTTGTTTCGTAAAGCACTTTATTCAGTTCTAAATTGGATATAGCGCTATAAAAGAAACAATTTATTATTATTATCATGAATGCCAGTATTTTTCATACTGGGACTCAAAAGCAGACTTCTACTGCATTATCTTCAAATGGTTGCATGCACTGTGGATAATTTACAAGCACTCGTCTCTGTGTTAACCCATAGCAGTTCGGTGTCACCTTTTAGGGACGTTTTATTTCTATCTTTTGATCCAGAATGCTCTGAATGACAAGTTTTACATGAGCAGAAGGAGCAAACATCACAGGAAGATTTGAATCCATTTATGTTGCAGTCTAATGTGCCATTCATGACTAAGAGAGATTAAATAAAAAATAATGATTGAAGCCATGTGTACATGGAGCTTCCTATAAAACTTTCTTGGGTAGAAATTAAAATTTGGGGACTAATGTGCACCAGACCCATTCTAAGGCTTGTTCAGATATGACGCAGCTGACATAAAGTATAAAACACTTCACATTTCTATACCTTCTATAACGCAGAGCTCAGTAAATGAGTGCAGGTCCCTGGTTGCGCAGAGTTGCCATTCATTTACATGTTAAATAAATGCAGCGGCTTTTTTGTGGTGGTTTACACCATATTTGAACAAGACCTTTAGTGTCAAGCCCTTAGGTCTAAAAAAAAAGATGTTGTATTGCACTTTAGGAGCCAAAACATGGTTTGGTCAGTCGGAAATATCTTTTCTTTTTTTCTCTCTGTTTGGGGTGATATTTCACAGTTTTTAATGCTTTAATATTTTTTCTCTCTAAAAAACGGTAAACAAAAATAAAAAAATAAAAAGCTGACCGTAGATTTCAAGATTTTGGGGTCAGTGGCAAAGGGCAATACAACATTTTTTGTTTGTTAAGGCCTTACATATGGTTAAGGTATAATATGTTGTCCAATATAAACAAAGTTCTAGATATATATTGGATGTTACCTTCCAGCACAGCAGAGCTTACAAAGCCAGCATTTGAGATCTGCATTGACTAGGATGGGCCAGCCGTTGGAGGCCATCGAGTATCGGTAGTAGTGCCAAATGGTCTCCAAGCTCCTCTCCACCGGTTCGGTGGGCAGGGCCACATCAGGTCCAGGATCTTTGCAGGAGGCTGTCATGGGGATCTGATCCCTGATCCGCCTCTGCTGCTCAACCTGGACCAGGATCAGACCCGCCACGATGTCCGATAGGACTACATCTAGACCCTGAAGTAATCGCAAGAAATTTTGAAAAAGAGACCTGTGATGGAACTTTTGACCTTGCCTTCTGCAAGACACAAAACTTTGCCCCATACCCACACATAACCAATCCTGTAACACAATACCAGTACCATAAGTAATTAAACTATAAAACAAGGACCACATACATGACAGGCATGAACACCTATGAGATAAAGCATGAGATACATAATGGTACCACACATGCTTCTGCGGAAGTTGCTCAGTAGTATTTTCTTACACTTACCCTTATCCTATAATCGTGATGAAATAAACCCTAGGGTAATTGTCACTGGTCAAATAGATCACCTAGATATCTAGACCCTTATGCTATGGTCACATTACCCAAAAGTAGCCTGCTCGGCGGCCGAGCGTTGAGTTTTTAACCAATTCTGCCCGGCGGCTGCTCGGCCACCGAGCGGCGGCCGCCCAGGCACCGCTCGTTTTCAGGGCATCGCTCGGTCGCCGTTGAAGTTTTAGCGCGGAGTTAAAATTTTGGCGGCGCCTGTTCACTTTTCACTCGCCGCCCAAAATACGCTCGGTGCCTGGGCAGTCGCCGCACGGGCACCGACCTAATCGCTGGGCGATGCCTAAATTCCAGCAGCGACCGAGCAGGCTACTGATCGGTCGGTGGCTGCTCTGATTTGTGACCATAGCTTAAGGTGATCACAACCACAAGGAGATGCATGGTGGAACTTTTTGACAATACAGTCTGCAGAAACTTTATACAACATTGTAATCAAAACACTTTTCACCATCAAAATATGTCTATGTAACAATATTTGTTGTGCATTTGACAATGAAGAAGGTGCCATGTGCTGCTTATTCCTTTCCCCCTCCAAAAAAGAAAAGAAAAGAAAAGATAAGAAATGAATAGAAAAAATTCTTACATTTAAATGGCAGTCAGCTCAAACTTTAAATATTACTAACCTAAATAATGTTTAAACCCTTACAAGTTACATGCCATAATCAACGAATGTTGAACAGTGTTGAGACAAAAAAAGCCTTTGTTTTTCTTCATGAAACAGATCTATGTGCCACATTTCAGGTTTACTTTTGCTTGGGATATAGTTCAAACCAAATTTAAACATTTCACATTTTTATATTTGACCGATTGTTAAAAACCCTGGTGGCATGGAAGATGACATCTTGCTCTATCTTACTTGAAATAGTGATGAAAACACAGCTGCAGCTTCTGCATATGCAATCTGAGAATTCTCATCTTTCTTCACACAAAAACAGCATCTACGACATCTGGAAAGAAAGCAGAGAAAAAGGTTCTCAGAAATTATCACAATTCAACAGGGGCAAGCTAAATTACTTTCAAGACAACGTCTTACTCTTGCTGCCACAACCTCCAAATAGGAATGCCCCGGTTAGAGAAAGAGCAGACCATGATAAAATCAATTCCCATAACCTTTATTTTGCATTCTGGCTATCTTGCAAAATAAAATTTGTAATAAATACAATGACTACAATAGAAAGTTTTCCCTTAAATTAGTTACCAGAAGAATCAAAAGTGTTTTGAATTGATGCAGATTTCATATCATTGAGAAGGGGAAGCCTTACTGATCAAATATAACAACTTCCCTCTTCAAAATATGTTTGGGGCCCGCAGTAATCATCTCTCAAAAATGTTAATTTTGAGATCAAGATTTTCTGCTACACCGGTCCCCCGTAGAGCGTTAAGATTCGTGACGTCACAAGCAAGACACAGCTAGCCACAGAATTGCATTTACACCTTCCCATGATTTCTATATGATTTTTAAGCGAATTATTCATGTTTTTCAAGAGAAAATCTTTCCATCCATACATAATAGTGCTGTAGCCGAACCGCCGAACCGAACGGAAGTTCGCCGAACATGGCACTTCCGAACCGAACCGAACCGAACCGAACCGAACGCAAAGGCCTGGTTCGGATGTTCGGCAGAAAAATGTAAACGTTTTTGCAAGCTAATAATAGGGATGTCAGACGCTCGCGCTGCAATCCTGAAATCGAGCCATCAATGTGCGTACGAGCCAACAGTGATTGTAGTCGAAATAAAAACATGCAATCTTTAAAAATTCATTAAAAATCAAAATTAGCAGGAAAGAACTAATTGGTTAAGAATTACCGTAGATTAAAGTTGTATTCCAATATTGGAAGCATTTTCTTCACAAGTAGAATCGTAGAATCAATCAAAATATGGCAGTAAAGATGAGCTCTAATTCGCCCATTGGCCCTTTGCAAGCGTTTGAAAGGCATTGTGGCACCCATGGCACTGCTTTTCTGTGACTCTCTGAAAAACTGCGCATGTTTACATCAAAATCTGGAGGTGATCCTGGGGTCACACAATGCCCAAATTTGGACATGCCATTCATGAAACTTAAGAAAATAATCCATGCGCATTGACTTTTTTGCCTACCCCATACTTTTAATATATTTGAGCGTTAAAGTTCCAATTTATAGCGATCTTTTTCTTATAAAAATGAACTTTTTGCAAAAGTCAATGTTAGTATCTTTATAAGTGATATTCAAGCTATCTTTGTGCCAAAAATCTAAGGGAAATTCATTCAGGATCATCTACAGATAATCACAAACTTCCGATGTATACTACCCAAGACTGAACAACCGTAAGTCTTGACACTCGCCCTCAACCCCTGGTGATTCTGTGCTGAACACGTACGGACCGAACGAAATATTTGCAGCTAGAAACTACTTTCCATGGATAAATTGAGAATTTTGATCGACTACAAACGTTGAATATAAGTTTTTCATAATTAAAGACTCCATTATTAAAGCAATAACTCAGTATTTATTATAGAAAAGAAGTTGAAATGTTGAATGTGTGTACGAGTGAAATGCCGGGAGGAAGTATAAATGAAAGAAAAGCGTGATGTTATCATCAAGCCGCAATGGCCATGTGCGCGCACGTGGAAATTTCCATTGTAAGCGCCGGCATGTGGCTCTTCTTCTAAGTGCACAAACTCCCTCTTTAAAAAAGATAAAATGCAAGAAATTATTAAAACAATGTTTCAAGGGAAACTAAACACTGTTTCGAGGGAAATTACGTAGAAATGAGCAATTCTAGTGACTCAGCTGTAATTGTAAATATACAGGTGTTATTCTCCTGATACATTTGTAACATTACAAGAGGTTTTCTGGACATTTACCATATTTGTTTTCCTTTATCAAAAAGCAATTTTACATGTACTTGGAATTGATATATTTTTCCACCATGACTGCCAGAATTTTAATCCAAGTTTACATTGAAATATCATCTTATATTTGTATCGCTGATTATTTGAAAATCTTTACTTGAAAATCAGCGATCCTCCAGATCCTCAAATCGATCCTCAAATTTTATCAGGAAACATTTTTCCTGTGATATTTTTGTTTTTTTTAAATCTTTGTTTTTCTTTGTTTTTCTTTGTTTTTCTTTGTTTTTTGCCATGGCAACCTTATATTTTAATTTTAAAAATGTTGTGGAAATATGTCCCTGCCATTATCTTGGAATGCAAAGTGTTTTGAGTAGCAATTTGATCTGGAAAGTAAATACCGGTATATTAATTTTAAAATATTTTCTTATTTTCTTTGTTTTGTTTCCATGGCAACAATATATTTAATTTCAAGGTTTCTCTTAAAAATGTTGATAAAAAGAATATAATGAAGAAAAGTTCTGTTGAAATTTCAATGAGAAACAAGATATATTTTTTGAGATATGGCACATCAAACATTGCTTGCAATGTTGAGGTATGTACTCTTTACTATGTACTTAAATTACACTCGGTGCCATGCTTACATTGTAATTTCCTATGCAAAAACTTCAGGAAATACCCCTAAATAAAAACATTAAAAAATTAATATCTCGAGAATCGATTTATATTTTGACTCCATTTTTTTTCCATATTGAATGATAAATTGTGTTCTCCAAATACAGTGCAAAATTTTCATGATTTAATGGACTTCAATTTTTAGTCTAACATCCCTACTAATAAACTAGTCATTTTGTACCTAATGTTCATGTCATGATTGCTCATTTTATATTTACTTTTTTCCCATTTTCCGCCTTTGTGATTTATGCCTATCCAGTGGTGGGCGCGACTTCACTGGCGCCATTTAAATCCCAAATCCTGACCACGCTACGTCGCGATCGCAAGCCATAAACAAGAATACATGTGCGTGATCAAAACAAGTTCAGCTCAAACCGAACCAAGTTCAGCTCAACAAAAAATTAATATTTTAATTGTAACAATATCGGACAAATTTTACAATATAAATAATGAAATAAATATATATTACAGTATGGTATTTATTTATTCAGAAAAAATAGGGATTTTATATTTTTCCTATTGAAAACAAAAACTTATAAAAAACAGTTCTTGACAAGCCATTCAAGATGGCAGCTTTCATGACTCTAACATTAGACAACAACCGTCTCGGAAAATCTTTACAAAATATCTTTTATTGACAAATTGAAAACATGATTCTTTTAAAATTGAAAATAAAACATGATTCAAGACGGAAATACGAATGTAAGTAGTATTTTTCTTCACAAATAATTACGTTTAGAGCAGTTTTTTAATGTGAAATTCATGCTGGTCGGAAGCACTGTGCAGAAGTCATCCGTGCTGGTCGGGCCCGGCAGCCGGCAGGCCAGCCAGCCTGCCCAGTGCCGACCGCCGTGGCTATAACGCTGCTTGCTATTATATTACCGAACCCCTGAAAAATTGCCGAACTTTGCCGAACCGAACCGAACACGAACATAGCGTCTGACTTACAGCACTAATACATAATTTGTCCATAATTATCAGTTGTCATGAATTTTCTTTGAGTGACTACTTTAACATTTGATTTCGGGAGAGTACAGAGCCCACTAGGAGAGATAGCTGATCATCTTTTGTTTATATTTACCAGTTGCCCAATCTCCCCACATTACAGTCTAACAACAGCAAAACAACATTTTCTAGCAACCTACTTCAAACAACATCATCTGATGAGAGCCAGAAGGGCATTGACTCTGTGTTAAAATAAGAATCAATGCCCTTCTGACTCTAAGGGAATGAATATATCCATACCTCTTTTCCCAGCGATCAAAGTCATCAAACTGCTCGTCGTCATGGCGATGCTTCCCTCCAAAGAGAACGAGTACACAGATAGCAATGGCAATGAGGAGGAACCAGCTAAAGATGAGGGCAGCCTGGACCAGACGGACAAGACTCACATCACACGACTGGTCGGACCTAAGCTCCCAGTCTCTGAACACCCACACTGCACCCACCTGTAAGGCGATTGTTTCAAAAGAAAAAAAAATAAGTCTGCAGCACCTATCTAGCAAAAACTGAAAACTCTTTAATACAAAATAATAATAATAATAATTGTAAATTTATACTGCGCAATTTCTATAGAAATATACACATAGGAACACTGGTTGTTGATCTACTACAATAGTATACATGAACTTTGCATTCTGCCTTGTTCCCATACGATATGTAGTTAACCCCCTCAAACAAAACACTGGCAAAATATAAGAAAATGGTAGAAAATGTACATCTGTATCTCACAACAGACAGATAAGCGAGTATGTGTGTATAGAAATTGAACACCTTTCTGTTGTCTGCACCATTACCTGCAGTCACAAGACATCCCATCCAAGTTTAGCTTGGAAAAAGCTGCTTCAGGGATTATCTCATCAACGTTCAAGATTCAAGGGACAGTGTTATGCACAGATACTTTCTTTCTCACCTCCACTTGCCATTTTTTACACATAAAAATCTGTTGCAGTTTACCACCTCATATGTGGGCAAGTATTTAACAGATGGCTAAAATAACCATCAGCCTACTCTGACCACATCTCATCCAATAAACGGTTCACATTTGAACGATATTCTACACCTACCAAGCTACTTGCAATCTCTGCCACAAACACTAGCGCCCTGATGTAGAGCAACGCTGCTAGGTATCTCCTGGGGTGGGTGTCTGTGATAGTGCCCCGCCCGCTGACCACGCCTATAGCCGTCTCCAAGGCAACAGTGATGCTAAGTAGGATGACGAGACCAATTAGGAAGCCGGCTAGAAGGTTACCTTGCTTGCAGTGCTGGATGTTAGGGTGTTGGATTACAAACACTGCAATAGCCGACGCCAGGCTGATTGAAAACAAAATAAAAACTCAGCCATTCTTCTCCGAAATCAGTTTACCCACCATGGTCGCTTAATATTGAGGCTCAGCAATAACAGGTGTATTTTTATGTTTATTTTTTATTGCTGTAATCTTTTTATGAGTGTGAATAAACTTGAAACTAAAAGATGGGTGCTTGAAATCTAAATCCAGAGTCCAGAACCCCAAATTAAAAACAATTACGGTATAACATAGTGCTTTAATATGCATACATTTGTCACATTTGTCACAGTATAGTTTTAGATCGAGAAAAGAATTGTTTACTAACTCCATAACTGTCATGATCTCTACCAAAGGACTGCATAAATTAGTTGCATCAAACTCCCTTTTATAAATACTTTTCAGACAAAATTGTCCCTCACGACATATTGAAGTGGCAACGTTTGATGCCAGGCTTCCGTTTGGAGGTCTGCAATTTTGTAGCTGGATTCTCTTAATTTCCCATGCAAATAAAAAGATATAGATAGTTGTGAGATTTACTTTGTTTCTATTTTATTAATAACTTAAGCCTCGGTCACAAATGCCATTACAAACGCCGTTCAAACAATTTTCAGACAAAGGAAATTCAGGAAGACAATGGAAAAACAGGGAGATTTGTACGAAATTATCATTCGTATGAACCTTTGTGACCGTAGCAATAATCAACTTTGTCCCATGCAATGAACTTACAAGATAAGGCGGACACTGGCAGAGCCTACAGCAGGAAAGACAAGATCATCACCTCCAACTTGCCATCGTCTCTTGAATAATATTAAAGCAGGCATGGTTCACATCTTCTTTCCCTCATTGACAAGTTCCCTCTTGACTATGCGCAATGAAGAATTATTGATTGATGAAGCTGGAATTAAGAAAAACAGGAGGAAGAGAAGAAGAATAATTAGAAGAAAAAGAAGAACATAAAAAAGAAGAACAACTCTGATTTATTGACCTGCACATCAGACCTCACTTTCCATGATTTTACGAAATAGTAGTATAGCCGAACCGCCGAACCGAACGGAAGTTCGCCGAACATGGCACTTCTGAACCAAACCGAACCAAACCGAACGCAAAGGCCTAGTTCGGATGTTCGGCAAAAAAATGTAAATGTTTTTGCAAGCTAATAAACTTGTCATTTTGACCCTAATTTTCATGTCATGATTGCTCATTTTATAATTACTTTTTTCCCTTTTTCCGCCTTTGTGATTTATGCCTATCCAGTGGTGGGCGCGACTTCACTGGCGCCATTTAAATCCCAAATCCTGACCACGCTACGTCGCGATCGCAAGCCATAAATAAGAATACATGTGCGTGATCAAAACAAGTTCAGCTCAAACCCATTCAACAAAAAATTAATATTTTAATTGTAACAATATCGGACAAATTTTACAATATTAACAAGAGTAACAAGGGAAACGCTCTCGGCGGTCTCGCCTGCATAACGCAATTCAATATGATAAACCAGAACGTCAATGACGTAGCGCTCATCTGCATCTCACAACAACAACTATCGTAAATTTTATGTGGTACACTTTTGAACTGGTCAAAAAATAGAAATTTGATGCCCTGGAAGGGACATAATTTCATTTCATTTGCATAAAGTACCATAAATAATCAATGGAGCAAAATCTCAAAATTCTGTGTAGAAGTTTATTGTTCCAAATTTAGCTCTACCAGATAAGGCAAAATCGGTCAAGAAATGAGGGAAAAGAAGCAATTTTTGTTATTTTTGGAATAAATTTGCATAAATTACCATAATTAATTAATGGAGAACAATTTCAAAATTCTGTGTACAAGTTTAGTGTACCAAAGTTAGCTCTACGATATAAAGCAAACCAAATCAAAATCGGTCGAGAAATGAAGGAGAAGAAGCCTTTTTTGTGATTTCGAATAAATTTGCATAAATTAGCATAGTGAATTTCATGATTCTGTGTAGAAATTTTAAATCCCCTCCTAGCCCTATCATATGAAACAATCAGAATCAAAATCGGTTGAAAAATAACGAAGAAGAAGCATTTTGAAAATCTTAATGTTGATGCCACAACAAAGTCTAAGTTTGTTGACCTTAAATGGCCTTTGACCTTAACTTAGTGACCTGAAATTCTACTCACATGATTGGGGAGACTTGATAACCCTATAGTCCAAGTTTCATTGACTAAGAACTTATACTTTCAAAATTATATCAAAAATTCAAAAACTTAACCTTAGGTTAAGTTTTCGATGATGATGCTACAACATAGTCCAAGTCTGTTGACCTGAAATGACCTTTGACCTTGACTTTGTGATCTGAAATTCTACTCACATGATTGGGGATACTTGATTACCCTATAGTCAAAGTTTCATTGACTAAGAACTTATACTTTAAAAATTATACCAAAAATTCAAAAACTTAACCTTAGGTTAAGTTTTTGATGTTGACGCCGTCGCCGTCGCCGCCGCCGCCGCCGTCGCCGCCGCCGCCGTCACCAGAAAAGCGGCGCCTATGTCTCGCTTTTTGCTACGCAGGCGAGACAAAAATGAAATAAATATATATTATAGTATGGTATTTATTTATTCAGGAAAAATAGGGATTTTATATTTTTCCTATTGAAAATAAAAAATTATAAAAAACAGTTTACTGACGAGCCTGAATCTCTATTCAAGATGGCAGCTTTCATTTCTCTAACATTAGACAACAACCGTCTCGGAAAATCTTTAAAAAATATCATTTATTGACAAATTGAAAACATGATTCTTTTAAAATTGAAAATAAAACACGATTCAAGACGGAAATACAGATGTAAGTAGTATTTTTCTTCACAAATAATGACGTTTAGGGCAGTTTTTTAATGTGAAATTTGTGCTGGTCGGAAGCAGTGTGCAGACGTCCTCCGTGCTGGTCGGGCCCGGCAGACCGGTCGGCCCACCCAGTGCCGACCGCCGTGGCTATAACGCTGCTTGCTATTACCGAACCCCGAACTGAACCAAGTTTGGGTGAAAAATTGCAGAACTTTGCCGAACCGAACCGAACACGAACATAGCGTCTGACTTACAGCACTAATTGAAAGGCGGACCAATGAGAATGAAATGGTCGAGGGCGATTCAGGGGCTAAATAATGTCCTAAATACTAATGAAGGATGTACAAAGAGTCATGAGCTGGGTGAAGGTGATGAAAAGAAAATGGAAATAAGATTAAGATCATCAACAGCTGGATGAAAGGAAAACAATTTGAAGAACTAAGAATAACAAAATTAACCTCTTATAAAAATAATAATGCTGAATATGCTGAACACAGCGGTGAATGTAAACAAACGCACAGCCTTTCAAAACCTCTTGCATATTCAGCATTTTCAAGCGAACAGCGCTCTTTAGCATGAATAATCATATTTCCTGCACCGCTACCGTGCATGCTGTGTACTTTCTCTTCGCCAAGTTGATTCGACGATACAACATGGAGGCTCGGTTTAGGACAAGGAATCACTGTTTTTCCCATCAAAGACTTCTTCAAATTATAATTTCAAGTGTGGCCGTGGGGCGCGATGCCCAGACTCCAGAGGAGTCGAAAAACATTGTAGACTAGGTCAAAATTGTAATTACTAACGTTTCACATTTCAAAAAAGATGTCGCCCAACCCGCTGTTTGATTCGTGTTCAGGCAGGATTAGACCGAAAGCTTCAGTCTCTGTATCGACGGTGGTTCCGCTGAGATTGCATCTGGCTCCACTGACCGCCTCTTTACATAGACTGAAGTACGGCCTATGCCGTACTAGTGGATCAAATGGTTCGGTTTGGCAGCACTGCAATGAATGAGATATGCAACGAGATTTTCACTCTTTACATCCTCATAAATGCACTTTTGCTGCAATATTACATTAGGCTAATAAAAATATAAAAAATAACAAACAAATATGGCTTTGACTTACGATAGCTTGCTCATTTATATCCTAAATTAATGATTAATCCGAGAAAGTCTCATAGTCGACATGATTCGTTGTCATCCATCTTGGTTTTAATTAATGAATATTCATTTTTTCTTTTCGAACGTCCAATAGCTACGTACGAGTCAACCCAGTGATATATGAATATTCATAAACCCAATACGAAACGAGTGCTCTGATTGGCCATTCGCTATGTTTTGGTAGGTTGACCCGGAAATATATCGGCCGGGTGAAGTCATAGATTACTAATTTGAATGGATGAACGGTACGTTTCACGGTTCAGAGAAAAAAATTGGATAAATCATATAAGTCCAAAAATTTCGCATTTGTATGATAGGTCAATTATTATTATTTAGTGTAAATAGGAGTATACAATACATATACTTAATTTGTATCTGATTTATAAATCAGAAAATTAGATCTAAATAGTAAAAATCGGGGGAGAAAGCTCTAGACCTATCACCATAAGTGGTAGACCGAATTTTCTGTCTCTTTCGTTCGTTAGCCTCTTATTGGGGTAGGGTCGGCCGGCTCTCTCTTTAGAGACGGAAACCGTTTATACACATTCCCTTGATAACGCCACGGCCATTTCAGGTCGTATTGTTATGCCCCCAAAATCCCCCAAAATGTCATTTTACCTCATGCATTGATTATTTAAAATTAGGAGAAGGTTATACTAGTTACTACATCGGTTCCACTTACCAACTTGACTGAAATAATCCGTTTAATGGTCCCTTTTAAGGAAATTATGGGTCAAAATCGACATCCATGTTGAAAATCTTGCAAGCCGTGTTAAACTCTCGCTGCGCACGGAGTCATCTAAATCAATCTCATCCCTTCTAGTCTACCTCGAAGGCAAAACGATTATGAAGGAAAAACTGTGCGCCATCTACACGTTCGTAATGGCGTTATCACAACTATACAAAAGCTTGTTTATTTCTTCATTTGACATTTTGTTTTCGACCATTTTTTCGTGCGCGAGTCAATGCAAACTATGTATTACCACACTTTCAACACGCAAGGAACGGGGAACACTCGCGGACCTCGTATCAAATTCGTTGCAAAAAAAAATTTCAAGGGTAGGCACATTCATGGGGCACTAGAGGGCGCTTTGCGCCCGTACGAAAATCTGAATGGCCTTGCTGCGGTGGGTCGGCGATAATCAGCCCAAAACTTGGATATGGGAGGTTGGAAGGATATACACTACCGCTCAAAGGTTTTGGCACATCGGTTCGGTTACGGTTTGGTGCGCAATGTCCTTCGGTAAGCCTCCGAGGTTAATCTCCATGATTTTGTTGTTCACCGCAAAGTCTCGGTTAGCAAACGGTGAGCAAACGGTGAGCAAACGGTGAGCATACGGTGAGCAAACGGTTAGCAAGAGAGAGCGCACGCGCGGAATTCTCTGTTCCGGTGAGAAATCGCGGTTAGCTAAAAGCGCGCACGTGATGAGCTAAGATCGCGCATGCTTTGAAAGCTGTATTGTGACGTAACGGTGAGAAATCGCGGTTAGCTAAAAGCGCGCACGTGATGAGCTAAGATCGCGCATGCTTTGAAAGCTGCATTGTGACGTAACAATGACATATTTTATAAAGCGCACGCATTGAAAGCTGTATTGTATTCAAAGAGGCAATTCAGCTGTTAAAGCCAGGAATACAACATTCACTGGTGGGGAAATGTATTTCATGAGGGACAATTGTTTTGCTAAATGTCTGTGATTTACATCAAATAAATGAAATCTAAGTATTCATGAACCATTCTTCACCGATTTTTGGCTGTCTCAACGTGTGATAATGCATATGTTTATTCAGAACTATCCCTTTTTCATGCATTGAATAGGGACGGAAATGCCCTTCATGGTAGTGGATAATTAGGCCACACTCCTAGACATTGGGCTTTGGGCTCGTCGATTACCGGCAGGCAAAAGGGGTGTTTAGAAATTATACCCCCAAAATAAGGGATGGAGTTAGGCTAAGTCATGTATTGAAATATGTAATTATTTTTCCTTGTATTGATAAAATATAACATCGCTTTTTTGACCAAAATTGCGGTAATCAAATTTTCTGCTAGTCTTCTATCTATCTTCGATTTCAAAATCTCCGCCTGTCTCAAAATGAAATGTATACGCTCGAGACGATCCTATCGATATTGCTGGTCTTAGCGTGGGATAAAAGCTGAAAAGCATGACCCATGGTTGAGTATTACTAGCATTAGACTTGCCAACCAGGCATTGTTTGTAATTAGCTGGAAAAAAATGTTCTACGATAATGAGAAATAACGAGTTTGGGTAGGATTTCACAATACCATCATTATTTCAGAAATAATCTTTGAATATCTGAATCACGAAGAGCCTTTATTTCAAGATGTAAAAGCAGCCACAAATACATTGAACATTATAATGGTCTGGTAAACTTAAACTATCACAGCGTGTTGCCTAGTAACCGAAGACAGAGGAATGTTCATTCAGCGATACGCGAAGCCCGCAAGTTTGATAAATACATTGGACATAGAACAAATTTTGCTAATTTGTTCATGAAATATTGCCATTACGCTTTGCTCATTCTGGTTTGAAAATACAAACGACCCTACTGGGCATAAACACGAAGCATGCACGTTTTTAGCTACATATTGATAAATTATTACATACTTACCTGATTCTATGACGTGATCCCACTTTTAAAATATCCATGTTTAAATCCGAAAGATCGTCTAGTTTTGGACACAAGACTTCCAATTTTAAAACCACTACAACAACGATTCATACGATCTCGTTCTTTCTCTAAATGGTGATTTTCAGATGAAAAGTTAACTCTTCTTATTGGCAAAATAATGCGTTGCCACTTTATGTTTCGAAAGCAAATACTTGCTTGTTTCCAGTTGTCATTAATTACTCTCCTGATGAATCCTAAGTGGTATAAAGTCTGAATTGGCAGACTATACAAGCCCTTTCAGTTTCAGATGGCTGGGGCGTGTCATATAACTTAGATAAGAACTGTCAAAACATGTCTGGGAAATGTTAGTTACGTGGAGGAGGGAGAGAGAGAGACAGAGAGAGGGGGAGTAGGAAGACGGGGCTGGGTAGAGGTCAGTAACCCACTGAGGGAATAAAAATGTCTCCAGAATATTTGTTTATATTTTCACTCCTGTTTTTTAAGTCCAAACTTAGCATATCTATTTAGTTTTATTGGGCTGACATGTACCGTTATGAATTTCCTCCGCACATAATGATAAATCGTCGATTATACCTGTAAGAAATATTCAAAAGGAAAAATGGAGCTTACCAGAGCCCCCCCCCCCCCCCCCTCTCTCTCTCTCTCTCTCTCGATCGACAAACAAGGTCAGTTCATTGGCAGAATTGGCGGGCAACAATAGCTCTATTAATATTCATATTTATTTTATTAACATTTTCATTGATGACAAACTTTTATTTTTGCCAACGCTAAACGCTCTTTCACATCATTTATAGATTAACAGCCCTCCCTTTTTCTTTGAACGTTTTAAAATCACCATAGTCCCCGGTATGAAAGATGTAGCAGTCTAAGAGCAATTAAAAAATACCTCGATCTATTATTTTTCTATTTATTTGTGTATCGTTTCACCAATCATATATTTTTTTTTTGATACCAAACAAGCTGATCATTCCGTCGAACAAGCCATTTTTAGTTTCAAAATATTATTACAAGCAGGTTTCATTTGACAAAAACTTTTGCACAATATTACGAATAATTAAAAATTACAAGTGAAGTCAACCTTCGTAATTGAACCCCCCCCCCCCCCCCCCCCTGTTTCGATTTCGTTTGGGTTGTGTTTTTGGTCGATCTCCACTCCAGACCATGGTTTCAATTTCTGTAAACTTTTGCAATACGTATATAATCCCTATTGAAAGGCAAAGGAAAAGGGGACGCTTAAAGGGTGGTGATTTAGAAGAAGTGTTGGCATACCCGGAGTTAATCATTCATGTACTTTATCATATCTTTCTCACTCAGTTCACTCTCTCCTCCCCCCCCCCCAGCCTTTTCCTCACTCTTCATAATATCCCTTCTTGTATTACTCTGTATTTCAAGCTCTACTCCCTTTTATTCCATTTTCCGTTTTCTCACACATTTTACATTTTATTGTTGATAGTTCTTATTAATCAATTCTTATAATTTATTCATATACACAAGTTCGCAGATAAGGGGAACAAAGTATGTACAATTCATTTGAGTTCAATTTAATCAGTATATAATTTATGTCAACACCACCTCTGACAAAAGAAGCTTCGGACAGCGGCAGCCTAGAGAGCTTAGTTATCTCACGGTCATTTACACCAAAACAAATCTATTCAACCAACCCCAAGCATTAGTAAAACTTCAATTAAAACATTTAATTACCGACAGGATATGGTTTCTTGCGCGTTTCATTATGGGCTGAGCCTATTGAAAACATAACAATACAGAGTCATTGTCATGAATTTTGCGATCGATGCCTCATACCATGGACCTACTTTGTAGTAGGTCCATGTTCATACAGTCCGGTCTGCGAGAGGCCTGGTGAGTGGGCAGCCCGCTGTATGTTATTATTCATGCTCGTTCATTTTTATTTCTTTAAACAAAACTTGATATCACGGACAAGTCCAAAGAAATATATAAATACGCCACGAGAGAGAAAGTGTTGCTAGAAGAGAAACTTGGGCCTAGTGTAACAGATTCAAGCCACTTTAACAGATACATATTTCAATGAACCACAATAATAGGCCTACCCCAACTTTTCTACTCTCCCACTAACTCCCTCCATGTTTTGCTCTTTGACATATTTCCTGCATCTTGTCCATCCAATCGTCTCTATTTCCCTTATCCTTTACGTCTCGATCTCCCGCTCTCTCTCTTCTTTTCTATCTCTCCTTCTCTTATTTTCTATCTCTGTTCCGCCACCCCTTGTCTCACTTTAAATCATTCTTCCTGCCTACCCCCCCCTCTCTCTCTCTCTCTATCTTTGTGTCCATCTTTTACTAAAATAAAATATTTCGTTCATATATTTTTTTCCCTCATATCACTTTTAAAATCCTGATATAACGTTTTATAGTTGAAATGTACACGTTCTCAAGTCATAACTAATATTTTCGATATCCTTGTGATTATCATGTCCTGGAACAACAGGAATATTTTGTTTGCATTTTTAATGATTATTATTCATAAAAGTAACTTTCAGTCTTTCATGAATGTTGTATTTTTTTTTCTCAATGATGTTCAATGATGCTGCCTTATGAACGTTTGCATGTATCTAGTATATTTATCCTTTTATATGTAATTTATATTAATGTTTACATGTATTATGCTGTATTTCAGCAATAAAATATTATTATGTATTTTCCCCTGTACATGTAAATGCACGCGCTTAGTTTTCGGGCAGAACCACCCCCCCCCCCCCCCCTCTCTCTCTCTCTCTCTCTCTCTCGAAGGTTCAATCATCACTACTAAGATCACGTGATCGTACTGCGCAAACATAATCTGTTGATAAATAACTTCGAAGATAACCACATTCTTGCCAGACACTCTGGCTCCAAGCCCTTTGTTTAGAAACACTTGAAACATAATATGAAATGTACGCCAACTCTTGTCATTTAAATATTAATTCATGGGCAAAAAAAAAAGGAATTTCCATTAGATGAAGTTCTCGCTTGTATCGGATGGCTACTCTATTATCATTTTAGATTTTCTTTTCCCTTTTCTTCTCCTTCATATTATCCCCCTCCCCCCCCCCAGCTTCTTCATCTCCTCCTTCCTTTTCGTCTCCACCCCTCCCCCTCTGCTTCTTCATCTCTCCTTCTTCTTTCTCTTTTTTTCATCTCATTCTTCAAACAAAAAGATTACATCCTTTTTTTTTAAAGGGGATAAAGAGGCACGTGTTTTTCAAGTAATTTTACTATTATATGCCCGCTCTCTGATTCCTTCTTCTTTTCTCCCCCCCCCCCCTCTGCTTCTTCATCTTTTCCTTCTTTTTCTTCTTCCTTTTCTTCGATAATGGAAAGATAGAAGAGAAGATGAAAGATGGAAAAACAAAGAATAACATAAGGAAAGAAACAAAGAGAAAGTGATAGAATGATAATAAAAACAGAGAATAACATGAGAATAAAAAGGAAGAAACAGAATAACATAAGGAAAGACAGAAAGAGACAATCATGATAAAGAATAGATAATCGAAAGATAGAAGAGAAGATGAAAGATGGAAAAACATAGAATAACATAAGGAAAGACACAAAGAAAAACTGATAGAATGATAATATAAACAAAGAATTACATAAGAGAAGGTGATAGAAGAAAGAAACGAAGAATAATAAAAACAAAGAACATGAGAATAAAAGGAAGAAACATTAGAATAGCATAAGGAAAGACAGAAAGAGACGATCATGATAAAGAATAGATAATGGAAAGATGGAAAAACAAAGAATAACATAAGGAAAGACAGAAAGAAAAAGTGATAGAATAATATTTTTTAAAAAGGATTACATAAGAGAAGGTGATAGAAGAAAAGAACGAAGAATAATAAAAACAATGAATAACATGAGAATAGAAGAAACATAGAATAACATAAGGAAAGACAGAAAGAGACAATCATGATCAAGAATAGATAATCGAAAGATAGAAGAGGAATAAAATCTGACCAATAGAATTAGGCCCACCGGGAGCTTCGAACGTGACCTTGATATTGCATACCAGCGAGCAAGTTTTGTTTGTTTATTTATTTAAATATGGTGATTAAAAAACATGATTTCAGCTCTGCATATACTGTTTTTCAGCATGTCCGTACATGATACATTAAATCTGTAATCATTTTCGTATCATTCTATCGGGAATGACATCAAGTAAATAATCATTTTCGTATCATTATGTCGTGTGTTTATGCTCGGAATGAAAAGAGCATTCTTTTATACTATTGTGATGTAATAATCAAATGATTGTGACGTCAGTGGCAAGCGCGCATCGGTATGATAAAATAAAACAAACAACATGGCTGTGAAGTTGGCAAGGCTCCAAGAAGTAAGGTCTTAGCGTGAGAACCAAAATTTCCTCCCTGCCTTCGTAGTCTCGCCGTATCAGACGTTCTGCTTAAGGTTAGTCTAGCAGCAAAGAAAAAAGCTTGGCACTCCGCCTAGATTATAGGCTAGGGATAGACTGTACATTGCTTCACTTTCTCTGTCATCAAGTCACTCAGCAACAGATTAAGATAAGAGTCAGTCGTTGAATGATATAATTATGTCAACAAGATAAGAGATAACTTTGTTTCTCTGGGGACTTGGTGGAATGTGACAAGGGCCACGCGAATGTAATAAATCAAGTTTAGGGGTGAACTGTATTTGCGATCTTAGTCTTGCTTGCTATTATATTATTATAATTTTTGGTCTTGCTATATATATTACTCAATCCCGAACTTTGATCATTTTCGTATCATTCTGTCGGCAATGAAATCTAGTAAATAATCATTTTCGTATCATTGTCTTGGCAATGAAATCAACGAAGTAATCATTTTCGTATCATTTTGTCGGCAATGAAATCAAGTAAATAATCATTTTCGTATCATTGTCTTGGCAATGAAATCAACTAAGTAAGCATTTTCGTATCACTCTGTCGGGAATGACATCAAGTAAATAATCATTTTCGTATTATTCTGTCGTGTGTTTATGCTCGGAATGAAAAGAGCATTCTTTTATACTATTGTGATGTCATAATCAACTGATTGTGACGTCAGTGGCAAGCGCGCATCGGTATGATAAAATAAAACAAATAACATGGCTTTCCGCGTACGTGTGTGCAACTTTTGAGAGTTCTTCGGGTACGCGCTCGCAGACTTAGCGCGCACATTTCTTTCTGTTATTAACCGCAACTCCTCGGTTAGCAAACGGTGAGCGTACGGTGAGCAAACGGTGAGCAAACGGTGAGCAAACGGTGAGGAACCGAAGTTCGGAGTACGGTGAACGGATCCTCGCCGTTCACCGTACACAGTTCGGTGCGGTTTACGAGGCGGAACCGATGCCAAAACCTTTGAGCGGTAGTGTATCTTTTTTATAATGTTATCTGGTCTTACCCTTAACCATCCTATGTTTAATCTATGTAGAAATAACATGCGAGTACGATAAGAGAAACATCGGGTCCATTACTGATGCAACTTTTGAAATATTAGCCTAGAAATGACCACCAAACAGAAAAAAATGACATTTTTTCCCGACAAATCTTCATAAAATCTGAGTTATAAACAAGTCACATCTAGGTACACTAATACAAATACGATTTTCTGAAAATTCAGGTATGATTTATTACATTTCTTTCAAGTATATTTCTGCGCATTGCAGCGCCAATATTCTACACTGCTTCAAAATCACCCTTGAAATTTTTTTTTGCAACGAACTTGTTACGAGGTCCGCGAGTGTTCCCCGTTCCTTGCGTGTTGAAAGTTTGGTAATACATAGTTTGCATTGACTCGCGCACGAAAAAATGGTCGAAAACAAAATGTCAAATGAAGAAATAAACAAGCTTTTATATAGTTATAAGAGTTCTACCGAGGTTTCTTTGTCGATTTAATTTATTATATAGTCTCAATTAGAATTCAGAATGATCTCACTGAAAAGTTAAGAAACCGACGATGTTCTCGATCGTAGTTATTTTCATTTTGCCAGCAGCCGATCTAGCGTTGTTTGGGCAAAAAGCTAGGCCGCTGCCTTCCCACCGCGAACCTTTCCGAGTCCCGCTAAAATGGTGCTCTGCGGAGCTCCGAAGCTGCGTTGGTATCGCTGCCAACTCTCAGCCGGCTAGCTCCCCACGACGGACCATTCGCGGTATGGCGAGAGTGTGTGTGTGAGGTATGATTTTGGATTCGAGAACGCACGTAATGCAACCGTGCGCGTCATTTTCAGCTGTCGAATGTATGCGACCAATTTTACATGTACGATTTTTAGTACAGATACTTGGTCGGTTTTCTTCTTATATCTTTGGTTTTACAACATTTAAAAATATAATTTCTTCAAATTTGCTCCTGACTCGGTTCAGACTAATTGTCTGATGTGTTTTCAAGTCAATTTTTTGAATATATTTTTTTGCATGAATTTGCCTATCAAGGGTGATTTTGAAGCATTGAAGAATATTGGCGCTGCAATGCGCAGAAATATACTTGAAAGAAACTTAAAAAATCATACCTGAATTTTCAGAAAATCGTATTTGTATTAGTGTACCTAGATGTGACTTGTTTATATTAGGATTAGATCTGGAGCTCCGAGTCCGACGCGTAGACTCTACGCCTTCGTCGTCGGAGCTCCCTGGAGTTACATAAAACCCAACATATAGATAAATATCTGGGACTGTAATAAAAATATTATCCACTGTGCACAGACAAAATCAAGGCAAAAGGCGATTCATATATTTAGAGTCAGACGTAAAACAGAACAGCAATCGAGTATATTATGTATGACCTGGTCTAGGCTTAACTGCCTGATGCTATTATCGATTGAAGCTACTTATTTTTACTTTATTATAATTAAAGAGAAACTAACCTGTTCACAAACAAGAACGTCTGACAGCAGTCTGGATCAAAAGAAGATTCCTGCAAATTACGTCATTGTCTATATTTAGATTTGAAAAATTCGCGACTGGATGATGGTGTCCTCCGTGTCCTCGACCGACTCGCGCCTAGTCGAAAAGGATTGGGGGGGGGGGGGGGGGGGGGTGGGAGGAGGCTTTGCCTAATATTCAAATACAAATTTGCTTAGGATTGGCCTTAAAGGTAAAGACCAGTAGACCTAATGGTCATGCGATTGCATTGTGAAAGAAACGTTGTGGAATCGATCAGAAAAGGTTGATCATCTAGCATCTAGCATCTGCAAGGTTCTGGAATCATCAAAATGATAAGAAATTTGGCCCATTCTTCGTAAAGTTACAAGCACTATACACAGAAATATGTATACGGGACTACCCTATATCTCTCACACGACCATGAGAGAAACAAATTTACCAAATATATGAATTAGTAGGCGGTTTCCCGGCAAATTTTTTATCATCATTTAGTCAAAACATATTCTTTCACAATTTGATTGGTAATGAGAGCTTCCATTTCATTTTTTGAAATTGGGGCATTACCAATACTGGTCTTTACCTTTAAGGTTTTAAAGTACCGAAATAGCCTTCTGTAAAGACAGAGTTTACTCATAGTTAAAATAGAAAGGACTAATCCAATGCAGTCTAGCTATCACAAATATAAATGACCGTATGTAGAAAGATTACAAGGATTTTTTTTGTATTCAAGCAAAAACACTGGGTTAACTCCCTACAGGAGGGTCTGGGAGGGGAGGGGTACTATTTGCAATTCTGTATATTTAATTGCCTAACTTAATTGCCTAATATTCAAATACAAGTTTGCTTGACTAGGGTTTTAAAGTAGGCCTATAGCCTCCTGTAAAGACAAAGTTTCCTCCTAAAATAGAAAGCATAATTATAATAGGCCTATATAGCCCACAATCCCGTGCACTGATATTAACCCACCCGTCCCCATCAATTTCTCAATCATTCTGTAAAAGAAAAGAAAGGAGAAGAGAAAAGAAAGAAGAGAAAAGAAACAGAGACAATGAGAGAAAAAAGGAGAAAAGCAAAAGAAGAACCCCCCCCCCCCCCTCCCTCTCACTCCGCGGTCGGAGGGACCGAATTTGTGTTTCCAAATCTCCGATAAAGGGTTACTTTTCACGCAACAAAGTCCGGCCCGTAATACACAAGAATCCGGCCCGTATTGACTTTACACACCGGAGATAATTATAGGGGTGCTTTCAAAGAGAGGGAACATACATGGGTGGGGGAGAGAAAAGTCGGGTGAGAAAGGGGGAAAGACAAGGAAATGGTGCTTAGTGACAGCGACGAATAAGAGAAAACTGTAATCGGGAGATTTGGGGTCATTCCAGAAGGCTTGGCAAACGTTATTGAATAGAGGGGGGCCGGGCCGTCTGCATAAAATCTCGAGCCGCGGATTCAAAGTTAAACGTTAAAAACAGCCCCTGCGCTACAAATGTCTTCACTCTTTGGTGAGAAATTGGAAAAGGGCACAATACTTTAGATGTTTTTTAAATAGAAGCTATATAATCAACAGTCAAATTTTAAATTAACGGTAGGGCCGCAACTCTTATTTTGCCCTTCATTTGGATTCAGCTCATACCGACTCGCTTGTGCTTGTATTTGAACTCATGTTGGTAGTTAAATCTCGGACAGGGGTGGCAATCCTGGGCCCGATAGGGGAACACGTCCCCCAGGAAATTTAGAAATAGAGCTAGAAAGAAATATAGCGGAAAGAACGTACATTATTGGGCTTAGGGATTTTCTAGAATGCATAATTTCAGCATTCAACATTGCAAAATCTCGCTTGGTCGCTACGCCCCGGCCCTCGCCCGATAACACAAAACTAAGAGATGACGCTTCCGGCCGCGTTATTTTTTTCTGCAGCACAGATTGGGGTTATAGGTGCGTGTTGAGCCTATGGGCAAAGTTTAGGGTTAGGGTTAGGGTTAAATCAAGACCCCTTAAAAAAAAGCCCCAATCTGTGCCGCAGAAAATAATAACGCCTCCCGGCCGTGATTTATCCATGTTGGTGGAATAGATCTTGTATCTTTCTTTCATTTCTACTAACCTAATCGCGTGCTATCACAATCATGAGGGGGGGGTTGACTTTTGAGGGGAGGAAACTCAATTCAGACAAGTATGAAGAGTCGAGAACGGTAAAACGAATCGTCCTCTTTCTCTAATAATTTAATGAAACATCAAAGCTTCCGCGCTTCGCGCGGGAGGGGGAAAACTGAATTGAAACAAGAATTAAAAGACTAGAATGGTACAACGAATCGTCTTCTTTCTCTAATAATCTAACGAGACGTCAAAGCTTCCGCGCTTCGCGCGGGAGGGGGGGGGAAACTAAATGGAAAAAAGGATTAAATGACAAGAATGGTACAACGAATCGTCTTCTTTCTCTAATAATAATGAAACGTCAAAGCTTCCGCGCTTTGCGCGGGAGAGGGGGGGGGGGTTGAGGGGAGGAAACTCAATTCAGACAAGTATTAAGAGTCGAGAACGGTAAAACGAATCGTCCTCTTTCTCTAATAATTTAATGAAACATCAAAGCTTCCGCGCTTCGCGCGGGAGGGGGAAAACTGAATTGAAACAAGGATTAAAAGACTAGAATGGTACACTGAATTGTTTTCCTTCTCTAATAATTTAATGAAGCGTCAAAGCTTCCACGCTTCGCGCGGGAGGGGAAAAACTGCATTAAAACAAGGATTAAAAGACGAGAATGGTACAACGAATCGTCTTCTTTCTCTAATAATTTAATGAAACGTTAAAGCTTCCGCGCTTCGCGCGGGAGGGGGGGGGGAGGAAACTCAATTCAGAAGTATTAAGAGCCGAGAACGGAACAACGAATCGTCTTCTTTCTCTAATAATTTAATGAAACGTTAAAGCTTCCGCGCTTCGAGCGGGAGAGGGGGGGGGAGGAAACTCAATTCAGAGAAGTATTAAGAGTCGAGAACGGTACAACGAATCGTCTTCTTTCTCTAATAATTTAATGAAACGTCAAAGCTTCCGCGCTTCGCGCGGGAGAGGGGGGGGGGGGGGACTCAATTCAGACAAGTGTTAAGAGTCGAGAACGGTACAACGAATCGTCCTCTTTCTCTTTTAATTTAACGAAACGTCAAAGCTTCCGCGCTTCGCGCGGGAGGAGGGAAACTAAATGGAAACAAGGATTAAAAGACAAGAATGGTACAACAATTCGTCTTATTTCTCTAATAATTTAATGAAACGTCAAAGCTTCTGCGCTTCGCGCTGGAGGGGGGAGGAACTGAATTCAGACAAGGATTAAAAGACGAGAATTGGTTAACGAATTCTCTTCTTTCTCTAATAATGTCATGAAACATCAAAGCTTCTGCGCTTCTCGCGTAATAGGGGGGGGGGGAGGGGGACAGCGAGCTGCCCGAATACGAATGTTTGAAATCTTTTTCTCGTTTATTTTGGTGATAAATAACGCTTTCACAAAATAAATAATATGCTCAAATTTTTCCTCGCTCGCTTCGCTCACTAGCCGAATTGTGAAACCAGAAAATTACTTTTTCGGACAAGAGGCTATACCCCCCCCCCCCCCCCCCCTTCGATGAAAATGTCAAAAATTGTACTGGTATAGTGCTTCTAATATGACCTTGTCAGTATTGGTATGTTGAGTTGAAAAAAACGGTCTGCGCAATTTTCAAATTTCCGGCCCCCCCCCCCCCCCTATTGGAAAATCCTGGATCCGCGCCTGCAGGAGGTTGAGTGGATGAAGGATGTTTTACAGGCGCGGATCTACGGGGGGGGTTTAGGGGGTTTAAACCCCCCCCTTGGGCGGCCCCCCCCCAAAAAAAAAAAAAAAAAAAAAGGGAAAAAAAAGAGAAAAAAAAAAAAAAAAGAAAGAAAAAAGAACGCACGCTGGAGAGAAACCCTTTCAAGTGCAAATATTGTGAGAAGATATTCAACTCATCTGGTAACTTAACCAAACACATGATAACTCTGGATATAACTGTGTATTTAACTGTTACTTGATTTAAAAAGACGTTATCATGCACTGCTTTTTATGGTCTCCATTGTGTTAATAGATGCCAGGAAAACATCACTTACGGGGTTCAAATAAACACCCCAAAAAAAATCGGCTCGCCGCTTCGCGGCTCGTGGACGATGCTCCGCATCGTCATTATTTTATTTAACTGTTACTTGATTTAAAAAGACGTTATCATGCACTGCTTTTTATGGTCTCCATTGTGTTAATAGATGCCAGGAAAACATCACTTACGGGGTTCAAATAAACACCCCAAAAAAAATCGGCTCGCCGCTTCGCGGCTCGTGGACGATGCTCCGCATCGTCATTATTTTATTTAACTGTTACTTGATTTAAAAAGACGTTATCATGCACTGCTTTTTATGGTCTCCATTGTGTTAATATATGCCAGGAAAACATCACTTACGGGGTTCAAATAAACACCCCCCAAAAAAATCGGCTCGCCGCTTCGCGGCTCGTGGACGATGCTCCGCATCGTCATTATTTTGGTCAAACCCCCCCCTTAGCAAAAAGCTAGATCCGCCCCTGTTTTAGACTTGAGTGCCCTCTTTCAACGGAAAAAAAATGTTTCCATTCAGTTTCCTAATTCTAGATTATATTTCACCCTAGTTTAGACGATCTGTGTCCATCCAGAGACTGCTCTCGTGAAGGCCAGAATGAACTTGGTGTTGACATGATCTCGTCGGAAAAATTTAGATGGGTGAAATTTAGTGGAATATGCATAGGCCTAATTCAAAAGGATTTGATGGAATATGCTTCAGAGTAAAATGACAAAGAACACACAACATGATGAATCATGAATTACATTCTGCATGACTTTCGATCTAGTCATGATTAATTTTACACATAGAAAAATAGACGCCCTCTGAGGTGACCTATAGGAAGGCGTTGTCCACCACGGCAATGCAGTACGTGTGTACTGTGTGTGTACAATGCACGCATTATGCATTGCATTTTAATGGAAACTTACGTTGTGTTACGTTACGTAGGTGTGCATTTTAGGCGAATCCATCCGGAAGCCGTTCTTTCGTTTAGAAATCCGTGTTCTCGTTGTTTTCTGACCAAAAAAAGGTTTGTAACAATGCACTTTGATTTCATGTAATTGTAAGTTCTGTCGAGAGTAGAGAATCATTGAATTATATTAACACGCCTTTTCATTACTTGACTTCTTAAAAATGGGTTAATCTTTCGATCAGTGACAATCATAATGTAGCTAGATCATAGATGGTCCTACATGTAGATTTATCGGCAATTCTACGCCGGTGCGATTGGCCTATTGTATTGGTGCATATATATGCATGGTGGTGTAAGTCACTCATGACATGTATTGTGTGTCTGTATGTGTGCATGTGTAGATCTCCTTTTTGTGTGTAATGATGCTGGATTGATTGAATTTTGTGTGGGGAAATATTATTGTGTGCCATCCATGATGAATTAAATGAAATAAAGCTGTGTAGCGAACCAGATGTAGGGACCAGAGAATGGAGAAATGGAGATATTTTGATTTTGATTCTAAAACTAAAACTAAAGCAAAACTAAGATTAGGAAGAAACAACAAATTATAAAAAAGTCCAAGTCTAAATAAAAGTAGAACTGCCTCTGTCTGCACTAATGAATAATTCTTTCATTTGAAGTTGTCGTTAAATGTCAAAAATTGAAAAGTTGAATAGATCTACTCTAAATCAGGCCTTCTCAACTGGCGGCGCGCGCGCCACTCGTGGCGCTTGCGGTCAGTCAGAGTGGCGCGCGGCTGTTCCAACAAATTAATAAAAATTAGAAATTAAAAATTAAAGAAACAACAACATTAAAAAATTATATTTTAAAATAAAAAAACTCAGAAAAAACAAAAATTTGCAGTCGAAGTTGAGCCCAAAATGTAAGCAAGCCATTTTGTTTGTTTGATTTTCACTCCATTTTGACATTTTCCGTGTTTATTGCACCAAAATAACTACATATCAATTAACTTCCAGTGTAGATTCTAGCCAGGAATTGTACTAATTATTTCACATCAATATGAAATTATGATTGATGTTTTATGGAACAAAAAGGTGTTAAAAATGCCACATCTGGGCCTAAAAAAAGCCCTAAAATCAACTAGCCTCCGGGTGCTTTGCCCCCTGGACCCCACCCGGTATCGGCTCGGTCGCTACGCTCCCTCGTAACACAATCACCAAACATACAGGTTGGCACTTCAACCTCAATTCATTTTTGTTTTGGCGCTTCTAATAAACTAGTTGAGAAGGCCTGCTCTAAATAATGACATTGTCATTGGAAAAAATGCGTGCCTAGATCTAGACAGGTCTACATTAAAGGGACTATGTCCCATTTGCAGGCCAAAAAATGAAAAAGTTCAATTCCAACTGCATTTGAAAGATAATACTAATTTAGAACTTCCCTAAAAAAGGTGGGGCTTGAAAATGTCTTCAAGTGGGAAAATAACGACTATTAGTTGTCACATCAACTTCCCGTGTCTTTATATGGACTAACAAGTCTGTCGACATGTACAGAAGAAGGGCTATAGAGCCCACAAGTAATAGTCTTGAATTTCAGACAATTGTACCGAATGGTCATACGTTTTATGCTGCGCAAAGATTTAATCAGTTTAATCTTGGCCATCACAAGAAGTGGGTTATTGATGTAGACAAATGCTCATGTACCCTTTACAACTCTTTTTATGTATGTTATTACCAAAGAAGAAAAAAAAGCCAGTCAGTCACTCAATAGTGTCTGACGTACAGTGAAGTCGAGCAAGTAAACGGTTTTCCTTGCATAATTTGAATATGTGGACACTGCTAACGTTTAAATTTCACAGATAGGACATACATGACATATTCATAATTCCTGCAAAGTTCTACGGCATTTGAGATAGGCTGCAAAAGGGACATAGTACCCTTAATATAATCCAAAATGGCGGCTCGCATGTTTTGCCTCTTCTCTTAAACTTAAAGTCTCAGACTAATATGATTTCAAAGTCATGAAAAGGCACTTTGACAATAAATGCCAAACATGTTCTATGTACAACAACTGACAGATGACAAAATAAAGTTATTTTAGTATTTGATAGCCCCCAACTTGAAAATTGTCAGCCTTTTTCTTCTTCGGATCATTTTTCATTGATCGGCGATGGGAATTAATCATTCAATTCCACCTTATATCTGATCGGCTAGCTAACGGCCCCTGATCCGATTATCGTTTACAGTGTTTACCCATAAGCCATACCATTGGCGTTAACCCATTACAAAAGTGCTTATCTCTTTCTGGTTCTGGCTCAACAAAAATCTAAGTAAATTTTGTCTTTTGTCTTTCTTCCTATTCATTACAGGTAACCCAGATGCATTGATGAGGTGACATTGTCATAAAGAGGATTGGATCAATTTCTAGTAAACTTTACCTTTCTGTCTCTAAGAGCCAAACCAAGACCGATTTTCGCTGGTATTAAGTTATTGCAATCAGAGGTCCAGTGGACTAGCACTCCTATCCCTCACAATGGCTACAAGACGCACATTCAAGAACATAGTACACAATTACACAGATGCCCAGGTCAAAGTTCGAGATGCCACCTCGAACGACCCTTGGGGGCCCTCCAGTTCACTTATGTCGGAGATTGCGCACCTCTCATACAACGTAATGGCATTCTCAGACATCATGAGTATGATCTGGAAGAGGCTGAATGACCATGGCAAAAACTGGAGGCATGTCTACAAGGCATTGGTCCTCCTGGAGTACATCATCAAGACAGGGTCGGAAAGAGTCGCCCAGCAGTGCCGCGAAAATATATTCGCCATCCAGACCCTGAAAGATTTTGAGTTCTTTGATAAGGATGGTAAGGACATGGGACTTAACGTTCGCGAGAAGTCAAAGTCACTTGTGGCTCTTCTCAAGGATGATGAACGGCTGAAGCAGGAGAGAGTGAGGGCGCTCAAGGCACAGGAGAGGTTTGCGCAGGCCTCACAGGGTGTGGGAAGCACAACTCCGGGCACAACAGAATTGGAGTCGAGCGCCAGCCATGACGAAAGTAACCAGTCTGAGAGTAAGTGTACACTGGCTTTTAATTTTTTTTTTTTTTTTAAAGGAATACCTTGGCTGTGCTAAGAGCAATCAATGGTTATCTAGCAGATGCTCAGGTGACATTTTCTCAAGTCTCATTTCATCAAGGACAAAGGCCTGTGTTCTACTCAAGTTTAAACGTGATACTTGGCTTACAGTACATGTAAGCTTTTATTAAAAATTGGGTTTAACAAAGGATGTTAGTCTGAGGTCTAAGTTCTCCTTTGTCGAATGTGATCATAGACCCCAGGTCAGGTTTAGTTTGATTAGCAGAAGATGGAAAATAGATTGGATTGGATTGGAACATGTGTTATTTAACTTAATTAATATACCTGAGTGCATGAATGAATTGTGGGTAACCATTTGGGGTTTTAAGTATACTGCATAAAAAAGTGCATATCAAGATTCAAGGCCTCTGATTCGTCAAAACTTCTGGCGTGAAATTCACTACTGACTGAGTGACTGCTGGGCAGTACAGTATAGAGAACAAAATTGACTGGACAAAGTTCAACCTGTGCATAAAACTTGACAACCTATACATGTACATGTACAGGTATGCACTTTAGACAATTTCCATAGACATTAATAGGTTTGGCAGCCTTTGGCAGGCATAATATATTTCATATACAGTGTAGTACCTTATTCCTTTTTAAGATTAACACTCGGAATGCAGTATACAAAACAAATATACATGTAGACTGCTTCTATTTCAGGTGAATTTTTAAACTGAAGCTCCTCAGTGATCTGAGACTTTAAAAAAGACATTCATTGATTTCAAATGTTGATTTGATTTGTATCATTGCATAGGGGAAGGTTAGATCAAACAAGGTTTATCAAAATTCCTTGCTTGGAAAACATTCAAAGTGATGATTACTATCAATTTTAAACAGTAAAATACTGCCCCACTTCTGCACTTGAAGAGTTCTCTGAACATTGCTGAGATTTGTGACGTCATGTAAGGGACCAAATTAGCATAGCAGCAGATGATGGACATAGCAATACAGATATTTTCAGAGATCCTATTTTGCTGTCTCCTCTTCACTTATTACTCCTACTCCATCAGTGTTATTCTAACTGTTTTATCTGTTGCCTCACTCTGAATTTTGGACATGGTTTTATTTTGATCAATAATACAGCATTAACAAAAAAGTTAGGAATACTATGGGTTGTATGAAAGACGCCATTGTACATTCAGCTGCTGGGACCAAATGTATCCAAGTCTTTCCAAGATATTGTGGTGAAGGAAAATTAATTAAAGCTCTTGAAACGACATTAATGTGCCCTTTGATTATTGTAAAATGTGCGTGTATCACTGCCAAGCTTAAGTTGGTAGTCAAACTTGTCACGCTGGATGTGTGTTGATACAGCCGTACAATGTCATACACGAAGATGAAGGTCCAACATGATCAGATCAATAAAATTTAAACCAATTAAAAATACCATATTAGACTTGAAAATTAGCTAAAATTACTGTAAAACAATACTTTGCATTGACAAAATATACTATGGAAATCCATAATATCTCAGAAATAATAATAAAGAGCATTTCATTTCATGTGTCATTCTTCCAAAGCGACATGAAAGGAATGAGATAGCTCACAAATTATTTTTTGACTTTTACAAGAACTCAACCTACTCTATTTGATTTGATGACTTTCAGATGCAGCTAACACTACATCAGCGGCGACACCCCCCAGATCCCTGTCCACTGATATAGAGCAGGCTCGTCCTCAGACTACTGGCGAAGAAGAACTTCAACTCCAGCTGGCGCTAGCCATGAGTCGAGAAGAGGCCGATCAGAAGGATAAGGAGATCCGGAGCGACGACATTAGATTAAAAATGGCACTTGATGAAAGCCAAGATGTAAGTTTCTTTAAATGTACAGTCAAACCTGCTTTACAAAGGCCACATTTGTTGTTTCCCTTGAAAATGGTTTCTCAGTAAATCATGTATTATAGGAACCTGTCTACAAAGACCACCTGCTCAAAGGCCACTTTTTGTGCTTCCCTTGGGCGGTCGCTATAGACAGGTTTGACTGTACTTATAGTGTGATTTTGGTAGTGCAAATTTGGAGTTAACAACACAGAATAAGTTGCAGTTTAGTAAAATGTTCAAAATAATGTTTATAGATTTAACATTTATGAAAACCAAGCTGTAAAGTAAACAGTTGAGGGTAGTACGATAGTCACATTCATTTCAGTGGCAGTCCCTTGCTCTTGTTTTTGGTGTAGCTAATATTTCTTGCAGATTATGATTGAATAAAGAAAAAAAATCCCTACATATCGAGGCATTGCAAGCATAATTGGATTATAAAGGAGTTTAAGTTCTCCATCTGATATTAACTCAGACAGTGTACATTAGGGTTGTACGGGTTAATCAGTGGTTAATGATTTCTAATTCTTTCCCCAGAATAATGTTGTAGGCCAGCCAGCTGCAACCACTTTACTGCATCTGGCATCTCCACCTGCACAGGACCCTTGGGGTGCCCCAGCCCCAGTTTCTTCATCCCCAGCATTCAACAACACTCAAGCCAACGTCACCGTCAACGACCCATGGAGGAACAACGCTTCACCTGCCCACAAAAACCCACCACCACTAGGAGCACCTGACTGGGGCTCGTCTCCACCCCTAGCGGCAGCTGCACCGGCCAGTGATCCATGGGGTGCTCCCCCACCAGCTCCTGCTCCATCTGTAGCTCCAGCTGATCCTTGGGGTGGTGTGGCAGCTCCTGCACCAGCCGCATCATCGGTACCTGATCCTTGGGGTTCCACAGCACCTGCTCCAGGCCCAGCCAAGAGTGACCCTTGGTCTATGAACGGTGGTGGCGCTGCCCCAGACCCTGATGCTGAATTTGACAGATTGCGAGTGAATCCCATGGAGGGAACCGTCAATGCAGTGAATATAGATGATTCATTTTTCTCAGCACCTGCTGCAGCCCCGCCCCTCTCCTACAACAACACATTTGACATGACAGGAATGGACCAAGCACTCGGAGGCTCTTCGAAGAAACCAGAGGATTTCCTGGGCAAGAACTCCAAACTGGTCAACCTGGAATCTCTGATTGGCCCCACCAGGGAGACGGTTGGACAGCCATCCATGCAAGGGACCAATCCTTTCATGATGGTGCTTGGAGCAACTCCACCACCTCCTGTAGCACCAGGTCTCCAAACACCTGTCAACAACCCCTTCCAACAACAGAGGGTGGCAGCTCCTACCATCAACCAGATGAGGGCTCAGCCTGTGGTGGATGTCAATGCTGGCTTTGGTGGAGGAGGAATGGGTATGGGTGGTGGTATGGCCATGGGTGGGGGCACAACCCTCCCGCCCCCTCTCCTCCCGTCGGGTGGTGGTCTACCCCCTGCCCAGCAGCAAGCACAAACCAATCCTTTCTTGCTGTAGCATTGCCAGTATCATCATGAGTATTACAAGAAGTAAGTCACTTTTATTATTACTTTGAATTGAATCATGAAGAAGATGTGCTTTTATTTACATGTAAAGGCCAATGGATGAAAACCCATTATAATTGAAAGAATAAGAATGATAAAGAAACAACATGTTCTTTAGTAAATTCATAACTGGTTTGAATATACGAATGGAACCAAACTGAATTTTCTTATGTGTACATTAACCAAAAGGGGCTTCTCAACACTGATCATCTCTAATGAAGGTACAGTAGTAGCATATTTATGAAATCTAAAGAAATACACACGATGATAATTTTATATTCCGGGCTAATTGTATCCCACTTTTTTTTATACATAACTGTAGGAAAATCTTGACTTGAAAGTCAATTGGAAATGTATCCTTTTCTTCAGAAATTTTCATAGGCATTTCGGACTGCTGAATGCTTTGTGTTGCATTTAACATAACATATTTTATATGTAATTTTTTTTTTCTTTCTCCCCTCTCTCTTTCCTTTTCGTTGTCTCGCCAGAATGTATGGTAAGTGTGAATGGAGTGGACATCGTAGCAATTTTACTTGCTGGTTCTTTTCTCATACATATCATTAACTACATGCCAATTTGATTGTCTAATAGTGAATACTAGCATTGATGTTCAAGTGAAGATAATATGTTTCTTGAGTGATTATATGATTAATATATTCTTTAACAAATCATTTGTAGTGTTTGTAAATACCAATCAAATGCTTGAAAGCTCAAATCGTACTGTGTTAATTTTGTTTTTATATAATTATAAATGTAAACTTTATTTGTAGTGTGATATTTTAAGGGAAAGGTAAACACACATACAGGTTGTATCATGATGCTGTAACAATGTACTTGTATAGAATTATAGATCTTCAACAGTACAGAGCAGTTTTAGAATTCAATTATCATTGTAAACTCTTTTTATAGGTCATATTACACCAGATAATTTTTGTTTAAAGATCACTAATTGTACTCTAAATGCAGCAGAAAGAAATCAGAACTTATTTTGTCAGTATATCATATTTTCAATTATTCTAGAGTTATTTAGAATCAGTTATATCATTATATTCACGTATTTACATGCATAGTTTTAAGATATTTTTTTTCTAAGATAAAAGCCCCAAAACAATTGAAAAAAAAAAATTACATACACAATGTATATGTACAACGTAATATGAAATCAATCTACCGGTATTGTATTTTTAAAATTTATGACCAAATATTCTGGACTTGACTAAGTGATTTTTGCATGGTCTTGATGCTGCTATATATTCTTTGTAAAATATCTAAACACTGAAGAAAGTTTTTTAGAGAATGAATTATTCAGCATGGCTTATTTTGGCCGTAATTGTTAACAACAAATTGCAGATCCAATGTTGCTTGGTAACAGCGCGAGAAGACACCGAGATAGGTGACATTTTTTCAATGCATTATCAATTGCCTAGTGGAGGCAAGCAATGGGCAGCAAACAATGCTACAAAGCGCTTTATGCACTTATTCGTTAAGGAAAAGGTGCTTTTGGAATTTGGAATGAATCTCTTCATACATATGAGGTACCCATGTACATTTTGAGAGGACAAGCAAATAAGATACATCCTGAAAGATAAAGAAGTCGGTCAGTACATGATTTTCTGCATTACATATACACATGTACTTTAATAGGTGCTCTGTGCCATCTCAAATTTAGATGAACATAAAATTAGCAAATATAGTGTATTATTATTATGTTGTTTTCCTTGCATAATAAATGTCAATAGTTGATATTGGAAGTTATATTTAATTTATTCTTGGAGGGTACACCTTATCAAGCAATTAATTTTCAATCTGTTTTAAATATTTGAATAATCTTATTAATATGGATCATGATAATTTTGTGAAAAAGTAAAGTGATTGTATCTTCTTTTTCTCCAATTACATGAACATGTTTGTATAGAAACAGGGTGAAAATAAAATACTTGATATCTTGCATGTAATGGATTTGGAAAGAAAACAAGATCGGTTGTAGAAGATAAAAATAAGGCAATTTTCAGTCTGTAAATGGTAATTACCATTTTAATTTGAAGATAGTGGAGGGTACATGTAGGTCCTTTTGCGTAATTTGACACCGTTATTAAATAGGGCGATTCTGTACAATGTATCCTGTTCGACATGTACCATTTTTCTCATATGTTTCATCCACAAATGAAAAATCCTTTGATATGATGGGGAACCAGGGATACGAGAAAGCACTTTTATGCAGTGGTCATGTAAAGAGATTCTTCTTTTTTGGATAAAATGTGTAGACAAAATACATTAATGTTTGATTGCATGGAATCGCTCTAAATAGAAAGTCTGCTTGAAAGCATACAAGATTGTTTTTAGGACTTACGCATGTCTTACGCAATTATTGTACAAGTCAGCTGTGAGCTGTTTATCATAGAAACCAGCGACAGGCAGCTGAGAAATATCTGTAATAACTCTACATTTTAACCTGTATAGAAAGACTGCCCTGAGGTCGTCTTTATAAAAAGGTGGTCTCTTACATGTTCTCCCAGACTTGTCTCAATGAGAAACACTGTTGGGGAACCAAAATTAGTGTTCATAGTGAGGTAGGTTTTCTTTTCTAGGTAGTAGCTCAAGGAGGTCTGATAGTATCTCACAAATCAAAGCTGATTTTTTTTTTTAGGAACCGTGTTTTGAATAAGCCGATTAGCGAGGCAAGATCGTTTTTAGATGCTCCCACCATGTGCAAGACGTTTGGACATGCAGGAATGGGAATCCCTACAAGTCATTAAGTGCAAGCAAACTGATGCGTTACCCAATTGGATACACTCTGCACCATCTTTCCATTGTCCAAGTCTTCAGTGAGAGGCCGTTTAAAAGACTCCAAGATGACGGGAACATCTGCTGCTGGTACTCGCGTTTGTGTCTTGTTCCTCGTGCAGAAAATTGAAATTGACCGAAGAACAATTGCTGATTTCTAGTGAATCATCTAGCGTCAGAAATGTACAAAAATCTTTATACATAATTACATATATATGCAAATCTTTTTATTTTTGTGAATTTCTGTAAAATTCTTGATGCTCTATGACTGTGTTTTTAGGTGGTTGGTGTAACTGTAGTAGCTGGGTATACTTTAAAAAAACAATACAAATTGATGCTGATAGTACATGTATCTACGTTAACTAGTTGTCTTTTGTTTGAATGCTAATGGTGAACAAGGTGAAAGTTAATTGAAATTCATCAGTATTTTTTCATTTATACTTATTGTCTAATAAAATATGTTTCCTTCTCTTCCATTCGTGGATAGTCTTCATTCATATCAATGCACATGATGATATTTCATTTACTCTTCTGGTTTTTCCTGCATATTTTGTCAAGTATGTACTAAGCGTATATTTAATTTATAGTTTTAAGCATCGATATTTGTGTCAGCTTTTGGATAATTGAATTACCCTTCAGTGGCTCTCAAAGATTAGTAACGTGAAAGTTATAAATACATTTTAAATGACGAATTTAAATTGACAATGTGCACCATTGGGATCGGTTGTTGCTGTTACTAATTCAAAGCTAAACCAGTTGTGTATAAAAAGATGGACAGCTTCAAATTTCAATTTTTTAATTGTGAAATAATTAGTAATATCATCGCATTACCCTGCACTGAACATGTACAGATGTAATTTACATAGTCACAGGTATTTGATTACATTTCTTTCATTTCCTCCTTTGACTTTCTATTTCTTGGGATGAATCAGCCGTTTATCTGCTGATCATCTGTGGGATCAGTAATGTGGCGTTGAACCTGGCTTGAAGGTATGATCTATGGAATGCCATGTTTCAAGCTCTACATTCTTTAAAAATAACTTTAATTCTGCAAGTTCCGGAACAAGTTCTGTATAATTCTGTCCTTTACAAAAAAAATCCAAAAAGAAATCCAAAAAAATAAAATCAAATTTCATGACATGAATTGAGTTTGTCATTTCATTGCAGAATTATTGTTATTTTTACAGATGGAAAAGTTGTGGCATTCCATAGAGTTTACCAACACACTCACTAAACAATGTAATAATCAGAAACATATTCACATTCATATTCACTTTATACTTCCTAGAAAAGTAGTATGTGATGCTTGTTAGTATTTATTTTACACATATTTTACCTATAAATTGTTGAGAAGGATACAATTGTAATAATTTGGTTGATTAGAGTTTTATCTAACCTGTGCTTTTCTCAGAATTGCGCGCAATCACGAACAAACATTTATATGTGCTCTTTCTTGTTTATGCGAAGGTAACATTGATGAAGAATTATATTCAGTGATTTAGATTTGAAATGTCAACCAAGATTGTTATTGTATCTCTTAATTTGAAGTAATATCATTATACAGTCAAACCTGTCTATAATTAGCAACCGCCAAAGGAAAACACAAAAAGTGGTCTTTGTAAACAGGTTCCTTTAGTACATGTTTCAAGGAGAAACTATTTTCAAGGGAAATAACAAATGTGATCTTTGTAGACAGGTGGTCACTAAAGCAGGTTTGACTGTAGCATGTGTCTGGGTTAGAGTCTTGTGATCTTATCATTAAAATCAGCTCAAATGTCATAGTTTACTCTTATTTTAATGAAGAGTATGTTTATGCAAAGGAACTTGATATTTGTGTAAAATTTCACCCAAAAGCCAAATAATTCAATTTTTATATACCATTAAACATTGGAGAAAGCTACCTTCGCCTGTATAACCCCAAGCAATTGAGTCCTATTTTCCAAGTGTTTGTTTAGAGGCATGGAATCATTTTATGTAAGCCATATATATAGACATTAATTGTATAGTGAAAGTGAGAAAAGTTATCATTAAATGTATGTATCAAATTTGCATCATGTTTGACAGTTTGTGTTTCTCTTCTTTTGTGTCCTATTTTATAACACATGCTAATGATGTGAGGTGTAGGTGGGAACAAGTAACTGAAAGTTTTGTGATATGCCTACAGTATGTAATATATGTGTTTTGGGAAGTTAATTTCTCATACCTAACAAAATGTACACAAAATTATAGTATACCTGATGATTGTATTAAACTGATAACCCTTTAAAGTGCCAGATTTATATTGGGGAGGGGGGTTTGATGTAACAATGACCTGTCCCCCCCCCCCAACATCAACACCCTATGTGGCATATCTTATAAAAAAGAGAAAAATGTGCCCCTTCAAATAATAGAGGCCAAAGAAAATAAGCCAATTTCTTGCTTGTCAGAAATATGCCCATCACTCGCCCCCCCCCCCCAAAAAAAAAAAAAAAAAAAAAAATGATTTGACCTCACTACAGATCTTAAAGCCAGTAAAATCATATAAACTTGTAAAATTATCTGCCATTACACATTGGACGTAAGTTACATAAATAGTTTGACTAGCCATTTAAATCACTTTGATAGTCGGGGGAAGAAACAGGGATAGAGCCTTAAACCCAAAAATGTAGTAATATATCATTGCCACCATACATTTGCCCTGCACCTTAATCAGACAAAACAAGAAGTAACACTTTATTTCCTCTTACATAGCAGATCCACAGTATATCTGCCTGAAGTGAAACTGTATTTTCCAATGAATTGACCATTTCCGGAGTTCTAGAAAGTGTAAACATCAACAACAAGGAAATAGGACAGGAAATGGAAAAGTAAATAAAGGATGTGTACGAATCCCCTTTCACTGAAGATTGTGTGAAGTGTCCCTCTTAAAGGTAATACAAAGTTTTGGTATGGGGTCATGAATTTGGTTCAAATGAACATATTGGAAGCATATGCGATCCTACAATATTCAGTGATCGTTGTCACGGTTGAAATAGTAAATTGTAAATAATAAACTCTTTATGTTGTATAGCTCCCTCTCAAGGTCAAGATATTAATTCGGCTATAAAACAATGTTTCTTGACTAAACTTGACCAATTAGCTATTCCAGCTTGGAAATTACATATCACAACTACATATTCTGAGATTTTCATGGTTGTAGCTACCATTGTACGGCTGTAGACGCTATTTGAAATTTACCAAAATTTACCGGGAGCACCAGTAAATTTGTATATTCAATTTTTCTTGAAAGCGGAAGTGTTTTAGAGTCTAAATTTTCTAGTGCTCATAATACATCCACAGGGGCATCCAAATATATCAAAATTGTAAAGAATCACTATCCAGCCAATTTTCAAAAATTTCCAAATCTTTGTATTGCCTTTAATAGCTTACATGAAGCAAGGAAATATTTATAGACCTATTGTACTTGACTCACCGTTGCACAAAATAGCAAGGAGGACAAAAATAAAGGAGAGGGATTTGAGGATATTCCCTATGGCTGGCCTCGGTTGTGAATCAACGACTTTGTGCGTATTAGTCACATTACCTTGGCCAGGCAGGCAGGCAGGCACAGCATGTGAAGGCATAGTCAGGATTTCCCCCCAAGATGGAGTGGGGGGGGGGGGGGGGGGGGGAGTGAGGGCAGTGGGGTAGGCAATATTGAATCGGGTGTAGGCCGGGGCACATTTCTAAAAATGGCCACAACGTACCTATCCCTTAATACCTCATACACGGGGTACTGTATGCAAATTTAGCTACCTTATCTAAATTATGTTGTGATGGCTATTTTTAGAAACTTGTAAATTAAGGCATATCCAGGATTTCATCAATGAGGGGGGGGGGATGATCTATAATTCTAAAGCATACAAAATGTGATTCAAGATTGTAATCTGTAGCCTCTTGCACTTCTTTCCTTCTACTTTGACCTTTGTCTCTTCAGATGCACAATACATTCCTCAAAACATTTCTAAGAAAAAAAAGATGAGCAGTGTATTATTATAATTATTATTTACATTTGTTTCTGTCATGCAAGACCCAACGATTTTGATAAGCAAGCCCTCTTCCCCTCCTCCCCCTTGGAAGAACTACTGTAATTACCCCCTACTGGCTTCTCTTCTTATATATTGCTGCATGAGTAACATGACATGCAACAACTCCTAGAATCTTCACATTCCCAACTGATGACAGTATTTTTTTCCCGTCCAGAAATAGTAATCCTAGAGCATTGCAAACACCGTCAGCATAAACAAACAAAACTCACAATAGCACTACTGCACAGGACACAGCACAATCAAATATTAAATCAGACTTTAACCAATTAATTCTCAAGAACACTACCATACTGACGAGTTTGATATCGGGCGGCCTCAAAAATCATTTAATGGAATGTCTAATCATTTAAGTAAATAACTACACCAGTGCCACATAACATTTGTTAATCTTTTTCTTCTACAGTCTTTAATATTTTTCATATTTATATTCAGATATTTCACCAATTGAATAAAAATCGAATTTTTGAATAAATACTCATAATATGAGAGGGAGTAAAATGACCAAGGTGGGTTTTTCACTCTCTTCTCGGATGTCCCATTTCTTTTCCTCTTAAAAATTTCTTTTTGTATTTGATGTTTCATCCTTGTATCAATTAATAATGACCTAAAAAAAAAAAGATTCTTCCCCGATATGGAATTGTCCGCTCAAACAATCAATGACAAAGTTAGCTGATATCAACTACAGCAGATCTCCAATATAAACAATCTTTCACACAGATTAAGTCCTTCAACACCAATTCCTTTATTGCAATAAATACAAAGAATTTAAAACTTCAAATCAATTGTTAGTTTGTTCCCCTTTTCTCCAAACTATGAGCTTCAAATATTTTTTTTTATACGAAGAGATATTGCAGTGAACTGTAAAAAGCCTTTTTGAGTAGGCCTACACTATGTAACATGGACACAGAATCCAAGTCCGACTTAGGTTCCCAGCCCTTTATGCAGGGTTATATGTTGTTGTTTTTTTTTTCTCATACTTCTTAGTGGTATACGTACTATTGAATGCCTGGTAATTGTTTTATAAAGTCGAGTTTATACATTCTACCTTTACACAAATTACTTTTTAAAGTGACTGGTACACTTTGAATATAATGAAAATTGTTGAAACCTAACAATGCATATTACTCCGGAGTTTAATATCTTTTCTTTGTTGTAGTTGAATGACATGTGATTCTTTGTTATGCCAGGGATCTAGTAGGTCCATGGTTATGCGATTGATATTTTCAATCATGTACCATATAATATCAATAAACATAAGAGAACAATTTTTTTCTCAAAATTATATACACTGTTTGTTGACAATTTATATACTCCTTTGATCAGTATGTTCACAAAACTATATATCAGTTGATTAGCAATTATTCATATAATATGTATAATATATGTTCCAAAAATGTTAATGAAAAAGACATTGTACCATTAAAATCACACACACACAAAAAAGAGCATATAATAAAATTAATATTACTGACAAAGATAGAGAGGTAGTCAATACTCAATATAGCAAGTAAACTGAGTTGCATACACACAACTGTATGAAAAAGACCAACTCAGTGCATGAAATGATGTAAATCAAAGTCTCTGTGGTACAAGTGAAATCTCCACCTACTGAGAAGTTGTCTTTGGGCCAAAAAGGGCGGAAACCCCGCAGCAGCTGCATCAAGATGGTTACGCTGGCAGAGGACAAGGTTGGACTGCATTTAACTATAGTTTAGCTCCAATCCCTTCTGGATGCTGTGAGAGAGGGATCGTCAAAGATGTGGGACAGCAGGCTTGCTTCCCAGTATCCTGAAGTTTTGTCCGATGCTAGATGAGATCTGTCGATTTGCGGTATTGCATGCACATGAATACAGGAGGGAAAGAAGATATAAACTTTTTCTTCTCTACTTTTAAAGCCCAACCGCACTAGTTTGGCCAGGAGGGATTAGACCTCCCTGCAAGGTCACTGACGGATGGTTATCTTATCAAATACAAGTTCTTTAATTATAGTTATGTTCCTACGTATAAATTGTATTGTTTGAACAGATGTCAAATATGTTGTCCAATTGAATGGAAGAAAATAAATGTTCATTTGAATTGAATTGAATTGAAATAAGCTCTCAATTAACATAAAAAGAGGATCATGGGGGACCGATGGTCACCGATTAGGCATTGTTTGCTATATACAGGGCGCAAGTAGCTATTAGTTGTGCAGTGGGGCTTTAAAGCCTCTTATTGGGTGATGGCAGTAAGCAGCTATCTTGGCAGCATTCTCTACGATATGGATAGGGTATACACGATGGACGTAGAATGACAACATCTCGGTATAACAGACCTCAAATACGCCCTCCTTTATACCGCATAATCTCTTACGTGGAGTAAGTAACGTGAGAGAGGAGGATAGCTCTCTTCCGCACATCTGAGTGAACTTGAGTGCTCTGTGGAATATTTTTGAGTGGAGCATAAATGAGATGAGATCATCATTGGAACACGAAGCAATACCAGAGACATCGTCAATGTGCGTTTTAGAGATGAGGTGGGGGTCCTTGTAGGAATATAACATCCTCGCTTCCATGAAACCCTTCATAAAAAAGTCATACATATTTGCCTCCCGTGTAGAGAGAGGCCTTTTGACCAGCCATATATAGCATCTCTGTACATAGCATTTAAAAAGCATTGCAATCAGAATCTTACAGCAAAAATATATTATCTGTTGCATATATTTATTGACCCTTTTCTCTGTATAAAAATGCACTTGTATAAGCTATGCTACGTGAGGCCACTGACGGTCTTCTTAAACTCCTCCTGGGCGCTCTTGAGCAAGCTAGTGTTAGGATCCATCACGTCTATACCAGTCATAGCTATGGCCTTGGCTTGGATCAGGGTAGGTGATTGTGCTTCGAGCATACCTGCAATCAAATCAAACATAAATTATCGTTGATATGCCGGTATGCACGATGTATATGGTAAGGGGTGAGGTAAATCAATGCCTCAACACATCAATTAATTATGAGAAAAATCAGTTATATTTAATGATTTTTACAACAAGGATAATTTAAACTGCATTTGTTTAAAACTTAAACATATAAATCACCAGCCACCCTGGTAAACCACAGCAGTTTTCCTAGTGTATCAAAGTGTACTCCACTTCATATTCCTTGTATCTTACAACATAAAGATATAGCAATTACCTGTAGGACCTTTGTAGCACATCTCCTCTTTTCTATCCCCACTTGCCTTTCACAGGGGTGATGCACTAAAAAAAATAGGTCTTTTGTTTTCCCCTCAACCACGTCCCCCTTAAGTAAAAAAAAAAAAGAATGGGATTCGCAGGGGAATTTGGCATCTAACAACATTCCCCCCTTAATAGTAAGAAAATTGGGAAAAAAATAGGGAAAAATAGGGAAGATAAGGGGAAATTAACGGGATTTTTTGTTTGTTTTGTTATCGGGAAGAAAAAAAAAATCGGGGAAAAATCGGGAAACCAATTTAAATCGGGTTTTATCAGGCCTGCTTTCATTTAGTAAATAAAAAGACACGGTGGTTAAACCAAGGGATGAGTGAACAGATAGACAAAGGGCATAAACAGGAGACCTGACACAATTGACTTTTGTCACACATACAGGTTATATATACTCAGAAACCCACAGTGGATAGTGAGTTGAACATGTCCTAGTCTGTTCGCAACACAATAGCAGGAGGAGTAATTACTAGGATATCGGTGCATACCTGCCCACTTGGTGAATCCAGGAGTGTGAGTGCCTGAATCTGTAGGGATGCCAAACTTGGGATGTATGCTGGGAAGGACATAGGAGACGTTACCCATGTCCGTGGAACCTCCCTTCTCCCCTCGCCTCTCGGAAGGGTAGCTGAATCCCAAGCTCTCTGCGTGTCTCTCAAAGGATAACGAAAGGGCATCGTTGTGAATCATGTTGGCGTAGTTGCACCCACTTTTACACTCTACCTAGATAAATCAGAAAGAGAGAGAGAGAGAGGGGGAGAATGAGAATAAAAGAGCTCTCTAATGATCATCTAATAACAACAATCTTTCTTTTTTCCCCTCTTTTTTTGGTTATTGTCTCTCTTGAACAGTGCTACTTGTCGAAATATTACTTATACCTGCCAATTACCTTTCACAGCAAAAGTTAGGTACCTCCCAAGGCAATATTACCAATGTATGCTAGCTATCCTGTATACCGGTAGATATATTACACATCAGTTTTCAGAAAGAGAGAGGAATCTAGGGTTCATAAAATTAGTTTGAAAGTAAAAAAAACAAAGCAGGATCATCCTCTCAAAGTAGGAATGGTTGGCAGCTATGTCTAGAAAAAAGGGATTAAACTCGCTCTCCTCTCAGAACAGAACAGAAAAGTAGATAAATCCCATGCCACGTACTGCATGAAACTTAACTTTAAAAAAAACACCGTACTTTTATGAACATCACATATAATCGTTCACTAATTGCACAATGCTTCTTATCATGCTTCATGGTTTTGTCCCAAAACCATGAGAAATATAATCAATACCCAAAATGGCTTTTTGCAGGGAATTTTCAAGGTTGGATTCGAATTAGTACACTGTTCACCCTTTGTATGAACCCTATACACAGCTCTAAATGTTACAACCTTTGTCTTACTTCACACCCTGTTGCTACAGCTGCACCCTTAGCACAACCGATGACCTTTGCCCGGAGGACGTCTAGCTGCTTACTGTTAGGAGCTCTCAGGTAGTACAAGAGTTCTGCTTCCTCTGGAATGATGTTTGGCCTGGCACCACCATTAGTGAAGACACCTGAATGACAGAGATTTGGGGTGTGAATTGATCAATGACCTTTAACAGCTGATAAATTATTAGGTGGTCCGAGGTAGTTTCAAGAGTTCTGCTTCTTCAGGAATGATGTTAGGCTTAATTAGCAACACCATTACTGAACAAGGGAAACGCTCTCGGCGGTCTCGCCTGCAAAACGCAATTCAATATGATAAACCTGAACGTCAATGACGTACCGCTCATTCGCATCTCGCAACAACAAATATCTTAAATTTTATGTGGTACACTTTTGAACTGGTCAAAAAATAAAAATTTGATGCCCTGGAAGGGACATAATTTCATTTCATTTGCATAAAGTACCTGAATAATCAATGGAGCAAAATCTCACAATTCTGTGTAGAAGTTTAGTGTTCCAAATTTAGCTCTACCAGATAAGGCAAACCAAATCAAAATCGGTCAAGAAATGAGGGAAAAGAAGCAATTTTTGTTATTTTTGGAATTAATTTGCATAAATTACCATAATTAATTAATGGAGAACAATTTCAAAATTCTGTGTAGAATTTTAGTGTACCAAAGTTAGCTCTACGATATAAAGCAAACCAAATCAAAATCGGTCGAGAAATGAAGGAGAGGAAACCTTTTTTGTGATTTCGAATAAATTTGCATAAATTAGCATACCGGTAGATAATGAATTTCACGATTTTGTGTAGAAATTTTAAATCCCCCTCCTAGCCCTATCATATGAAACAATCAGAATCAAAATCGGTTGAAAAATAACGAAGAAGAAGCATTTTGAAAATCTTGATGTTGATGCCACAACAAAGTCTAAGTTTGTTGACCTTAAATGACCTTTGACCTTAATCTAGTGACCTGAAATTCTACTCACATGATTGGGGAGACTTGATAACCCTATAGTCCAAGTTTTATTGACTAAGAACTTATACTTTCAAAATTATATCAAAAATTCAAAAACTTAACCTTAGGTTAAGTTTTTGATGATGATGCTACAACATAGTCCAAGTCTGTTGACCTGAAATGACCTTTGACCTTGACTTTGTGATCTGAAATTCTACTCACATGATTGGGGATACTTGATTACCCTATAGTCAAAGTTTCATTGACTAAGAACCTATACTTTAAAAATTATATCAAAAATTCAAAAACTTAACCTTAGGTTAAGTTTTTGATGTTGACGCCGCCGCCGCCGTCGCCGCCGCCGTCGCCGCCGTCACCGGAAAAGCAGCGCCTATGTCTCGCTTTTTGCTACGCAGGCGAGACAAAAAACCTGAATGACAGAGATTTAGGGTGTGAATTGATCTATGACCTTTAACCGCTTATGAATTATTAGGAGCTCCAAGGTAGTTACAGGAGTTTTGCTTCTTCAGGAATGATGTTAGACTAAGCACCACTGTTAGTGCACCTGAATGACAGAGATTTGGGGTGTAAAATGACCTATGACCTTTATCCGCTGATAAATTATTAGGAGCTCCAAGGTAATTACAGGATTCCACTTCTTCAGGGATGGTATTGGGCCTGGCATCACCATTGGTGAAGACACCTGAATGACAGAGATTTAGGGTGTGAATTGACCTATGACCTTTAACTGCTGATAAATCATTAGGAACTCTCGGGTAATTACAGGAGTTCTGCTTCTTCAGGAATGATGTTAGACTAAGCACCACTGTTAGTGACAGAGATTTGGGGTCTGAATTGACCTATGACCTTTAACCGCTGATAAATCATTAGGGGCTCCAAGGTAGTTATAAGATTCCTGCTTCTTCAGGAATGATGTTATGAATGACAGAGATTTTGGGTGTCAGTTGATCGACTTAATTATGACCTTTAACTGCTGATAAATTATTAGGAGCTCCCAGGTAATTACTAGAGTCGATCCTGCTTATTCAGGATTGATATTTGGCCTGGCATTAAATTCTGTAAAGAAACATGGATTAGAGTAATTACAGATATTTCCAGAATATTCATTGACCTATGACCTGTGACCCCTGTAACCCAAAGTCTCCTTCATCTTTTTTATTAGTCCGGTTTATACCAAGCCCAAGATAACATAGGCTGTAGTCTTTGGCATGTGCATGTTATACCAAAATCAAATCATATCCAACTGGTCAAACTGTTCAAAGCAATATTTAAAGTATGGTGATCTGTCTGAGCCCCTTAAGGTCATTCATTTCTTGGAGAAAGCCCTGGATAGTGCATAAGGTATACATATATTACTTACCATGAACTCTCCATTCTTGTTTGAGCTGTTGTCTCATGACTGAGATACTAGTATAACACATAACAGCTGCATCCAAGGCGTTCACTCCTTCCCACGGAGCTGCAGAGGCGTGGGAAGCAAGACCAGTGAAGTGGATTTTTATTCTGGAAAAAATTAATCCAAACAAATATATGTATACAAATATGGTTGACAACTGGAGTAAAGAAATGGGAGTGGAGATTGTGCACACATTGTGGGCGGGCAAGTATTGAATCCAATGACCGGGTAATAATATATCTGTAAAGCGCTTAGAGACATCATAGATGTATTAAGCGCTATATAAAAGCGGAGTTATTATTATTATTATTATAGGAAATAAAGCAAAGAAGAAAAATTCCACAAAAAATTTCATTCAAACAAATTTTAATTAATGTCCTCATGTGTCTTGTATACATGTTTATGCACAGCAAAAATAAATAAATAAAACAAAATAAAAACATTTTATTTTAGTACAGATTACTCCTGTAACATCACACAAGTTATTTCTGTGAACTTTAACATTTGTTTCTTGTGCATTTTAGGATACAGTCACGCTCTTTTCAAACTTTCAATTTATTTTGAAGAAGAAAAAAAGGATTTCTTTTCAATAGTATCATACGATAAAAGACTTCTGACTTAACAACAAATGAACAAAACAAAATTTGAAATCTTTCTATGTGTGTGTTAAAAAAAGGTCATCTAGATCCCCACAAGAAGTTCTAAATGCACACGGATCACTAATGATTTACTCTAACTCCTGACATTGGTGGAAAAAAATAGTAGGAGCCTGACTGTGTAAAAAACCAATGAATCTTTCTTACTCTAGCATTGATAAGGCTACTGGTTGTGGTACTGTGTAAGCATAAGGATGTGCCATCATAGCTACATCCATCCCCTGGAAGGCCCCAGCTTTGATCAGGTCTACCTTGCCTCCTGCCCCTTCCTCTGCTGGTGTTCCAAGCACTGTAACCTGGTGGTACAAGTTGTGATAGAACTTAGATAAAAGATAAAGTTCAATTCAGTTTGGGCAAATACATTATGAAAGGCATTGATGCTCAAGAAAAAATTGGGAAAGGTTCATTTTGTAGTAAATAAGAACTGGGATATACTATGACTTTGGGAATCATCAAAATGATAATAAATTTACACAATCTTGCTGAAAGTCCCATCCAATGCATGTACACAAGAATGTATAAACACCTAAAGTTTGGTTCCAGATCAGTTAAGTTCCTGGATCTACAATGTACCAAATGGTAGTGGTTATTTTACCTGACTGCTAAGAAAGCATAAATGCTTGTAAGTAAGCAACCAGAGAGCCGACAGCTTTAGGTCCTTTCCGAGGGACCTGGTAATGAGGATTAATGCCTTACCAAAGGGCACTAGCGCATCGCCTTGGTTTCGAACCCGGGTCACCAAATTATGAGACCACTGCTCTACCGACTGAGCTATTGCGCCTCCCCTACAGGACCCTTGTTTAAAGTGCCAAGCCCAGGAATATGCTTACCCTTCCTATGGTAGTGCCATCGAGCTCCATGGCAGCTTTGATCCCTAGACCCGCGGCTGCTCCACACTCTGCAATCAGGTTGTGTCCACAGGCGTGGCCGATTTCAGGAAGAGCATCGTATTCAGAGATCACACAAACATGGACGCCACCATCAGTTCCATATGTAGCCTTGAATGCCGTCTCCAAGTGATAATTTCTTGTCACCTTGAAATGGGATGAGAAATTGATTCATGGTAAGGCATTCACATTTCTTTCTCCATTCAAAGGTAGTCAATTTCCCTCCCCCAAGTTCCAAAATTGTCTACTATTCCTCCCCCTTCGAGGGCTGCTTATCTCACTCATCCCCTTTTCCTCCTCCTTCTCTTTCTTCCCCTTCTTCTCTTCCCCCCCCCCTTCTACTCTTTCTTCCCCCTTCTTCTATTTTCTTCCCCTTCTACTCTTTCTTCCCCCTTCTTCTCTTTCTTCCCCTTCTACTCTTTCTTCCCCCTTCTTCTATTTCTTCCCCTTCTACTCTTTCTTCCCCCTTCTTCTCTTTCTTCCCCTTCTACTCTTTCTTCCCCCTTCTTCTCTTTCTTCCCCCTTCTTCTCTTTCTTCCCCTTCTACTCTTTCTTCCCCCTTCTTCTCTTTCTTCCCCTTCTACTCTTTCTTCCCCCTTCTTCTCTTTCTTCCCCTTCTACTCTTTCTTCCCCCTTCTTCTCTTTCTTCCCCTTCTACTCTTTCTTCCCCCTTCTTCTCTTTCTTCCCCTTCTACTCTTTCTTCCCCCTTCTTCTCTTTCTTCCCCTTCTACTCTTTCTTCCCCCTTCTTCTCTTTCTTCCCCTTCTACTCTTTCTTCCCCCTTCTTCTCTTTCTTCCCCTTCTACTCTTTCTTCCCCCTTCTTCTCTTTCTTCCCCTTCTACTCTTTCTTCCCCCCTTCTTCTCTTTCTTCCCCTTCTACTCTTTCTTCCCCCTTCTTCTATTTCTTCCCCTTCTACTCTTTCTTCCCCCTTCTTCTCTTTCTTCCCCTTCTACTCTTTCTTCCCCCTTCTTCTCTTTCTTCCCCTTCTACTCTTTCTTCCCCCTTCTTCTCTTTCTTCCCCTTCTTCTCTTTCTTCCCCCTTCTTCTCTTTCTTCCCCTTCTACTCTTTCTTCCCCCTTCTTCTCTTTCTTCCCCTTCTACTCTTTCTTCCCCTTCTACTCTTTCTTCCCCTTCTACTCTTTCTTCCCCCTTCTTCTCTTTCTTCCCCTTCTACTCTTTCTTCCCCTTCTACTCTTTCTTCCCCTTCTACTCTTTCTTCCCCTTCTTCTCTTTCTTCCCCTTCTACTCTTTCTTCCCCTTCTTCTCTTTCTTCCCCTTCTACTCTTTCTTCCCCCTTCTTCTCTTTCTTCCCCTTCTACTCTTTCTTCCCCCTTCTTCTCTTTCTTCCCCTTCTACTCTTTCTTCCCCCTTCTTCTCTTTCTTCCCCTTCTTCTCTTTCTTCCCCCTTCTTCTCTTTCTTCCCCTTCTACTCTTTCTTCCCCCTTCTTCTCTTTCTTCCCCTTCTTCTATTTTCTTCCCCTTCTACTCTTTCTTCCCCTTCTACTCTTTCTTCCCCCTTCTTCTCTTTCTTCCCCTTCTACTCTTTCTTCCCCTTCTACTCTTTCTTCCCCCTTCTTCTCTTTCTTCCCCTTCTACTCTTTCTTCCCCCTTCTTCTCTTTCTTCCCCTTCTACTCTTTCTTCCCCCTTCTTCTCTTTCTTCCCCTTCTACTCTTTCTTCCCCCTTCTTCTCTTTCTTCCCCTTCTACTCTTTCTTCCCCCTTCTTCTCTTTCTTCCCCTTCTTCTCTTTCTTCCCCCTTCTTCTCTTTCTTCCCCTTCTACTCTTTCTTCCCCTTCTACTCTTTCTTCCCCCTTCTTCTCTTTCTTCCCCTTCTACTCTTTCTTCCCCCTTCTTCTCTTTCTTCCCCTTCTACTCTTTCTTCCCCCTTCTTCTCTTTCTTCCCCTTCTTCTCTTTCTTCCCCCTTCTTCTCTTTCTTCCCCTTCTACTCTTTCTTCCCCCTTCTTCTCTTTCTTCCCCTTCTACTCTTTCTTCCCCCTTCTTCTCTTTCTTCCCCTTCTACTCTTTCTTCCCCCTTCTTCTCTTTCTTCCCCTTCTACTCTTTCTTCCCCCTTCTTCTCTTTCTTCCCCTTCTTCTCTTTCTTCCCCTTCTTCTCTTTCTTCCCCCTTCTTCTCTTTCTTCCCCTTCTACTCTTTCTTCCCCCTTCTTCTCTTTCTTCCCCCTTCTTCTCTTTCTTCCCCTTCTACTCTTTCTTCCCCCTTCTTCTATTTTCTTCCCCTTCTACTCTTTCTTCCCCCTTCTTCTCTTTCTTCCCCTTCTACTCTTTCTTCCCCTTCTTCCCTTCCTACTTCTCCTCCATCTTTCACTTCTTTGTCCCCTGTTCTAAACAATATATGCATTTGAATAACCGAAAGTTACCTCAAAACCCTCCTTTTCCAGATAATCTGTGAGAATCTTGTGAGCATGATGTTCCTCATAACCCAGTTCAGGATGGGACCAAATCTCTTGACTGATGTTATTGAGATCCGAGGCTGATTCATCTATCTTAGCCTGGGCCACTTGCTTTCTCTTGTTCCACTCGGTCATGGTAACAGTCTTACAGGCAGACTAGCTCAACAGACCCCTAAAAGGAGGAAAAGAAAATGAACAGAGATAAGAAATTTCTAGACATTATGCAAGAGGTGTTGTGGTCGAGTGGATGTGTCACCGGACTGTGGATCACGAGGTCTGCGGTTTGAATCTCGCGGCGGCACTAATGTCCTTTGGCAAGACATTAATCTATATTTACAACCCTCAACCCAGGTGAGGTAAATGGGTAACTGGTAGGATATATTCCTTGAAATGCACTGTGAGCTGATAACGGCTGCTGCGGAGCTAAAGCTAGGGTAATATTTCTAAGGCGCATATCACCCGTGCTTTAGCCTAGCTGCCATAATACAGCGCTCCAGCATTTCAAGGAATTAATTAATTCTACCAGGTACCTATTTACCTCACCTGGGTAGAGTGCAGCAAATGAAGATTAATGCCTTGCCAAAGGACATTAGCGCCATTTCGGGGATCGAACCATGACCTTTGAATTTCAAGTCAAGTGCTTAAATCACTCGGAGGTTATTTTGAAATTATATGTAGATGTATTTTTGAAATATCAAACTGTCAAGTCTAAATAAAGAAAAATTGCGGGTAAGATTTTCACTGGATTCCGGCAAAAATCGCTAGTATCCCCCCACCCCCCCCCCCTTGTATGGGGTACCGCGTACACTGTGTGTATGGGGCCTGGCCGGGGAATTAAAGAATTCCCCATACCAGTTATTTCTGTCTAGGCCTATATGAATGATTGGTGATCTAGCTATGCCCCGCATTGACCACTATTGCTGGTGTGCGTGTGGGTAATGGTCCAACCATCAGACCATGCATGCATGCACACCATAATTGCACTAATGAGTAATGTGTCACAACTGCAACACTGGAATCAACAAATCCATGTAAAAAACGATGAGTGTTACTGACAGGAAGTTTCTCCTGTGTTTGATAAAATCATGTAACGATAGGTCGGGAAATGCTGACGTCATAGACGAGGCTTTTTGGGGAATTGACATGTATTTGACTATTGAGGGCGTTTCTTCGCATGCCACTGATTTTCCTTGTTTGGAACGGTCGGACGACCGTGAGGTTGTGATGATTAATTAATTCTTTTTTGATGAGCCCAACGTTGTAAGTAGACAATTACATTGCTATTCCTTTAAAGAGTTGTTGAATCATAATCAGTGATAATTTCTATTAATTATGTTGATGGTTAGTGATGTAAAATTGTTGCGAAAGATTTGTATTGAAGTACGTAATGTAGCAGTGGTATACATAATACGTGCAAGTAATGCATGCATGCACTGTACACGTTTAGTGACCGGAAGTAGTCACGCCTCTTTTGTTAGTTGACAGATTATGAAGTGAGCCATGATAAATAAGGCTGTATGATAGCTGAAGCATATTATTTCTTACAAGGTTGATATAAATGTTCAAGCTGGTTATTAGTGATAAATAATAAATAAATGTCTCATTTAGGGAGATTAAAGTTAGGCTTTGAATACATTGTTTATAAGTATTTGCTAAGCTAAACATGGGCCTTGTGTTGTGAAATTAGGGTTTTGAGAGCATTGCTTTGACCGGTTATTGTTTACATATTTGAAAGTCAGTGCTAGGATAGAAGCAAGCAAGCCTTAATTTGTATCAAATAATTGTATTTAAGATCAGATATTGTTTCAGGAGAGGTTTTTTGGATATGACACATAAATAATTGACACAAACAAGTTAATTCATATTCAGTTATGCATTCATGATTGAGACCAGACAAGATGGATAATTATTGTAACAGATAATGTCATTGATAAGCATATGTACATGTATTCCAGTATTGATTGGATGTTTCCTTTATTTGTTTTGTTCAATTACAGATTGAACCGTGCTGATACGTGCTGAAGTATCTTGTCAGCGTGGTCTCATACTGGGTTTAGAACTTTGTATCCTGCTTGATTATTTATCGTCACAGTGTCCCCAACAATGAGCATCATGAATTGATATTTACATAATCGCACTCATTCTATAGCCTGCAAGGAAATCAAGAGCATTTTCAGTGAACTTACCAAAGAAACAAGTGGAAATGTTTACTGCGATAACGTTGTTGATGTAATCAGACTCGTACTACTGAACAGCGAGCTGTTTGCTTGAACACTTGCGATTGCAGCATAGCTAGCTAGCATGCAGCTCCCGCGCCGGAGTTCAGGGGTGACCGAGTCTTCGGGTTCCGCACTACTGCCTTGAACAGAGCTAGCTATAGCGCGATGAGGAGAACATGTACAGTGCGCGTTTTTTAAGATCTTTAAAGAGGGGCGTGTCTGATGGGCGTGGCCATAAGTGGGTACGTGTTTTTTGTTTTGTTCGGGGGGGGGGGGGGGGGGGGGGCGGGGGTGTAGCGTGTAACTGGTACTCATTTGAATATAGAAAAGGTATGTACACATATTTTTGTTGTGGGAGGGTGAGGTTTGTACGACTAAATGTTATTTAATCAACTACAATATATAAAGGTTATGTATCTTATTTGAAATTAAGTTAAAACTTAATTAGAGGCCCTAATTTACTGTCTTTGGGGTAATGGAATTGGATATGGGAGCAGAACTGCAGTATTGTGTATAAATCTCATGTCATGATGATTTATCTCATAAGGAGAAAATGTTAAAACTTTTGAATTTCATGATTAGCAGAAGATTTCATACATGTTGTTATTAGATCCTCAAAATTTGAACATCAGAAGGATCCATTGGCTAAATAGAGATATTTATATTAATTCTTTTCTGAATATCAAAACAGGAACATGACAGTTTCTAGATATTTAAATACTGTTTTATACGGAGATGGGAAGAAAAAAAAACATACACAAAAAAGGAAAGAAGGATAAAAGAAATTTTATTTTTAATAATTTATTTTATTTCAGTAACAGATCTTGTTCACAATCATACCAATTATATGGACCTGTACAAATGCATGACAGGTCATAGCACTGTAGATCATAATACAGATATAAGATAGTCTTTCATCATTAGAGGTAATCATTACCTCATTGGTAATGGTTGGTAATTCTTTATACAGTGATTGTACCGCTCCTATTAGAAAAATGTTAAACGTATAAAAAAAAGGAAATACATATACGATGAAGTAAAAACCTTCTTGAAAAGATAATGTTAAAATAAAAAAAAATCATGTAAGGCTTGTAGAATAAACATACTGACACAAAATGATGACCATTTCATGATATGTTTACACTTTTAAATGTAAATTGTTAATACTATGTTCAACGTTGATTACATTAATAGAAAAAATATACATAACGGTACTCATTTATTTTGAGTTGTCACACAGTATCCATATTGCAAATACACATAGTCGCCTATTATTTATGGCTTAACATGGCAGTAATACATCATAACAAAAATATTTTTAAAATATTTGAAAATTCCATTCACCTATTTCTTGTAAATGATCAAGGATGATTCTTGAATGATCAGTTATTTCATGGGGATACCAATTAATTTGTATTTTACCTGTTTATATGCTTGTGTATTTATCTATTTTGTTTTTGATGCTGTTATTTGTTTTATTCTTACCAAACTGGGCCTCATGGAAGACCACCAAATTGGTGATATGTGCCACCCTGTGTAAATATCAGAAATAAATAAATAAATAAATAAATAGGGTTCGTTTATAGATCAGGGCCCCGTTTCATAAAACTTGTTATCAATAACAAGTTACAATAATGATATAAGCTACTGAAATCGTAGCATTTGATTAGCTGAGAGCAATTTTGTTATAGAATTGTGATATGACACTTGTTATTGAAAACAATGCCAATGGGGTCCTGATTTTCAAAATGTCATACATCAGGACCGTGGTTTCCATAGTTCTTCAAATCAGATTTTAGCATACCACTGGTCAGTTAGAATTTCAAATAATGACAACAAGACATTTAGCTGCACTCTCAGATGATACTAAGTATCAATTCCAACTTTCATTATCCAGGTAGCAAGAGTCCCTTCAAATTTACAACACCCTCAGTCTCCCAAATAATTTATGTACAGTGTACCAGAAATTTATAACTGTCATCATTTGCAGATGATCTGTGAAAATGTGCAAAAGTGGCCACAAAATCAATAAGAAACAGCCTAAATATATTACATCTGGCAAAAACCCTGTGTGGCAGAGGTTAAAAAAAAACAGGCACATGTTTCCTAGTGACCCATTCACTATGTATTATCACATCTTTGCTTGACATGCACAAACTAAATTCTTTTTGGAAAGACATACATATTTTCTATCCAATGCAATCCAGTTTCAAAGTGTATACCAATCATCTGAAAAAATGATTTGTATATATCCATAATACCTAGAATGTATAAAATCAACTTTAAAAACTTTACCTGGCTTCCAATAGATAAATGGTTCAGAAACATGAAGAAAATAATTGATAACATAAAACCCCATGTTTAAGGCTGGCACAGAACCCAAGTCGGACTTGCATGGTTCCATGGGTTCCAAGGGCGTACGTTAGCGACATTTCACTGTTCCCTTAGGATGTAATTGCACTATATATTTGTAGCTCATAGTTTGGCTTCAGCTAGCAACATGGAACCCACTTCATGTTTTAGTGATTGGTACATTTTTTTCAAGTTAAAGACATCTTTCTATGCAATGCATTCCAGTTTTAAGTGAGCATATAAAAGCATTGTTCTGATAATCCACACATTACTAGGGGGTTGACATCAAACTGAACTTTCATTAGACATTAAAATCACTGTAGGGTGTCTAGGGTATATTGAAATACTGAGAGTAATGAATTTATATTAATATCTAACATTGAAGGAGAGAAACAAAGAGACAGAGACAAGAGAAAGGGAAAGGGAGAGACAAGACAGAAAAGAGAGAAAGAGAAAGGGTTGATTGATTAGATGTTTACAATGTAGTGTGACTTTCTTTAGTGAGTGGTGACCACTTGCATACAAAGACCACTCTTATAACCTTGATATATGCATGTACCCAGTATATATATAATATAAATTTTATAAAGTTGCTTTTTCCTGAAGGTGTTTCTCATATCGTGGGTAGAATAAAGACCACCTGCTGACAGGTGTTTATACACATGATTCCCAGTAGTTTGAATGTAACACCTTCGTTTTATCACTTCAACATCTGTGTAACAAAAAAATATTTGATATGGGCAATGTTTCCATAAAACTTATCATCAATATCAAGTTACAATAATTGATCTAAGCCCCTGAAATCAGGGCATGTGATTGGCTAAGAGCAAATTTGTTGTACGATTTTGGCATCTGTGGCCGATAACACTTTATGAAATGGGACACTGGAAGAAATGATCTATGAACAGTTTACACCTAGCTATGCTTTTGTTTCTGCCATCTGAAGAGCATAGTCCTTTTTGATGTTTGCTAAGACCTCCGCGTTTCCTGGTTTCATGATTTCCAGAGCTGTCAGAGCCAAGGATTTAGCCTGGATTAGAGTAGGGGGCTGGGCTGCAGCAGCACCTGAAAACAATATAGGATATTCATTCAAGGTCATCAACTGATAGAAAATGAGAGAGAAAGAGAGAGAGAAGGTAGATAGATATAGAGATAAAGAGAGGGGAAGGGAGGGATGAAGGGGAAGGGAGGGATTGGGGGGGGGGGGGGGAGAGAATGCACATTCAAATAAGTCAAGAGAGTAAATTTATAAAAAAATGAGAACATTAACACAATAAAGAGACAATGAACCAGAAAGCGACTGACCAACATAGTGAGAATTTGCAACATTTTTAGTACTGATTAGGAGGGGGAGGGGGGGGGGGGGGGCGGGCTAGGAGTGTTGCCAGCCAATACCCACCTGCCGCTTCAGTGAATGGTCTTGAATGGTTGGCTGCCACGGTCCCTATGTCGTACATAGGATGTATGCTAGGGACTACGTAGGACACGTCTCCCATGTCGGTGGAACCGGAACCACTGTGGTCATCAAAGACCACGCCCATTTGGGTAGCCTCCCTCTTGTAGATGGATATCATGGTTGGATTGGTGACAACATTGGCATAGCCTCCAAGATCTTTGACTGTGCACTGGATAGAAAAGGAAAGAATTGCATTTGGTTATCGCCAAAGTATCATCATCTGCCTGGCAAAGGGCACAAACACTAATTTAGGTACCGGTAAAGCTTTTCAGTTTTAATTTTGTAGTGAAAAGATGAAGCAATGAAATGAGAGTTATTTTGAACCTGTCACTGTTTTCAAATTTGTTATGGTGTACAGTCTAAAATGAGTTTTATAGATGTTACTAGGGATAGTTTAAAAAAAATTGAATGCAAAACAATTTACCATGCATTAGTCATACCCTTTTACATGCACGTATGCTCAATGTCCCAAAGAAAGGTCTAAAACAAAAATTCTCGCAAGATGCTACCCTGTGATATTTCATGTGCAATATTTCAGCCCTGTCTGTACCATAGGTGATTGCCTGCTTAAATGTTCATGTTGCTATGACATTTTTTTTCTCAAGAAAAAGTCATCTTGTCTCCTTTAAATTCAACATGGTTCATGAATTATGAAGTCACATTGGGATTACACAAAAAATTCTGCAGAGAGTCTCAATCGGTCTCCTCACCTCACAACCTGTTGCCACGGCTGCACCCTGGGCACACCCCATGACCTTCTTCTTGACCTGTGAAAGTGTTTCCTGTGTTGGAGCCCTTAGGTAGTAAAAGAGCTCTGCCTCTTCTGGTATGATATTAGGCTTGGCTCCACCATTTGTAAATATGCCTTGCAGATGGAAGAAACACACAAAGCTTTAATTCAGCTTTTGAGGAAATGTGATATACATTTTTTCCCCAAGGTACTGCAGCTGATCTAGAGTTTTCATATTTTTGTACTCAAAGAGAAATCACAAAAAAGCAAGAGTAGACTACTCGACATAGGTCCTGCACAGGTCCGACTTGGGCTTTTTGTGTGTAGTTTTAGCTAATAGAATGCCAATTAAGATTTTTGTTTTAAAGGTTTATTTTATACATTCTTGCTGTACACAATAATATTTGAGGTGATTGGTACACTTTACATCACCTGAACTAATTTATCATGGAAGAGATGGTATCCATATGACACAATGAGAAGTGAACTTCTGAGAGAAGAATAAATCCCACTCCTGACATCTCATTCATGCACTTCATAATGATACTAGAGATTGGGGTCAGGGAAAGAGAGAACAACACAGAGGTGGTGAGCAAATTAATCTTGGAAAGTTTTAAAGGTATAGACCAGTTTTGGAAATGCCCCCCCTCTCAAAAAATGAAATGGAAGCTCTTAATTATTACCAATCATGTGAAAGAATATGTTTTGACTAATACGTGACGATACAAATTTTGCCGGGAAACCGTCTACTAATTGATATATTTGGTACGTTATCATATCGATCCGGCCTGGATAGATATCGCATAGTCCCATATACATCTTTCTGTGTACAGTGCTTGTAACTTAATTTTACCAAGACTGGGCCAAATTTCTTATCATTTTGATGATTCCAGAACCTTGCAGTACTATACACACCTATGCTAGCTAGATGATCAACCTTTTCTGATCGATTCCACAACGTTTCTTTCACAATGCAATCGCATGACCAGAACTGGTCTATACCTTTAAAAGAGCCATGATTTTTAAAAAAATACATACATATCTGTTTAGGGTTGTGCGGTCTACAAGTATGTTTTTGTTTTTGCTTATGTTCTACTTGGTTTTGTTGTTGTTTTTTATTATTGTTTATTCAAATACCATATATCATTTTGTATGATTCCTATACTAGTTGTTTGTTTCTGGTGGCTGTCCAGACAAACCCTCTAGGGTTTTTATACAGCAACCTAATTCCTAGTTGTTTTTTTACTGTCAATATTGTACTATGTTAATAATAATTATGTAAAATTAAAATGTTGATGTTATTGTTTTTTACTATGGAATTAAATAAATACTGAATTTGAACTTGAACTATTTCTTCAAGCAAATTTCAGTTCTTGGGTAGCAGATCCAAAAAGAGCTCAAAAGATCAAAAGAGTTGCTTTTTTAAAATAAATGACTAGGGTTTCTCAAAACGAGCAATATGTGCTCCTAACAGCAAGGGGTCTTGCATGGGTGTAAAATTAATGGGAATGCTTTCATCATCTATCAAAAGTGATACAGTATAGAATTATTACCAAAATAATAGAGGACCGAGAGTATTACTTACCATGAACTCTCCATTCTGGTTTCAGCTGTTGTCTCATGACTGAGATACTATTATAACACATTACAGCTGCATCCAAGGCATTCACTCCTTCCCAGGGAGCTGCAGAGGCATGGGAAGCAAGGCCAGTGAAGTGAATTTTCATTCTGGAAAAATAACCCACATAAATGTAAATATCCAAATTGGTAATCAGCCGTCAACTTGACGGCTGATTTAGAGGATACGATTCATGATTGACCCAAAGAAATGGGTATATAAATGGGTAAAAGAAATGAAGAACTATAGATGGTGTTTAAAACCAAAACAAAAGCAATTTTTAAAATTCAAGTTTGATTGTAATCCATTAACAGATTCTCAGAATATCGTGATTACAAGCTATTTTCATATACGGTATATGCATGATCCTTTGTTCTTTGACCTCATGACCCTAAAATCTAAACAGTTCATTGGCTCTGCAAGATACATACATGTCCTGAGTTTGATAGTAATCCATCAATCTTTTCTTGAGATAACGCGATCACGAGAACGGGACGTACAAACGGACAGACGGACAACCCAAAAACATAATGCTCCGGCTACTTTGTTGCATTGGCATAAAAAAGACACAGGAACTTTTCCTCAAACATTGTTTTTAGAAAAGATTACTCCTACATCACACAATTAAGCGATTTTCAAAAACTTTCAATTTTTTTCTTGTGTATTTTGGATACAGTTATGCTCTGATCAGACTTTCGATTGAATTCAAAAATATAAGAATAGGATTTCTGTTCACTTAGTATGATGTGATAAAATACATCTGGATCCCTACAAAAAGGTCTAAATGCACAGGGATCACTAATAATTTACTCGATCTAGACCACTGGCCTTGGGGGGGAAGCATGACTGTGTGAAATCCAATGAGTCTTTCTTACTCTATCATTGCCAAGGCTGTTGCTTGTGGTACTGTGTAAGCATAAGGATGTGCCATCATAGCTACATCCATCCCCTGGAAGGCCCCAGCTTTGATCAGGTCTATCTTGCCTCCTGCCCCTTCCTCTGCTGGTGTACCAAGCACTGTCACCTGATGGTACAAGTTGCAATAAAACTTAGATCAAAGATAAAGTTCAATTCAGTTTGGGCAAATACATATGACAGACATTGATGCTCAAGAAAAAGTTGGGGAAGGTTCATTTTGTTGTTCATATACTGTGAGGTTTGGGAATCATCAAAATGATAATAAATTAACACAATCTTGCTGAAAGTACCATCCAATGCACACAGGAATATGATTATGGGACTGTTTGTGGAATGAACGTTTGGTCCTGGAGTGAAATTCCTAGGATCTACAATTTGCGGCCGGCTGGCAGAAGAGCGTTAGCAAGCGACTCGAAAACTGCTTTTCAAATTATTCGCATTTAAAGATTTGTTTTATATTTAAACTGCTTTCCATCCCAAAAATTGTTTTAAAACTTAAAAGACTAATAGAAATGTTATAGTAGAACACGGCCACAATTTTTTTCTGGAAATAAATCAGTGTTTATAAAAGTTTGATGCGATTTAGTGCTAACGCCCTTCTGCCAGCCAGGTGACAAATTATGTACAGGATCCTTGTTTATAGTGGCAAGCCTGGGAATAACCTTACCCTTCCTATAGGAGTGCCATCGAGCTCCATTGCAGCTTTGATCCCTAGACCTGCAGCTGCTCCACACTCGGCAATCAGGTTGTGTCCACAGGCGTGGCCAATTTCAGGAAGAGCATCGTATTCAGAGATCACACAAACATGGACACCACCATCAGTCCCATATGTAGCCTTGAATGCCGTCTCTAAATGATAATTTCTTGTCACCTGGAAATCAAATGAGAAATCGATTCATGGTTAGGCATTCACATTTCTGTCTCCATTAAATGGTTGTCATTTCTTGCTATCCCCCCCCCCCCCCCACGTTAAAAAATGTCCTACTTCCCCCCTTTCAGGGCTGCTCTTCTTGCTCATCTCCACTTCTTCCTTCTTCTCTTATTTCTTCCTCTTCTTCTTCTCCTTCTTTCACTTCGATTTTCCTACCCTGTTCTAAACAATGCATTTGAATAACAGAAAGATCGATACCTCAAAACCCTCCTTTTCCAGATAATCTGTGAGAATCCTGTGAGCATGATGTTCCTCATAACCCAGTTCAGGATGAGACCAAATCTCTTGACTGATGTTATTGAGATCCGAGGCTGATTCATCTATCTTAGCCTGGGCCACTTGCTTTCTCTTGTTCCACTCAGTCATAGTAATAATCTTACAGGCAGACTAGCTCAACAGACCCCTAAAAGGAGGAAAAGAACAGAGATAAGAATTTTCTTGACATTATGTAAGTATAGACTAAGATGAATAAAATTGCAACACCCATAAAATTAATTGTCATTTATCCTATAACCAGAAACTTCTGGAGATAGAACTTTGACAAAGTTGCAGAGTGTATATGTCGTACAAAGATCTTTCATTTTTGCGACAGGAAATTTCATAACATAGCACACATTCCGATCTCATGGCCATCTGAACAGGTTTTACGGGTTAGTATAAGGAAGAGCTAGGTTTTGCAAAGGTTAGTTTGTGTACGTGTGATTGCCGATCTCATCGGGCGCAGTTTTTATCAAGAAAATGGGCAGATATTAGCTGAAAGTATGTCGCTATATTTTTGTGTTTACAATGATTTTCGATGTTATTTAGAAAGAAACGATATAGATTCATTTTCTTCCAATCATATTTTTGTAATATCAAACTGTCAAGTCTAAATAACGAAAAAACAGAGGGAATTTTTTTTCATCCGATTCCGGTGAAAATCCTGAATATTCTCCTGGATATTGCCTGGCGGAAATCATCGAATGACGATGGAAACGCCATTAATCGCAACAACAACAACAAGCAAGGCCGCATTGGCCACTTCGTGTTGCTGGTGTGCGTGTAGGCTTGCACCATATCACGATTTTCAACAAAAAGTTGGTTTGTTCAACCAGGCCGGCCTAGGCCATGGCCATGCACACCAAATGACAAATTGCAATGTGTCAACTGTGAACACTGGAATCAACAAATCCATGTAAAAAACGAAGAGCATCATAAATTGATATTCATACAATCGCTCTTACAGTATGCAAGGAAATCAAGAGCATTTTATGTGTACTTACCAAAGAAACGAGTGCAATTTTTACGATTATGGCGTTGTTGACGTAATCACACTCGTAATCCATGCGCGAGCTATTTGCTTGAACACTAGCCATTGCAGCATAGCTAGCTAGCATGCGGCCCGGCCCCCGGAGTTCAGGGGTGATCGAGTCTTCGGGTTCCGTACCGCGTGCTGCCTTGAACAGAGCGCTCGCGGGAGGAGAACAGTGCGCATTGTTTTCGATCTTTAAAAAGGGGGCGTGTCTGATGGGCGTGGCCATAAGTTTTACGTCTTGCTTTGTTGATCTTTTTTTTGGGGGGGGGCAGGTGCTAAAGCATGTAACTGGTACTCAATGAATATGCAAAGGTATGTAAAGCCGACACATATATATATTTTTTTTTTTTGGGGGGGGGGGCGTGGGCGGAGATATGTATCATATTTTGACCCTATATATATATATAGGCCCTATTCTATTTTGGGGGTAATAAAATTAGATGGGAGCAGAACTATATTGTTCAGCCACGAATAACATTTTCATCTCTTGAATTTCATATATTATCACAAGATTTAATGCTGTAATAGCTTACTTACAAGCATTTATGCTTTCTTAGCAGTCAGGTAAAATAACCACCACCACCACCACCATCATGTTATCCCCGATCTAAACATCAGAATATCTTTTAGAACGATTCAAAGACTAAATACAGATAATTTGTATTAATTTTTTACTCTCTTTTCTAAATAGTTAAACAGGAAATATGACAAACAGTTCCTGGATATTCAAAAACAAATTTAGATGGAGAGGGGAAAAACCAAACATACAGATAAAAGAAAAGAAGGATAGAAGAGATTTGATTTTTAATAAATTGTTTTATTTCAGTAAAAGATCTTGATCACATGCACACCAATTTTATGAAATGCATGACAGGTCATAGCACTCATATGTAACAGGTAATCATAACCTCATTGGTATGTTGGTAATTCTCTATACAGTGATTGTACTGCTTCTAAATGTTAAATGTTAAAAATGGTATAGAGATACACGTATATGTTGAAATAAAAAACTTCATGAAAAGATTAAATTTAAAAAAAAATGAAATATCATATATAAGGCTTGTAGAATAAACATACAGACATAAAATGTTGACCATTTCATAACATGTTTTCATTTGTAAATATAAATTGTTAATACTAATGTTTTATGTTGATTTCATTAATTAAAAAATAATACATACTTATTGATTTTGAGTTGTCACACAGTATCCATATTGCAAATTCATGTAGTCGTCTAATATTTATGGTTTAACATGGCAGTAATATATGATAGAGTTCATTTATAGATCTGGGCCGTTTCATGAAACTTGTTATCAATAACTGTTATCAGCTACTGAAATTGTAGCATTTGATTGGCTGAGAGCAAATTTGTTATGGAAATGCAACACTTGTTATTGAAAACAATTTTTATGAAACGGGTTCCTCATTGTCAGAAAGCCATAAATCAGGACCCTGGTTTCCGAAGTTCTTAAAAATCAGATTTCAGCATACCTCTGGTCAGATAGAATTTTAAATAATAACAACAATACAAGAAGCTGCACTATCTGATGATACCTAGTATCCAATTCCAATTTTCGTTATCCACTTGGCAAGAGTCCCCTCTTATTTAAAACACCCTCAGTCTCCCGAATGCCATCACAAAATGATTTATAAACCAGTAATTTATTTATTCAACAAGGCAAATCACTGTTCCCTTAGGATGTAATTGCACTATCTATTTGTAGAAGATATATTTGTTGGCTACAATATAGCAACATGGAACCCCTTGGCCTCTCTCTTTCCATTTAGTGTCGGTCCGGTGGTCGCATCGTCTGTGCGGCCGGGGTATACAGAAGTATCATGCTATGTTTTTTAATGTTACACTGAAATATGAAACCACAAGAGTGTAAGTGTGAAACAATATGATTATTCATTATTTTTCTGCAAAACGATGTAACGCATATTTTGTAAATCATTGTGTTTTCTGACCAATAAAACTTATCAAGATAAAAAAAAAAATGGAACCCCTCACATAAATATCTAGGGTATATAGAAATACTGCGAATAATGAATTTATATTAATATGTATATGCCATTTATGAAGGAGAGAAAGGGAGAGACAAGACAGAAAAGAGGGACAGAAAAACAATGATATAGAGGCAGAGGTTTGAGTCTAGAGGAAGAAAAGATTCTAGATTACATAATAAGTGAGTTGATTGATTTATATTTTTACAATATAGTGTGACTTTCTTTAGTGAGTGGTGACCACTTGCATACAAAGACCTCTCTTATAAGATAGATATATATATGTATATATTTAATATATAACTTTTATAAAGTTGCGTTCCATTAAATGGCGTTTCTCATAAAACTGTGTATCAAACAAACTTGTACATGAAGACCACCTAATGACAGGGTTTTTTTTATACACATGATTCCCCGTAGTTTGAATGTAACACCTTCGTTTTATCACTTCAACATCCGTGTAACAAAAAAATATTTGATATGGGCAATGTTTTCATAAAACTTATCATCAATATCAAGTTACAATAATTGATCTAAGCCCCTGAAATCAGGGCATGTGATTGGCTAAGAGCAAATTTGTAATACAATTTTGGCATTTGTTGGCGATAACACTTTATGAAATGGGACACTGGAAGAAATGATCTATGAACAGTTTACACCTAGCTATGCTTTTGTTTCTGCCATCTGAAGAGCAAAGTCCTTTTTGATGTTTGCTAAGACCTCCGCGTTTCCTGGTTTCATGACTTCCAGAGCTGTCAGAGCCAAGGATTTAGCCTGGATTAGAGTAGGGGGCTGGGCTGCAGCAGCACCTGAAAACAATATAGGATATTCATTAAAGATAGATAGATAGTTTATTGGTTTCCACAATATCTCATTTTACAAAGCTTGTAACAACACATTGAAAATGATTATAATATACATGTGCATACAATACCGGTACACACTATTCAGAAAATTGTCCATTGAGATGAACTTAAGAGATATAGTGGCGGAGCCTATGGAAAAGCAGAGCTTGTTGTGGAGAGGCTCCTTAAAACTACAAATGACATAATTAACCAAAACATGCTAAAACAGGGAAAGGGAGATTACAGGCTTACATGAACCGATACTCACAATTAACTACAAAAGACAAGGGAAAGGGAAGGGAATAAAGAGAAGGTTTCCTGATTTTTAATTTGATAAGGAAATGAGAGGAAGAAAGAGAGAGAGAGAGAGGGGGGGGGGAAGGATAGATAGATAGAGAGATAAAGAGAAGGGTAAGGGAAAGAGGGGGGGTGAGACACATTCAAATAATTCAAGAGAGTAAAGTTAAAAAATATGAGAACATTTACACAATAAAGAGACTGACCAACGGAGGGACAACATAGCGTTCGTTCGTTATCGTCTCCTTAGATCAGATTAATGTATCTTGATCTTCGGAGTAGTTGCTACAACCGGCCGTGTCAGATACGTTGCCCTGGGGTGCGTGATAGGAACCTTGTAGCGTGCCCCCACTTTACACAATTATACAATAACAATTAACATTACATTTAATTAAAAGAATGAAGCGATTAATAGTACTCTCATGTCAGGGGGAAAATATATTATATATATTATGAATCAATTGATTTGGTCGATCCAGGTTGATGGCACAAACACGGCACTACTTGACAGAGATCCTAATAACTACATAGCAAGGATCTGCAACATTTTTAGTACTGATTACTTCCCTTTGTAGGAGGAGGAAAGGGGAGGGGGGGTTAGGGGTGTTGCCAGCCAATACCCACCTGCCGCTGCAGTGAATGGTCTTGAATGGTTGGCTGCCACGGTGCCCATGAAGTACATAGGATGGATGCTAGGGACCACGTAGGACACGTCTCCCATGTCAGTTGAACCGGAACCACCATGGTCATCAAAGACCACACCCATTTGGGTCGCCTCCTTCTCGTAGATGGTTGCCATGGTTGGATTTGTGACGACGTTAGCATAGCCTCGAAGGTCTTTGACTGTGCACTGGATAGAAAAGGAAAGAATTGCATTTGGTTATTGCCTAAGTATCATCATCTGCCTGGCAATGGGCACAAAAACTACTCCAGGTAAAATTTTTCAGTTTTTATTTTGTAATAAAAAGCCGACGTATAGAATTAAGAAGGTTTAATATATAAAATCTGTCACTGTTAACAAATTTTGTTGGTGTACAGATTAAAATGAGTTGTATAGATGGCGTACCCCAGGGAAGCGTCCAAGGTCCATTATTAGGGACTTTTAGATTCGCACGAAGACAATGGGGATTGCTACGATCAATGTCCTTTTAATGCACTGCCTTGAATGGACCCACACGTATCAGTCCACGCAAATCTAAAAGTCCCTATTGTTTTTGATCTATACCAATAATTTACCATGCATTTGTTCACACCCTTTAGCCAGTATGCTCAATTTCCCAAGCCATCTGAACGTAAGGTCCGTATTCTCACAGGATGCTACCCTGCCTCAAAAGATATATTTCATGTGCACCTTTCAGCCCTTTCTGTGCAATAGGTGATTGACCGCCTAAATTTTGATGTTGCTATGACATTTTTTTAAAACAAAAAGTCATCCTGTCACCTTGAAATTCAACATGGTTCATGAATTGTGAAGTCATATTAGGATGACACATAATATCATAGTAGAGAGTCTCAATCGGTCTTCTCACCTCACAACCTGTTGCCACGGCAGCACCCTGGGCACACCCCACAACCTTCTTCTTGACCTGTGAAAGTGCTTCCTGTGTTGGCGCCCTCATGTAGTAGAAGAGCTCAGCCTCCTCTGGTATGATATTAGGCTTGGCTCCACCATTTGAAAATATACCTTGCAAATGGAAAAAACACACAAAGTTTTAGTTCAGATTTTGAGGAAATGTGAGATACATATTTCCCCAAGGTAACAGCGAATCTTCAGTGTGTAAATTATTGCATTCACAGAGAAAATGGCTTAAAGTAAACCAATCACCCCCCAAAAATGTCAGTACATTAGTGGTTTACTAGGCTATATCATAAAGAGATAAATGCAAGTTCAAGTACGCTCTCAATTAACATAGAAGCGACTTATGAGTAGACTACTCAATATATCTGTATTGTGTTGTGGCGTGCGCCTGTAATCCAGCTGGAAGTTACAAACTGATTCAACCGAGGACGCAGGTTCAAAACTGAGTCACGTCTTTCAGATGGTGACGTTAAAAGGTTGGTCCCCAGACGTAAATAATCATATCTGATTGATACATGTCTGTAAAAACCCAATTACACACACACACACACACACATGTGTGGTATAGAAAAGGGCCTGTACAGATCCCTGGCCCGACTCAGACTATTTGTGTGTGGTATTAAGTTATTTGTATTTTCTTCAAACTCCTTATCTGCTAGCCCTTCAAATGCCTGTTCATTTTTTTTAAAGGTTAATATAATATTATACATCCATTTCTCAAAATGAGCAATGCCCTCCAAACAGCAAGAGGTTCTGGCATGGGTGTAAAATTAATGGGAATGCTGACATCATCTATCGAAAGTGATACAGTATAGAAATTATTACCAAAATAAAAGAGGACTGAGAGGAATAGTATTCTCTCTCTCTACGTGCCATGTCCTGAGATGTTGGCGACCATGGAGTGCTACAACTCTTTGTCCCATCAATTCCAATTTCAGTTATCCCACTCCTTAAGCTACTCATCCACAGAATCCTCCTTCTACCCCTACCTCTACTCCTCCTCCCCTCTATTCTTCCAGTCAGTGCAAGATTTTCCAAACCATTCTTTCGTATAACATTACCCAAGAAGCTCAGTTGTCGACCTCTTATATTATTCAGCAGCTTTCGTCTTGTTCCTGCCATGGCAAATACCTCATTATCAGAAACTCATTCTGTCCATGAAATTCTTAGCATCTTTTTCAGGAACCAAACTTCGCAACTTTCCAGTCGCTTTCATAGGTCTGATGTCAGGGAAAGCGACTAGAAAGTGGTGAAGTTTGGTTCCTGAGAAGTATTACTTACCATGAACTCTCCATTCTGGTTTCAGCTGTTGTCTCATGACTGAGATACTATTATAACACATTACAGCTGCATCCAAGGCATTCACTCCTTCCCAGGGTGCTGTAGATGCATGTGCAGCAAGACCTTTGTAGGATATTGTTACCCTGTTGGGACAGAAAGATGGGAGAAAACTTATGAAATGACACTAGTTTCTATAATAATAATAATTCTGCTTTTATATAGCACCCAATACATCGATACAACGATGAGTCTAAGCGCTTTACAGATATATTATTACCCCGGTCATCGGATTCAGACTTACCCGCACATAATGTATGCACATTATCCACTCCCTGGGGAGCATTCCGGCCATTTTACAAGCGCACACTTGCTCATCCAACCACATTAACTTTCGCATCCTACCGGGTACCCATTTAACACCTAGATGGAGAGTGGCAAAGGTAGATTAAGGTCTTGCCAAAGGACATTAGTGCTGCGGCGGGACTTGAATCTTTTACCTTGTGATCTGCAGTCGGGTGACTTATCCACTAGAGTAGACCACAACACCTCTACAATATATAGATATCTAAATTGTATTCATCAAAAATATAGTGGGGTTGTGGGCCACTAAAAAAAAGGTAACATATACTGCACCCACCAGGTGTAGCGAAATTACCACCCACACTTAAAGGATCATAGCTATTTCAATCACAATCACTGTGGAAAAGAAGTGATGAGAGTGGACCACAGCAGGTTTAATTTGACATTACCTCGATATCAATATTAATATATTAATATTAAAACTAGCAGGACCCGTGGAAAATCCACGCGATTCTAGGGGGAGGGGAAGGGGGGGGGGCGGTAAATAGAAAGAGGCATATGTGCTATCGAAAATAAAATTTGATTATATTTCTATAGGGTCTAGACAATTTTTATAATATACGCTGTTTGACCATGAATGGCGCACCATAATACCCGTTTTAATGCATTGATTTGATGAAGGAACTGTATCATAGTAAAAGTATTCTATCCAGCATGGCTATGTTTTTAAACGACCATCTGAATTTTCTTGTGAAAACTTTACTTTGAAAAATGATTATCGAAATTCAGCATAAAACTATACATGGGCAGAATAATCACAATCTAAGCTCAGGTTTCATACCTCTATAGTCACGAAACTATATTGATATAGGGGCAATAACAGCAATTTCAAAGTGTTGTCGAGTCTCAGCTCACACACAGTCACAGTTCCGACGGTGCTCGGCAGCAGTGGCGCACTGCACAGTCCGTGCGTGGACTCGAGCCCCACGGCAGCTAGCTTGCAACTGGACTGTCAATTACGATGAATTTCTTGTGAAAACTTTACTTTGAAGAATGATTCTCAAAATTCAGTAAACATGAACAGGATAATACCAAAGTAACCCTGTTTGCATACCTCTATTCACGTAAACTATATACAAATCACGGCAATCATCATAGTCACGAAACTATATTGATATATAGGGGCAATAACAGCAATTTCAAAGTGTTGTCGAGTCTCAGCTCACACACAGTCACAGTTCCGACAGTGCTCGGCAGCCAGTGGCGCACTGCACTGCCCGTGCCTCACGGCAGCTAGCTTGTAACTGAACTGTCAGTTACGATGAATTTCTTGTGAAAACTTTACTTTGAAGAATGATTTTCAACATTCAGTAAACATGAACAGGATAATACCAAAGTAACCCTGCTTGCATACCTCTATTCACGTAAACTATATATAAATCACGGCAATCATCATAGAATCAAAGACGAAGCGACTGAGCTGTGCGTGCGACGGTGAGCGTAGAATCATCGCATACATTATATACACGTACGTTCGTACACGCAGCAGGTCCGGCTGGCCTACAAAGCATATCATATAAAAAGATGCATAACACGGGTAAGCCCAACCCGTGAGAGCGTGCATTTCTTACATCCCCTCACCCGGGTTAGTCATCTGTTAATGTGTATTTCTCTTAGTGCTGTAGCTCGGAACCCAAAACCCGGACCCGGCCCGACCCGGCAATTTTCCAAATTTCTTAACGGGACCCGGAAAGGTCCGGTAACCCGGTGAGAGTTGGACTGAAATAATATTGACTAGATTTGATATGAAAGCTACTACAAACACATCTTGTGTGATCTACCGACCTTGTCCTGAATGGAGGAGGGCACATCGCTTCATTTCGTTTATCATGCCGTCTGTGAGTCCAGACATAAGTCCCAGGTCAGCATAAATTATCATCCTAATCCACTCCCTAAAAAGATGAAGCATAAGGCTAGCTACATTGTATGTAGGCATCCTAAAAATAGCTCATTTCCCTGTCAGAGTGCCCATACAACATGCTCTACTATGATTGGTCTATTTGTCTGCCAATTAAAAACAATAATTACATGTAAGGCACATGATATAGCTTAACCGATATTTGCATATATTTTGGAATTTGCGCATAGCAGGACAAAGGCTGCTTGTTGATCCTTTGAACCTTTGAACCCTGTTCAAAGAAACCGCGGTGTAATGTTACACCCAGCTGGGCCCAAGCTGTCTGGCATGCATCAATCTTTGACAGGGAATGTTTTTGTATTCTAAATTTTTGTGACATGATAGTGAAAGAGATATATCAGATGTGAATGAATTTTTTTGGGGATCGAGAGACACAATGAAAGAAACTTAAAAAAGAAAAGAAAACATGAGAAAAACTACATTACGTAAATAATTCTGTACTTTTATTTTTTTTAAAGCAAGAAGTTCAAATTGATTTGAGGGGGGAAAAGGTTTTACCAATATTCGAAAGATGATTAAAAGAATAGAAAAAGAGAAAGAAGAGAGAGATCAAAGATGGAAGGAAGAGAATGATGAGTTAAATGTGCCAGTCGCTCGAGAATGGGAGACAGACAGAGAGACAACTGGGGGCAAGGAGAATAAAGCAAACTTTCACATGCACACGTACTCTCGATCTCACAGCTCAGCATGCACAATACGTGAATTTGCCTAAACAGTACAGGTCAACAAACTTCATAATTTATGATTTGTCAGTACTGTGCCAGCGGTCACTGACAAGTTTAATTTATGCTGGCCTCACTCTCCGCCCACTCACAAGGACAGTTTCTGATTGGTCTGATCAGTCACATAAAGCAAACTTTCACATGCACAGCTCAGCACTTGCCTACACACAGGTCAACAAACTTCACAATTTTACTGATTCGTCAGTACTGTGCCAGTGGTCACTGACAAGTTTAATTTATGCTGGCTTCACTTCCCGCCCACTCTGAAACACATTCAATGCTAAACACATGCACACACAGATTTCATGCACACATGCACACATGCACACATTAGCAATACACTGCATTGTGATGGGCTAGCTATGGCAATCGTACGCATGGTGTGGCATGTTTACATTTTACAGTTAAGTTGACGGTTTTATCATGATGAAAGATAAGTAGATAACGAACAATGAGCTATTTAAAAACTTTTTTTTTACTGCCGGGTTGTGTTACCGAGTTGACCCAATTCTGGTTAAAGTTCGGTCCGGAATTGGTCCGGCCCGAGACGCTCAACCCGGCGGGTTAGAACCCGGTAAGCCTTCCGGGCTACAGCTAATTTCTCTTACATGCTACAAAGCGTATCCTATAGCAAGAGGCCTAAACTCGGGGTAAAGCCACACCCGTTACTACGTGATGTGCTACACCCATTGACAGAAGTGGATTCTCGTCTGCAGTGTGTCTCTTTGTTGATTGCACAGAGGGCGGATGCACGCCTTGCCGACTCGCTCTCGCGAGTTCGTTGCCTCCTTGCAATCCGCGACGCCCGCTGTGCTTTCGTCCACCCGTCCTCCCCTGAACCTCGAATACCACAATAACGACATGGACGTCGATCGCGGGGTCAAGTGGCACGCGGGTTACAGGAGACATGCCTCGTGGAATTGTGTCGCCGTCCCCGTGCCACGGCGGAGGCTGGCGCGGTCGAGGAAAGGCGTTTTTGATGAACCGTTTTGGACCCCCGCGGCGATTTTGCGTATTAATAGTATAGATAATAACTTTTTATAGATTTAAGTAATGAAAACAAAGGACTGGATACCCCAGTCTTGCTTCCACCTTAAAAAACTAGATGGAATTCGACTGCGCACAGTCGAAAATGATGCCTCCGTCATAGAGCAATTTTACCAACCAAAACAGAAGAAATTTTTCAAATTCAAGTTCATTTGTAATCCATTAACAGGTTCTCAAAATATCGTGATTACAAGCTATTTTTGCATACATAATGAGCCATGACCTTTGACCTCATGACCCAAGAATCTACTCAGTTCATTGGCTCTGCAAGATACATACATGATCTAAGTTTGGCAGGAATCCATCAATCTGTTCTAATGATAATGCGATCACAAGCCATTTTTGCAAACATAATGAGCCGCGTGACCTTTGACCTCATGACCCCAAAATCTAATCAGTTCATCGGCTCTGCAAGTAACATACATGACCAAAGTTTGGCAGGAATCCATCAATCTGTTCTTGAGATAATGCGATCACGAGCTGTTTTTGCATATATAATGAGCCCTATGACCTTTGACCTTTGACCTCGTGACCCCGAACTCTAATCAGTTCATTGGCTCTGCAAGATAAATACATGACCACAGTTTGGCAGGAATCCATCAATCTGTTCTTCAGATAACGCGATCACGAGCTGTTTTTGCAAACATAATGAGCCCTGTGACCTTTGACCTTTGACCTCGTGACCCCAAAATCTAATCAGTTCATCGGCTCTGCAAGATAAATACATGACTAAAGTTTGGCAGGAATCCATCAATCGGTTCTTCAGATAACGCGATCACGAGCTGTTTTTGCATACATAATGAGCCCTGTGACCTTTGACCTTTGACCTCGTGACCCCAAAATCTAATCAGTTCATCGGCTCTGCAAGATACATACATGACCAAAGTTTGGCAGGAATCCATCAATCGGTTCTTCAGATAACGCGATCACGAGAACGGGACGTACGGACGGACAACCCGAAAACATAATGCCTCCGGCTACTTCGTAACGGAGGCATAAAAACATACAGGCATACAGATCTTTCCTTTGGTTTCCCTGATAGTGATGCTAGAATTTATAACTCCAGCAAAGCATAGAGTCAATGCTAATGCCTATTAACCTCTAGCGCTGTATACTTGCTGAGAGGCAGGTATAACACACAAATACACACACTATTGCACGCTAATGCACACAATGAATACAAAGTGGCTGATCGGCAAGTTTGACAATAGACTCACGATCTGAATTTTCAAAATATTTTTGTTAACATTGGTAGGTTGAAAAGATTGTATTTTACTGCTATTTAGGTGTCATCAATTGTCACTAAAGTACCGATTTTGAGTGAACTCAGCTGAGTTTTGTACAGTGGTGTTTGAAATGTTGAGAATCAATAGAACAGTTTTTAATACACAGCCAGGACAGTAATGCATCTATGTGTGGAATGTATTAAGTCCTAGTTGAATTGTTACATTCCTCCAACAGATTGTGAATGAACTAATCTTACCGGTCCACTGCAATCATCATCGGTCTTGAGAGGTTATTGGGGTAAGGATGAGCCATCATAGCAATGTCCATGCCTTCAAACGCTCCGGCCTTGATGAGGTCAATCTTGCCCCCTCCCCCTTCCTCCGCAGGAGTCCCTAGGACGGTCACCTACACATATTACAAGTTTTGATAATGAAATAATGATGCCCATTATTTCATAAAAAACAAAGGTTCCTGATTTCCCCCTAACTGAGGCTCAATTTACCATTCCTAATCACATTTCTATATTCAATCCCTCAGGTGTTCTGCAGGGGGCAGGTCCACATACCAGAGCCAAACTTCTCCACCCCCCCCCCCCCCCTCTCTCTCTCTCTCTCTCTTAAGCTTTCTTCTTTGTTGTCCTATATGATCTGTCACCATCAAGTGGGTATACTTACACACTACAAGCTACAGAGATGAGACAGAAATTCCCCAAAAAGAAGGAAGATTAAACGGCGGTCCGGGGGAAATGCCCCTGGCAGGGTTATTTTTTCCCCAGAAAAACTTTAGAATATATCTACGTAAAAGGACATGTTTTTCTTGCATTTAAATTCTGAATTTGAGAAAAAATTGTAACCCCATCTTACATTTTTCAGATGAAGGAAAAATTGCTGCTAAGGTAGTGAGGTCAATGTTGGTTGTACAATTAATGATGATCTGAAAGTTTAATTCCTGATGTGCCAACAATTATCAACAATTATCATCTTAAGAAACAGTTAGCATTCCAAGGGCAGTTACTTACTAGAACAAAATGTTCATACTATATTTTACATTACATAACTTGTCCCTCCCCTGTTCCTATCCCTTGAATACAACGTTATTTTCAAACCTGCAGACAACAAACTTTAAATAGGGGCACCCCACCCCAAGACCCCTACAACATCACCCCAGACAGATTAGACCATATTCCTATTTTCATATACCTCTTACCCTTCCTATTGGTGTCCCTCCAAACTCTAATGCAGCTTTGATCCCTAGACCTGCTGCTGCTCCACACTCGGCGATCAGGTTGTGTCCACAGGCATGACCAATTTCAGGAAGAGCATCATATTCACAGATCACACAAACATGGATGCCACCATCCGTCCCATATGTAGCCTTGAATGCTGTCTCTAAATGATAATTTCTTGTCACCTAGTATTTAAAAAAATGTGTTTATAAGAAATGTCACTGTTAAAATACAAATAACTTTCATTGAAGAAAAAAAATGTTTTATACAACCATTTCTACAAAGCTTGTCCATAGATTTTTTGTGGTTAACAGTGCCATATCTGAACGAGCCTTTTAAAGGTAAAGACCAGTAATGGTCATGCGATTGCATTGTGAAAGAAACGTTGTGGAATCGATCAGAAAAGGTTGATTATCTAGCATCTAGCATCTGCAAGGTTCTGGAATCATCAAAATGATAAGAAATTTGGCCCATTCTTCGTAAAGTTACAAGCACTATACACAGAAAGATGTATATGGGACTACCCTATATCTCTCACACGACCATGAGAGAAACAAATTTACCAAATATATGAATTAGTAGGCGGTTTCCCAGCAATTTTTTTATCATCATGTATTAGTCAAAACATATTCTTTCACATGATTGGTAATGAGAGCTTCCATTTCATCTTTTGAAATTGGGGCGTTTCCAATACTGGTCTTTATACCTTTAAGTTGGATTTCCTTTAAAAAAATAAACAATTACCTCAAACCCCTCCTTCGCGAAGAAATCTGTGAGGACCTTGTGAGCATAGCGTTCTTCAAAAGCCAACTCGGGATGGGACCAGATGTCTTGACTGAGGTCATTCAGGGCCGAGGCCGTTTCATCAATCTTAGTCTTGACCGCCTCTCTCCTCTTACTCCACATGTCGGTAGCGTCTGCTTGCATTGTGGTTTCTACATGTACAAATTTGGACATGGAGAGACATTAGAAAGGGATTGACACTCTTGAACTATAAGCAACTCTGATAAAATGATCGATCGACCAGAAAGGCAAGACTTGTGTATTCCCAACCCTGCAAGATAAATCAGGGCAAGGACACATGATCATGACAAAGGTGCCTAAAATCTAAATCCAGACCCAAAAAAATTACAAAAGCGTTATTAAACGCTTGGTTTTTACTTGCACTGGACTTGACATATGTCACTGTAGACTACATTGATTGATAAGTGTTTAGTCTACATGTAGGCTAACCGTCTATACCGCTTCTGTACATCATCATGGCACTCCTTGCAGCTGCAGTACAACATCGCGTCAGCCATCACCACCACCCACTCCAGCAAAGCATAGAGTCAATGCCACCACCTACCAGTACCATTACCTGATTACCCACTCCAGCTTCAGCAAAGCATAGAGTCAATGCATAACCACCACCACCTACCAGTACCATTACCATTACCCACTCCAGCAAAGCATAGAGAATCAATGCTAATACGTATTGACCTCTAGCACTGTATACTTGCTGAGAGGCAGGTATTATACACAAATATACACACCATACAATATTGCATAGACTGTACACAATAGGACGGATTGGATTGATCGGCAAATTTGACACTGGACTTACAATATGAATTTTTATTTATTCTTTTTAACATCATTAAGTTGAAAAAGTTGTATTTTACTGCTATTTAGGTCTCATTAATTGTCACTAAAGTACAGATTTTGAGTGAAATTAGTTGAGTTTTGTGCAGTGGTGTTTGAAATATTGAGATTATGAGAATCAAAAGCATAGCTTTTAATACACGGCCAGGATAGATAATGCAGCTATGTGTGTCATTACCTTCCTGTCGAGTCGTTTGGTTTTAAATTTTGCGTTCGTTCCCAAAAAAAATATGAACTACCGACAGGTCTGGAACTTACGGAAGCGTTAAAGTGCCATTCTACTTGACGACATGACGAGATATTTCATCTTGTCAAGTCGACTTAATATCCATATCATGTCGACATGTAAAGATATTTAACCTACCATGTCGACTTATCAACTTTTATTAGTCGACATGGCGAAATAAATTATCTTGCCAAGTCGACTTCACAAAAAGTTCATGTCGTCATGGCGACATAAGTTATCTTACCAAGTCGACTTCTAAAAAAATACATGTCGTCATGGCGACATATATTTTCTTACCAAGTCGACTACCCAAAAAGTAATGTCGTCATGGCGACATGTATTATCTTGCCAAGTCGACTTCACAAAAAAGTTCATCTCGTAATAGCGACATAAATTATCTCACCAAGTCGACTTCCCAAAAAGTATATGTCGTCATGGCGAGATATGTAGTGTGACGACTATTTCACGCAGCGCGCGTATATGGCAAGCCCATTGTGTAAAAACCAGAAAAACTGTGTTTTTCTCAGATAAACTCAGTTTATCAACAGATAAACTCAGTTTATCAACAGATAAACACAGTTTATCAGAAAAACTCAGTTTATCAGTTGATAAACTCAGTTTATCAAGAAAAACTAAGTTTATCAACTGATAAACTCTGTTTATCTGTTGATAAACTGAGTTTATCTGAGAAAAACACAGTTTTGTGAAGTCGACTTGGCAAGATAATTTATTTCGCCATGTCGACATTACTTTTCGGGTAGTCGACTTGGTAAGATAATATATGTCGCCATGACGACATGTATTTTTTTAGAAGTCGACTTGGTAAGATAATTTATTTCGCCATGTCGATTAATACAATTTGATAAGTCGACATGGTAGGTTAAATATCTTTACATGTCGACATGATATGGATATTAAGTCGACTTGACAAGATGAAATATCTCGTCATGTCGTCAAGTAGAATGGCACTTTAACGCTTCCGTAGGAACTATTGCCGAAGTTGTCTTCAAATTGTAATAAGAAAGTGCATTCGGAAATCGTGCGATTATCTTACCTTTGCGCAGTGTTGCGAAGTTGGTGGATTGCTCTTTTGTCAGCTGTAACACGTACACTCGAACGAACTCGCACGGACGGCAGCTAGCTAACGGTCCTGGAAGTGGGCGGAGCTTCTTGTGTTATTATTTTCTCGTTTGCGATAAAAAGCGTGACGATCCCTGCCAGAATCCCTTCCCAGAGGTGGATTAGTGGTGAGAGCCGTTTCTCCATGAAACTCGGGTAAAGGTAAGAGGACTAATTTACCCTTCAAAACACATCCTTTTTTTCCTTTTTCACTTTTTTAAATCTTGTAAATAAGTGATTTTCATGATTTGTTTTATAAGAAAATATACAAAGGAAAGCAAATTTACCTAAAAAACAAAAAAACAACACTCGATCTACACCAGCTGTAAACATTATTTATTAACACATAAAAAAGGGGGGGGGGGAATAGTTTGACTAAGAATGTATTAAAAGAAATATGCATTGTTCTTGCATTCAGGAAAAAATATAAATGTTATCTTTTTAATTGTGAGTAGTTTTATTTGATCTAATTGCCTTTTACGTGATTTATGTAAATAGTTATGTTGTGTTTTTATGTGATTATGCTATGTTATATTATCTGTTTGTTTGATTGTTTTTATTTTTTATTTATGATTGTATAATGTATTTCTCTTGAAGGGTTGCAATATAGGGGATCAACCTTGACAGGCCAATGGCCTTTGTTGATCCGTCGCATCCACCACCCTTCATCCTTCTTTCACAGTACCATGTCAATGAATGTTTTTTATATTGTTTTAATTTATAATGATTTGTTTGTATATCTTTTGATGTGTTTTTAAAGAGATGTGAAATAAAATGTAATACTTGAATACTTGAAGACAGAAATTACCTTTTTTAAATGCAAGCTCAATGTACCATTCCTATCCGCATTTCTTATATCCAGTGGCGGATCCAGGGGGGGGGGGCCGAAACGGCCGCGGCCCCCCTATTGGCGGCGCAAAAAAGGAAGAAAGGGGAAGAAAAGAAGAGAAAAAAAGAAAGGAGAAGAGGGGAAAAAAGGAGAAGAGAAAAGAAAGGAGAAGAGAAAGGAAAAAAGAAGAGAAAAGAAAAGATAAAGAAGAACCCCCCCCCCCTCCCTCCCACTCCAGGGTCGGAGGGACCGAATTTATGTTCCCAAAATTTCCGATAAAGAGTTACTTTTCACGCAACAAAGTCCGGCCCGTAATACACAAAAATCCGGGCCAGCCCGTACTGACTTTACACACCGGAGATAGAGGGGTGCTTTCAAAGAGAGGGAACATACATGTGCGTACCTAGATAACACTGAGTAGGTGGGGAAAAGAAAAGTCGGGTGAGAAAGGGGGAAAGACAAGGAAATGGCGCTAATTAAGTGACAGTAACGACAAATAAGGGAAAACTGTAGGCTAATCGGGAGATTTGGGGTCATTCCAGAAGGCTTGGCAAACGTTATTAAATAGAGGGGGGCCGGGCCCCCCGCATAAAATCTCGAGCCGCGGATTCAAAGTTAAACGTCAAGAACAGCCCTTGCAGTCATCACTCTTTAGTGAGAAATTTGAAAAGGGCACAATATTTTGGATGTCTTTTAAATAGAAGTTATATACTCAACAGTCAAATTTTAAATTAACGGTAGGGCCGCTTCACAACTCTTATTTTGCCCTTCATTTGGATTCAGCTCATACCAACTCGCTTTTGCTTGTATTTGAACTAATGTTGGTAGTAATCATGGACAGGGGCGGCAATCCTGGGCCCGATAGGGGGACATGTCCCCCAGGAAATATAACTAGAAAGAAATATAGCGGAAAGAACGTACATATTGGGCTTAGGGATTTTCTAGAATGCATAATTTCAGCATTCAACATTGCAAAATCTCGCTTGGTCGCTACGCCCCGGCCCTCACCCGATAACACAAAACTATGACGCTCCCGGCCGTGATTTACCCATGGTTGGTGTCATAGATCTTTTTTCCCTTTTATTTCTACTAACCTAATTGTGTGCTATCACAATCATGATTGTTTCATTTTCCCTTTAAAGCAGGCGCGTAGCCAGGGGCGGTAGGGGCAGTAAGAGGACATAGGACGAAAAAGGAGCAGACAAAGAAACATTTTTGAAAATTCTGACAAGTCGAGAACGGTACAACGAATCGTCTTCTTTCTCTAATAATTTAATGAAATGTCAAAGCTTCCGCGCATCGCTCGGGAGGGGGGCAACTGAATTCAGACAAGGATCGAGAGTCGAGAATGGTAAAACGAATCATCTTCTTTCTCTAATAATTTAATGAAACGGGAGGGGGAAGACTGAATTCAAACAAGGATTAAGAGACGAGAATGGTAAAACGATTCGTCTTCTTCCTCTAATAATTTAATGAACCGTCAAAACCAGGCGCGCCGGAAGCAGTTTGGGATTGGGGGGGGGGGGGGGGGGGGGGCAAACATTCCAGGGGGCTCACCTTCCAGGGGCAGTGACTTAATGAGAAAAAACGTTCGGAAGGGGGGGGGCAGACGAAAAATCTGCATCACCACCTTACCATCTTACACGTTACATTTGTCAAAGTGGAGTATTAACGATCAAGAAAGGCGTAAATTGGCGTGGGGTCCAGGGCGTGACCCTCAGCAGGGGGTCAAGGGGCCGAGCCCCTTTAGGTATTTAATTACGGTTAGATGAGCATCGCGGTGCCCTCTTTAAGCCATTGACATGTTCCAGGGGGGGGGGAGAGCCCCCAGAAGCTCTGAGGTTTTAATATTTAATTACAGTCAGATGAGCATCAAGGGGCCCGCCTTAGGGCCTTTAGTGGGGTCCAGGGGGCAGAGCCCCCGGAAGCTCAGAGATTTTAGGTATTTCATTACGGTTAGATGAGCATCCAAAGGCCCTCTTTAAGCCATTGACGTGTTCAAGGAGGGGGGGGGAGAGCCCCCAGAATCTCAGATGTTTTAATATTTAACTACGGTCAGATGAGCATCCAGGGGCCCGCCTTAGGGCCTTTAGTGGGGTCCAGGGGGCAGAGCCCTCGGAAGCTCAGGGGATTTAGGTATTTAATTACGGTCAGACGAGCATCCAGGGGCCCGTCTTGGGGCCCTTGGTGGGGTCCAGGGGGAAGAGTCCCCCGAAGCTCAGGGGTTTTAGGTATTTAATTACAGTCAGATGAGCACCCAGGGGCCCGCCTTAGAGCCCTTGGTGGGGTCCAGAGCCCCTGGAAGCTCGGGGGTTTTAGGTATTTAATTACGGTCTGATGAGCATCCAGGGGCCCGCCTTAGGGCCCTTGGTGGGGTCCAGGGGGCATAACCCCCGGAAGCTCCGGGTTTTTAGGTATTTAATTACGGTCAGATGAGCATCCAGGGGGCAGAGCCCCCGGAAGCTCAGGGTTTTTAGGTATTTAATTACGGTCAGATGAGCATTTTTACCTTATTTGTGACATTGGCAGGTCACTTGTTTTTTCTCCCCGTCTTTCTTTTTTTCTTCTCTTTAATATACTTTTTCAAAATGTGAGGGGGGGAGCTCGAGCCCAGCCACTTTGCAGACCATGATATAAAGGTTTCTAAATAAGCGTATTTTTAGCCCGACTGCGCATTAGGGAATTTCTTATTTTCCAAAAAATGCATAAAAAGGTATGACCTACAAAAAAATACCGAAAAATCATGTCATAACAGCAACATTTGCAAATCACTGGTATCGAATAAGAAATACACCCCCCTCATCAGTATGCCAGCGTTCAGGGGCTCATGTCTTCTCACCCCTATAACAAAAAAACAGACACGCTTTCCCATTTTCGCACAATTTGTCCACGATATGCGCGTATCGCTATTATAAAGACCTCCGTTGATAAATACCGTATAGGTGGCATGCGCAATGTTTATGAAATTTAATTCCTGTGAACTTTCCTTTTCTTTGAATAATATTGTATATGTGATTTAATTCAGGTTTTTATTATTGTTATGTTCTTTTGGGTTAAAAATACAAACCATGTTTACTCCTTTACTTCTTTTTCTTCTTTTTTTGGAGGGGGGGGGGGGCGTTTTTTTTTGGGGGGGGGCAAAAATGCCTTTTGCCCCCCCCCACTTTTGTCTTCTAATCGTCTTCTTTCTTTAATAATTTTACGAAAGGTCAAAGCTTCCACGCTTCGCGCGAGAGGGGGGGGGGGGGAACTGCATCGAAACAAGGATTAAGAGTCGAGAACGGTACAACGAATAGTCTTCTTTCTCTAATAATTTAATGAAACGTTAAGCTTCTGCGCTTTGCGCGGGAGGGGGGAAACTGAATTCAGAGAAGGATTCAGAGTCGAGAATGGAACAACGAATCATCTTCTTTCTCTAATAATTTCATCAAACTATAAAAGGTCAAAGCTTTCGCGCTTTGCGCGGGAGGGGGAAAACTGAATTCAGACAAGGAATACGAGTCGAGAACGGTACAACAAATCGTCTTCTTTCTCTAATAATTAATGAAAGGTCAAAGCTTCCGCGGGCAAGAGGCTATAGCCCCCCCCCCCCCCCCCCGATGAAAATGTCAAAAATTGTACCGGTATGGTGCTTCTAATATGACCTTGAAAAAACGGTCTGCGCAATTTTCAAATTTCCGGCCCCCCCTATTGGAAAATCCTGGATCCGCGCCTGTATCCAATCCTTTGCTTCGATCATATTCAATATTTTGGTTCATTTTCGATTAAAATGAATTCTAGCTTTTAATAGTTGCTGAAATTTTCACCTAACAAACTTAAAATATATCAATTAAAGGGTCACACACTTTCCATGGCTATAACTTATAAGCCTACTGTTGTTCTACGGTGCCTTTGACAAGTTAACACAGGTGTCAAACATGCATTTTTGTTTAATGTGACTTCGTGCATCAGTGGTACTTTAAAAGAAAGGAGAAGCCTCCATGCATGCATTTTACCACTTAGAACACCTTGAAATTATGAATAGGCTTTAAGATTAAACCTCGCATATATAGGATATCGTGCATGATGGGCCTAATATGGTGCATATTGATTGAAAAATCATTCAAAGATGATGCTTTAGCAGTATATAGCTACTAGCTAGAAGAAGAAAACAAAATAAAAGAAACGAATGGCAGGAAAGTGAGAAAGGGAAAGGAGAAATTATGAGAAAGATGACCCACCCGAAACAAACCCCCCACCTTTCATTTTCTGCCCCACCCCCATCGTTCTATTGACTCAATCATGCCATGCCAGTACGGATCAGCATGTTGGAGTTGAACATAATTAATGCAATGCGAGAGAGGAGGGAGAAAAAGCTATAGGACACATGAGAGAAGAAGAACGCAGCTGCAACACATAACAACATTAATATGAATGAACAAGAATAAACCATGTCCTTATAGGCCTACCTGAAAAATAGAGAGTAGCCCAAGTAGTTTACACAGGACAACAACACCAACAAATAAAGGGGAAATTAATGTAAATGAAAATGAAGAAGACAGACAATACCAACAACAAAAAGCCGTGACAAACATTAACCTGATGTAAAGACGTGAGAACTAGTATATGGATTGAACATCTGTACTTCTAGGCACAAAACTCTCAAATGTGAAGAGTTTGTCGATATACATCCCGTATACATCAATCCCCCTTCTTTTATCTCCCTCGACCCTAGGCCTCTCTCTATGATCTTCCTCCTCGACCACCACCCCCCCCCCCCCTCTCTCTCTCTTCTCTCATTCTTCTTCTATTCAGGCAATATTCAGATTTCACTTCTACCTATTTTTCTGTAAGTTTGTGACAAAGCAAAATGATCTGAGTGACATCGTTACTAACAATGTACGTGTCTTTCACATTAAGCTTGGAGAAGTTTTATGACATTACATATTGACAAATTAATATTCATGAAAATCGAAATGCTCTCAGCAAGTTTATTTTCCGGTTTGCTAAGGAAAGAATTGAAAGAAAAAAAAAGTTACTATTAAGTCTATTGTTTTTTTTTACAAGATTCATTTAGGTTTCAAGTTCAAGCTCTTTTTATTCAAAACCACACACAATATGATATAACCTTTTTAAAAAAAAAAAATCGTAATAGCAGATTAATCAACTTGATGGCATCATAAAATGAATGGTTTTAGGACCCCTTTAGAAGTGTTTAGCAGATTTTTTTAATTTTTCATTAAAACATATACTTACGTGTCGATGCTATTATATAGAGTGCATCAATTTCTATCGCGTGATCATATGCCTCAAACAACAAAATAATTCCTAATGGAGGCCACAATGTTATTTTTGTATGCGTGTCGCTAATTCTATAGAATAATGTTTCCATTGATTACTTGCCACTCAATTTCTTCATTCAATATTATCAGGGTCATCAGGCTGACATTTAAAATAATATTTCATTGTAAGTAATTTTCATGATATAAGCCATGACGGCATCTCTAATTCTACTAGAAGAAGAACAAATTCATAAAAAGCTGATCACATACACGCACACACACAATGCTCGTAGCTAGGGAGGGGGGGGGGGAGGGTGCGCACCTCCCCCTCCCCCTCCCTAGCGATAAGATGTCCGCTAAAAAAATAATAAAACAGATATTTAATTCAAAACTGTCACTAAAACTTGATTGTCAGGCAGAAAAATGCCCAAAATTTACTTACCCTGGTGTCCCCCCACCCAGACTCTTCCCTCGCTCGGGCGTTTCGAGTCCTCGAAGGGGTCCACCTCATGCAATGTCTGCACCCCCCTCCCACACACACATACTAAACTCCTAGTTATATGGGCCTGCACAAACCCACAATCACGAACTTGAGAGTTCACTTCTTCACTATGACCGGTTACAAGTATTCAAACCGGTCATAGTGAAGACTTGAACTCTCAAGGATTATATATAGTTTTATATATATATATATATAAATATTTGTTTTTTATATTTAATATATTTAAGTTTTCAACAGCAATAAAAGTACATAGTTGTGCAAATAAATGGAGAAAAAATCCCATGTGGCTAAAAACAATGAAAAATAAAAATAAAATCAAAGTACAAAGGAAAAGTCGTCAAACAAACTTTACAAAAACGAAATGATGAAGACAATTTTTTGACTATTTGCCTTCATTGACACAACTGCTTAAAATGATATGTGAACACTGCCTTCTTACGAATCTTCTATTCCATGTTTCCTTCTTTTTTCCTTCTTAATCTGTAATGCGGTTATTTTTTTACTTTTCAAAATACAAACAAAAATAGTGCGAAATCTGAAACTATTTTACAGCGATGTAAAACATCATTGTCAGACGTAGATTAAAATATTTTAGTAACTTCCAATTGCAATCAACACTTGTATAACTAAATGGAAAACCAAGCAATACTTGATTTTCCATTAACACGCAGTATTTGTAATTGGAAGTTACTTATGCATAAAACTGTGGGGTTTTACATTAACACTTGCTTTACGCTTTCATTTTGGGGTTGGCTTTTTTTGTTGTATAAATCAAGACTCTTCTGTAGTAAAAAAAAACAAGAATATCAAGCGTCTTTTTTCTTTTTCGTAATCATCATTATTTTGTACATGAACGGTTTCTTAATGATAGCGTATACTGTTGCGAATATGCGCAGACTGTTTATAAGATTTGACAGATTCAAAGAACTAATTTGAGTGTCCCTATATATAAGATGTTAAATAACCATTTAATAGGGTTGAGGAGTGACCATTTTATCCAATTGGCCCATTAAGACTTTATACATGCTGGATCCAACACTATAAATGTTAAATATGTGTATATACAAAACTCTAGGAAGCTCAGTTGAATAAGCTTTTTCATCACTTTTTTTTTCTTCAGAAGTTGTATTCCTTGGCTGAGAATTTTTTTTTTGGAGCAATTATCTTCAACTAATATTCAAGAAATTCATAAATTAACAACAACAAAAACTTTATATACAATAAAGATGCCATTTAGCTTTTCATTTTTCTTGCCTTCGTTTTAATTCTTTCTTTTTACTCTCCCTACTCTGAAAACAGAAAGTTTTGTGCTTGAAGAAAATAAATATATATTATATTCTCACAATAACCCTCTAAGAATGAAATAAAAACCAGTCATGGGTAAGTTTTCAAACAGAGGAGAACCAAAAATAATACCAAACCGAAGAAAAAGGTTGTTTAGAACAAAGATTATTTTCAAAAGTAGCATTTTTCAAAGCATCAAAAATTGGGAATTTCTGCTTCCAAAATACATTGAGCAAACATATGCAATGTACCATTGCCCCCCCCCCCCCACTGGGATATAATATAACACCGATCTGTAACAAAGTGAATTAATATGAAGTTTATTATCAAAAGTAGTGTTTTTCAAAGTAACAACAATCGGAACTTCTGCTTCAAAAATACATTAAGCAAACATTTGCAAAGTACAATTTCCCCCAAAATACAAGTGACATCATTTATGTAGTTAATGTGACTTCGGTTACCAACAACTTTGACGTCTCACCAGTTATAACATGCTATGTTATTACATTGTAAAATGATTGCGAATATTTTTTCTTCTTCAGACTCTTGAATCCACATCAATTGACAACAAATTACTATAACCTTTCGTCGATATTTATTGGTACCAACCTGTTTTTGTTGCAAGACAGAATCGAACGAAATTCTTTTAATCTCCACCAATACACCACAGAATTTGTAATCAAATTCAAAACACTACACTCGAACACTATAAAGTACAGACAATCTCCGAAAGAGAGGACACGTATGTAATACGAATTGTCTCGTTTCAATCTGATCGATAAAGCTAAAGACAAAGTAGCAGAAATCAAAGTTGTTCCATACACTAAAGCAAATGTCCGAAGAAGTTGTTTGTTTTCTCTTTTTCTCTCCATCATCTGGATGTTGCCATTGCATGGAGCCTTAGCAACAGCGTGATAGATCAGGCAAATACTTGAACCCGTGAAACAACATAATACCATTTGCGCAATGGTGGCGCCAAGTTCTGCATCACTATCGTAAAAGCTAGTCTCGAAAAATTCTACTGCAGAGAAAGCAGTTAACCAAGATGCGATACAGGCGACAAAGCATCTTGGAGTAGTGATGATGTTGCGTACACCAAAGGGGTCGATTCGAATGGTGATGAGCTGATAGACAGCAACGAAGAAGATGTTGATGAGGGACACATTGGTTCCGATTACCATCATGACTCGTACCCGAACCAATCCACGCTGTTGATAAATTGGTGAATGAAGGATAAATAATAATGATATTAAATACTTGTTTACCCCGTAGTGAAACTTCAGTAGGATCGGTGCTTCCAGAGAGCCCTGCATTTATTTTTTAACCTATATCAATTGGCTGGTACTCATGGATATATAGAGAGCGGCACGATAGTGGATTAATGTCTAGCCAAGGGATGTTAGTTCTAGGCTGGGATACGAACCCTCATCTCTTAGACTGAGAGTCGATTAAGTGACTGAACCACTAAGCCACGATACCTCCACGATACGGTTACAATACAATAAACGTACTTTTAATGCATCATTTCGTACATCGTTTTCGTACATTAGATAAATCAAGAAATAACGGGTAGACATCTTGTGTATATATAGTTCGAGCCGGTCAATATTTCTGGTTATTTGATTGTAGAATTTGAGTCCGTTATACCATAACTCCTTCCTACTACCACCCCACTCCACCAGTCTACGGGCATGCACCTACTACCTTTTGACACTTAAACACAATTCCATAAAGTCTTGTGCAAGGTGTATCTCTCTCAGGCACTGGTTGTGAACAGTACTGGGATTATTGAATGTGGTCTTTGTACAGTCTCCTAGCTCCATAAGCTCAGACCCTCTTTCGTGCATGGCGACTGACAAGGGTTTGTGCCTATGAAATACCACTCCACCGCGAGATACTCCACCCCGACCCTTCGTTAACCCTTATATTACTCTAAACCTCTAAATATAATACAGATAAATCAAATGGCAACCCTAACCTGAACACAATGCCCTGGACAAAATTAAGCCGAAGCAATCGTAGTCAAAGCATAATTTTGTCAGATCACCCATAAACTATACCTGTCAGAAATATCACGTAGTATATAAATATAACGTAATATCATGGTAGTATTTAACTCATAGGTAGTAGCCTCATCAGTATTAACAAAAAAAGTACTGCGCTTCCCGAGGGAGCTTGCTTTAGTCAATACCCCAGCATTACCAGGTTCCCATGTTATACACCTAGGTCGAGACGGGCTAAAATGGTTTAAAAAAACCTAAAGGAATCATTGTAAACATGTCAAGAGCCTTCACTAATATAACACGACAATTTGAAGAAGAAAAAAAACAATTGAAAAAACCTTACTATATGGTCTTTAAGATAAAATTGCTACAATTATACCTTTGAGTTGTCTTCGGATAATACGACGTTTACAAAGATGACTGCAATGGTAGTAATGAAATCTGCTAAGACCATATTGAACTGAAATATAAATCGACGTTGTCGAAGTCGGCGATGACAGGGTATTAGTAGTAGAGTACTGAATAACAACAGACCAGCGATTCCCACAGTCAGAATAAAAGGCGTATATATACTTGGTAGATCTATATCACACATTGATTTTGAGGACGTAACAGATGTATAATTCGAAGTTTGCTCTGACAACATGTCTTCCATTTTAATTTTTGTTTGAAGTAAGTTTATTTCATTAGAATTATGAAGAAAATGATGTCCCTAGTTTCCTCTATCTTGAATGCTGTTCCAGCGTCTGCGATCTCTACAATATTTCAGGTATCCAGGATCTTGGAAATGTCAAGAGTACAGGAAACTACAAGAGAACCAGCAGTGTGACTGGCACGATCCTCAATTGTCAGTGGTCTGTTCTATCTACGAGGCTAGTAGACTTGTGCAAAATATAAGAACGGTCTTTCTACCATTCAGCTGACAATTTTATTTACCTATCACCAATCGCAAACATCGAATAATCATGGCATGATCCTCCACATGTACGAAGCCGGGAGCGACATATAGGCAAATTTTCACTGCCAACCCACTATCCTTGGATTCAACAGCCTTCCAGCAAATACAGTGCAAGGTGACTGTCAAGAGAAATTCAAAGGACTACTCCTGAGGCTTCTGATTGGTTTACCCACTCTCTAATTACCTTCACCTTTCTCACCCTCTCTCTCTCTCTTTCTATTACTCTCTCTTCCCCTCTCCCTCCTTCTAATTAGGAAAAAAAAAATCAAATTTCCACTTCAGTCTACCTGGCAGGAATTAATTATGGCAGTCATGCTATAAAGCTAGGATAATAATCGGGAGCGCGTGTCAAGTCTGACAGATTTAAGCCCTATTATGCACGAATCCAATATTATCATTATCATGTCTCGATATAAACTGGACAAAGGAAACTGATCTGAGCAACATCTTTGCTATCAATGTTCGTGCTTATCACGTACTGGGTAAATCTAAAACTCTTAAGGGAGTTAGTGACATCAAATCTTGACACCAAATCTTCATTAAAATCGAAATGCTCTCAGCAAGTTTAATTTCCGGTTTTCAGGGGGAAACGAGAACAAACACACCTTAAATCCCCTCTAAAGTGTTGGGAGCCCCCAACATTTTATGCCAAAATTTCACTTAAATAGTATGATATATTGAAAAGAGGATGTCATTTAAGACACATTTCTGCAAGGACTTTCAAGGCGAATATTGATGAAGAATACAAATTTAGGTTTTCTACTACTACGACAGCAAACCCAAATTGTTTTTTCTTTTATCATTATTTGTCTTCATACACATTTTTGGGGGAAATCTTGGCAGAAGTGTGTCTTAATTGATATCCACTTTTACATTATGATACAATTTTAGTGAAATTTTGCCATTAAACTTTTGACGAATTTTGAGCTACCACACTTTAAAGCGAATACAAAATAGTAAGGTGATCTGCCGCGTAGTATTATGTCTATAAGGTTTCTGCTTGTACGTGTTACATAAAGCTGAGGTGAGTGAAATCTCTGCTATTAATGTACGTGCTTATCACGTTCTAGGTAAATCCGTAACGCTTGAAGAAGTTTGTAACATTTAATCTTGACATCAAATCTTCATTAAAATGATTGAATGCTCTCAGCAATTTTAATTTCCGGTTTTCAGGGGAAAACTAGAGTTTCAAGGGAGCCTATAGAACAAGGGATTAATGCTTTCACTATTCTTCCAGTCACGTCATTCCACAGTTATGAATATTCATGTATTAAAAGTAAAATTAACATCTAATTCCTGATGATTCAAACAATCTGTTCATGTATCTTGGGGCATTTAAAAAAAAAGAGACTAAATCTCTCATTGAGTTTCTACATGTGTTTTTTTCTCGATGAAAGTGGCAGATCAAGTTTACTCTTCTCCTTGACGAATTCAATGCCTAGTTTAATTTTTTGTAGTCGAAGTTGATTTTGTGTTACAACCATCACTCCAGTTCGAAGTGTTTGGTAGATTTTCTGAATATTTGATTTGAACAAACGTGTCAGACGCTATCAATTTGTATTTCGAGATTGTAGGTCTCGTAGATCAAAATCATTTCTGTTATTGAGGGCCCAATATTTCTTTCTATGCGTTTCGCTAATTCAATAAAAATGGGTTCCATTAACTAATCGCCACTCAGTTTCTTTATTCAATACATGTAATGAGGCTGACATTTAAAAAGTTATTGCAATGTTCATAATTTGTTAATGATATCAGTCATGACGCAAGCTCCAATTATGTTGTCTACTTGAAAAGAAAAACATTCTTAAAAAGAAGATACACCCACACGCAAACACAAATATGGAAAGGCCTTGAGTGGTTTAGGATCGAGCGCGTACACAGGGGGGAGGGGGGGGGGGGGGTTAAACCCCTCCTCAATTTTTTTAATTGTAAAAATAAATAAATAATTCTATTGAAAGGAGGCAAAACAAAATAAGCGCCCCCCCCCCCCCCCAAGCCATTGAACGAAATATCTGACAACGTAATTTTCCAATTCCAGGGGCAAACAAAAAGAAAGAATGTGCTCTTACGTGATACATGTCACGTGATATTCGTGTCCCAAATAAAATATGAAAAACATTACTTGCCCTCATTTGCTCTAGTCACACTTTATTCAAGTTTGATATCCCCTTACTTGAACTACGGCATTTTAACGTGGGGTAACACACACCAAACCTTAAAGGGATCTGGTAACTTTGTCGCAGATTCTGAAACAAAATTCCCGGATTTAGCTCATGCTGCAATCAAAAGTATAAACCTTTAGGTCAGTCAGGAACCCCATGTCTTTTACAAGCCGATCGCCTGTCTGATTATCAAGATATTTATGATTGGAATTACAATTTTTGTAAACCGTTTGCCAAACGGTTTTCATAACACTACAGTCTATTGGGGAAAACGAGTATGGTAAAACCGGTCACTCAAAGATTTTTACCTTTTTTAGGCACTTCTTGATCATTTTGAAGCCTAATTTTTTTAGGACTTCAATATGACACCATATCACAGACACTGATAACACGTAGGGCCGTGTATCTCATATTTAACATTGTTAAACGATCCCTTTAGTAGAGATAAACTCTTATTAATGCAAAAGAAGACACTCAGAATTGTTTTCAATCTCCATCCACTAGCGCATACTCACATCTTATTTTTTAATAATTAAATATAAAAAATGAGAGATTTGTACTTAATTCAATTGGGTCAGTTTATGTGTGATTATACTACCAACAGCCTACCTGAATTAATTGATGGCTTATTTTATAGGAATGACCACGTACATAACTTGTATATGTATACGTTGTTTTCAAGACGCCTTGTTAAACATCCTCTGAGGAACTTATACTTCAACAAGCTCTGCTTCTAGTTAATTCCTCTTTTCTCGTGCCATTACAGTTATATGTGTCATGTTTAATTTTATATTTTATTGTGATATACTTATTCATTGTATTATTTTTTGCATGAGAAATAACATAACTTGAATCTCTAATCTCTACCCCACTCAACGTCCAGTGAATTCCATTTACCTATATTAAGAACCATTCACACCGCAAATACCTTTGTCTTTACTTGTCCTAAGCTGCGGTACAAACTAGACCATTAAAAGGCGAAACTAATCTCGTCTCATTTAATAGCAAACTAAGAAAAGATTCACTCAATATCCATTAGATGTTTTTTTTAAATATTTTTTTTATATTGACCTTTTAATAGCTTATTTAATGCCTGTATCAAGCTGTACTTTTGATAGCGCAACATGCATGTTCTCTATACAGACCCGTGTTATTTCGTTACTCTGTTTCTTCTTCTATCTCTTCTGTTCTCTGTTACTATTTCTATAAAGTCCTCGTCTATTGTCCGTCCTTAGTAGCGTTTTGTCTCTATTACATTTTGGTATACATATACGTAACTTTTTTGTTGTTGAGTCTTCTTTGACAATCTATAGACGTTGAATTTAATAATAATAATAATGATGGCTTCTTATAAATTATAGCGCACATGTCCGTCACGTTGTGACGCTCCTGGCGCTGCCTTGATTATTACTCTGGCTTTAGTAGGCAGCCACTACGGCGCTCTAGCATTTCAAGGAATCAATTCAGCCAGGTACCCATTTACACCACCTGGGTTGAGTGTGGCAAATGTAGATAAATGTCTTGCAAAAGGACATTAGTACCGCGGCGGGACTCGAACTGCGGACCTTAAGTGACTCTCACACTCTGCCGTGTAGGCCTACCGTGTGCCACCGTGCGCGAAAATGTCTGCGGACGGTGGAGAACGGCGAGGGCACACGGTGGTTCGTTATCAAAGCGGGCAACACGTTAATAGGGCGTTGGCGCTTATTTACACCCGGTGGGACCCGGCGAAAGTTTTGGGCATGTTCAAAACTTTGGCCGGCTGGCACCGGCCGCAAGTAAGCGGCAAGAGGACGGTGTTGAACGGTATGAGGACGGTATGAATACGTTATGAAAACGGTCACACTGTATGAACACGTTCACAACACGCTCATAACCCGTTACAGAACGGTGATGAACGGGCAAAAAAAAATCCACCGTCTGCAACGGGTTGTAAGCGGGTTGTGAACGTGTCATGAACGTGTTGATACCGTGCCACCGTCTTCATAACGTATTCATACCGTCCTCATTACAGTGTTCATACCGGACTGCCAACGGGTGTTTCCAAAGCGGTACCGCCTGATTCTGACGGCGCCGCCTCCCATAACGTCCTATAACGGGTCCATAACGTGTACTTACCTTCACAGTAGCGTCATATGAACGTGCCATTACCAACAAACTTACTTTTGTCACCGTGTGCCACCGTTTGTCACTAATTATTGGGTACATATAGGGGGTTTCGTCAGCTGAGCTTTACTTTTTCTTGTCATGACGTCAGCAGTCCGGGGACTCGCTCACAGGACGTTCCGAGCGGTGAGGGGACGCTAAGTGACTGGTAGGTGGCTGCTACAAACCCGGTGCACACGTTCGAGACGCGGTATGGGCCCGGTATGGAAACGGCCAGAAGATGGCAACGAAACGGTGAAAAGATTAATTTTATGAATTTTTTTTTGCGGCCGGGGACAAGTTCGCTCAAAACCCAACGTTCTGGACTCTGTTGTTTTTGAATAGCCCGGCAGGTGGACGGTAGGCCTACACGGCAGAGTGTGAGAGCTCCATTAAGATCGACAGTCCGTCGACGTATCCACTCGACCACTTTTTATAATGTTTTTTTTTACATTAATTATGCAAAGCATTCTTTTTAATATCATGTTGTACTACGTTTTCATTATTTTATATTATTACTATAGTAATATTAATATTATTACTACTATACAGAAGTTCTCTAGGCTATGCCTCGTTCAACTATACTGGCAATACGCCAAAGAGTGCTTGCACTCCGACAGGATGGACACAAAGAAGCCGAGTTTGCTGATTTCTTTGAATATATCACAGAGTGCGGTCTGTAAAATCCTCAAACGTAATCGAGAGGAGGATATAATTCGAGGCCACATGAATCTCTAGGACGATCCCAACTGACTAGCTGACGTGATGATCAGCAACTGCTTAATCTGTGCTGTACAAACCGGTTGCCACAGAGCCGCCCTCGTCGTCGATGTGGAGGTGACACCCTGGAATCAACGTTTGCCGCCAAACTGTTGATCGAAGGTTGCTTCAGCATGGTTACCGAGCAAGTCGAATGGCCGAGGTTTGTGTCCATACCTTCCTGCTCGAGTTACCCTGAAGTTTTACTAAAGACTATACCCGCTTTGACACTGGCTCGTTACGGAAGAGCGCCGTCATATCCTTGACTGTACAGATAAAAGACAAAGGGCTAGGTGATAACGTGATGAGAACATCCACAATGACTGCATCCATCAAACCAACCAAGTTGGTGACGACTCATGCAGTGATGGTTTGAGCCGGTACTCATTACGAAGGGAAAACGGTGGTGACCGTGTTGAGTCATCCTGGAGAACCAATGCCTTCCACACGAAAGAAAGGTCTATGGAAACAACTTTAAGCTGCAACAGCCTGCAAGACGCAAGAATTCCTTTATAATAATAATAATAATAACATAATAATAATCTTTTAAAGTCCACTCCAAATTGTATTAAGTTAAACCGAAAATGGAAATTCTTTTTGCCCAATTAATCGTGAGCCCGGCAGCCACTGGGCAGCGCCAGATCGACGTTGCTCTATCCCCTATTGTTGAACGCCAAACAAGGAAGCAGCAACTCCCGTCTTGTAATGTATTTTGGTATGACGCGGCCGGGGTTCTCCCGGTTGTGAGGCGGACGCTCTACTGACTGAGCCAACACACTGGTATGCCATGGTCTGCTTGCTCCGCTGATATGAATCCTATTGAGCATGTTTTGGATGCCTTAGGCCGAGCCACCGATAAGAGGGACATTACTCCTCAAACTCTAAAGGAGTTAGCCCAGGATCTGAGTGAGAGACCCTCTCCATGGACAACACCAACAGGATTGTGGACAGTTGCCACGATCTCTGAACTCACTGATCGGTGTCAGGGGAGGCCATATTCGATATTTGATACTCGATAGTCGACATCAGTGTCTGAGTGACACTTGAACCTTCAATATGATGTGTCATTTTTATACGTAAAATCTCCCCGAAAAGGCGTTTTCTTTAAAATGACTAAGGTTGAACATTTTTTTAAAGACAGTATTGTTTTAATAATAATAATAATACATAACATTTATTAGGCGCTTAATACTGATGTTTCTGAGCGCACAGTGTTCTGATTAAGAGAAGACTATAACCCGTAGAATTAAATTAGAAGAAAAAGCAAAAATACAAAAGTAACATAGATAAGGTAAGAAAAACAGTGGCAATCAACTAAATAAAGACAAATATGGTGCGCACCTCCATTGACCGACGCACAACTGCAATTTACAATTTGAAAAGATAGGTTTTGAGTAGAGATTTGAATTGAGATACAGAGGGGGCGCAGTGAATAAAGGCGGGCAGTTTGTTCCAGAGAGCGGGGGCAATAACTGAAAAGGCGCGGTCACCATACCGGGTGTTAGTGCGGGGTCCAGGTGTTAACAGTAATGTGGAAGATGAACGAAGTGTTCGTGACGACGTACGGGAACGTAAGGATATGAGATCGGAAAGGTAAGAGGGGGCTAAGCCATTGATAGCTTTGTAGCACAGGAGAAGAATTTTGAAGGATATGCGGTGGTGAATTTTAAGCCAATGTAGTGAGTTCAATATTGGAGTTATGTGCTCTGATTTACGCGAGAGAGTCACAAGCCGAGCAGCGCTATTCTGTACCCTTTGAAGTGGGACTAGATGTGACTGAGGGAGGCCAGAAAGAGAAGAATTACAGTAATCGATATGGGTCGAGACAAAAGCATGGACTAATTTTGAAGTTGTGGGTCGGTCAAGTAGCCTCCTGATTCTACTGATCTTATATATACCAAAGGAAGCAGACTTACAAATATTACTAATGTGTTGTTTGAAAGTAAGATTGCTGTCAATATTTAAACCAAGGTCACGCACAGAAGCACAACAACTGAGAGAGCCATCACTCATAACAAGATTAGGAAAGGGGTCTGAGTTCCGAAATTTAGAAGTAATATGAATCATTTCAGATTTTGAATCATTAAGGCAGAGACAGTTTTGAAAAGACCAGGTTTTGATTTCATTGAGGCAACTGGTGAGTTTGTTCGCGGCTACTGTCCTGCTGTTTGGGTGAAGAGTTACATAAATCTGGGTGTCGTCTGCATACATAGTGTGTTGAATATTCTGATGAAGGTTAATAACATTTGAGAGAGGGCTGGTGTAAAGAATAAACAGGAGGGGGCCGACCACGGAACCCTGAGGAACGCCGCAGATGAGGGGAAATGATTCCGAGTTGGTGTCATTGATGATCACCTTCTGAGTTCGGTGCATGAGATAGGAGCGAATCCATTGAAGTACGGTGCCGGTGATGGAGAAGTCGTTCTCTAAGCGATGGAGTAACAGGTCGTGGTTGATAGTGTCAAATGCGGCAGTGTAATCAAGCAAGATGAGGACAGCTTCATTACCCTTATCTACAGCTAGAAGTAGGTCATTTAGGACCTTGACAGTTGCAGTCTCAGTAGAATGATGATTCCGATAGGCAGATTGGTGGATTGGAAACAAACCGAGATTGTCAATGTGGGCTTTCAGCTGTAGTGACACAATACGTTCCAAAACCTTCCCAAGGAATGGCAGGTTTGCGATGGGCCTGTAGTTCTTAAGTCCATTCGTGTCGAGACTCGGCTTCTTTAGGAGGGGAAGAAGCAGAGAAGTCTTAAAAGACTCTGGAACTATTCCGGATGATAACGAGAGATTGAACAGTTTGGTTATGTGAGGAAGGAGTTCATCGAGGACTTCCTTTAGAAGCCAGGTAGGAATCGGATCTAGCTTACAGTGTTTAGAAGGAAGTGAAGTGATGAGCTTCCTGACTTGTGAGAGGGATACAAGGCAGAAATCAGAGAGTTCATGACGAGGGCCTGGAGCAAAAGATCTTGAAGCTGGTGCTGGTACTACATTAGGGAAAGAGGATACAACTTTGGCGACTTTTTCCCTGAAGAATGTAGCAAATCTGTTGGCGAGTTCACTATCAGAAGAATGATCTGGAAGAGGTGAAGATTGAGTGGGCGTTGAGAGTGTCTTCACAAGACGAAACAGTTCTTTAGTGTCAGCATTCTTGATGAGATCTTTGAGATACGCTGACTTCGCATTGAAGATGCACTCATAATATGACTCGCATTCACGGCGGTACAGCTCTCTATCAACAAAAAGTCCAGACTTGATATGCCTCTGAATCCACTTTTGTTTGAACTAGAATATAGAGTTTGTAAAGATTAAGTGTGATTTGATTTTCATTCTGATATGTTTGGAAGAGATTGATCAATAAAGAACTGAAAAGATACAAACTTTATTCATCAAGAATAAATTAAAGTGGCGTAATCATTTCATGAAAAGAAGTTAAACAAATATTCCAAATGTATGGGCAACAGTGTATTTACATGAGATAAATCAAGAAATAACGGTTAGACATCTTGTGTATTTCAAAACAAAACCTGTCAATATATTCCTAGATATTTGGAATATCTGGATCGTGGAATTTTAGTTTGTTATACCAGCACCCCCTTCTACAACCTCTTGAGCAAAGTGTCTGTCAGTCACTGGTCGTGAACAGTAAACGGATTATTGAATGTGGTCTTTGTATAGCCTCCTAGCTCCATTAGCTCAGACCCTCGTTCATGCATAGCGACTGATAAGGGTTTGTGCCTACAAACTACCACTCCACCGCGAGATATTTCTCCCCCCGTTTCTTCGTTAACCCTAAATCTAAAATCTGAATATAACAGAAAACCCCACTTGCAACCATAATCTTAATACCATGAACTCGTTGAAATGAAGCCGGAGCAATCGTCGCCAGAAAATATATCAGATCACCCATAAACTATACCAGTCAGAAACAGATCAACATCATTTTTTAAGTAAATGTCCCTTAAAGTTAATTTGCAATAAAAGACCAGCTGCCAATCAAAAACGTAATATCATCAGTATTAACATAATAAATATTGCACTTCTTGAGGGAGCATGCTATAGTCAATACAACACCGAGTAAGGAATTAACCTAGAACCTCTTGAATGAGCGACAAGAACCTTCACTAACATAACACGAAAATAAAAAACTGTTCACGACCAGTGACTGACAGAAAACCAATATTAAAAAAAACTTCCTTTATGGTCTTTAATAAAAGATAAGAATCCAAAAAAAGCTACAATTATACCTTTGTGTTGTTTACAGAAAATACGATATTTACGAAGGTGACTGCAATGCTGGTGATGAAATCTGCTAAGACAATATTGAACTGAAATATGAATCGACGTTGTCGAAGTTGGCGATGAGAGCAGGCGCGCCGGAAGCAGTTTGGGATTGGGGAGGCAAACATTCCAGGGGGCTCACCTTCCAAGGGCAGTGACGTAATGAGAAAAAACGTTCGGAGGGGGGGGGGGAGGGGCAGACGAAAAATCTGCATCACCACCAGTCTTAAACGTTACATGCAGGTCCCGCGGAATGTTTTTCAAAGTGGAGTATTAACGATCAGGTAGAGCGTAAATTGGCGTGGGGTCTAGGACATTATGAGCCTCGGCAGGGGTCAAGAGGCTGAGCCCCCGGAAGCTCAGGGATTTTAGGTATTTAATTACGGTTAGATGAGCATCCAGGGGCCTCTTTAAGTCCATTGACGTGTTCCAGGGGGGGGGGGGGAAGCCCCCAGAAGCTCAGAGGTTTTAATATTTAACTACGGTCAGATGAGCATCTAAGGGCCGCCCTAGGGCCCTTGGTGGGGTCTAGGGGGCAGAGCACCCGGAAGTTCAGGGGTTTTAGGTATTTAATTTCGGTCAGATGAGCATCCAGGGGCCGCCTAAGGGCCTTTGGTGGGGTCCAGGGGGTAAAGCCAACGGAAGCTCAGGGATTTTAGGTATTTAATTACGGTCAGATGAGCATCCAGGGGCCCGCCTTATAGGGCCCTTCGTGGGGTCCAGGGGGCAAAGCCCCCGGAAGCTCAAGGGTTTTAGGTATTTAATTACGGTCAGATGAGCATCCAGGGGCCGGCCTTAGAGCCCTTGGTGGGGTCCAGGGTGCAGAGCACCCGTAAGTTCAGGGGTTTTAGGTATTTAATTATGGTCAGATGAGCATCCAGGGGCCCCCCTTAGAGCCATTGGTGGGGTCCAAGAGGCAGAGCCCCCGGAAGCTCAGTGTTTTAGGTATTTAATTACGGTCGGATGAGCATTTTCTATACCTTATTTGTGACATTGGTAGGTCACTTATTTTTTCTCTCCGTCTTTCTTTCTTTTTCTCTTTAACATACTTTTTTTAAAAGTGACGGGGGGGGGGGGGGGGGGCTCAAGCCCCGCCACTTTGCAGACCATGACATAAAGGCTTCTAAATAAGTGTATTTTTCGCCCGACTGTAATTTAGGAATTTCTCATTTTCCAACAAACGCATAAAAAGGTATGACTTACAAAAAAATGGAGAAAAAATACCGGAAAATCATGTCATAACAGCAACATTTGTTAATCACTGGTATCGTACAGATATACCCCCCCCCCCCCCCATCAGTACGCCAGCGTTCAGGGGCTCATGTCTTCTCACCCCTATAACAAAACAAAAAAACAGACACGCTTTCCAATTCTCGCACAATATGTCCAAGATATGCGCGTATCGCTATTATAAACCGTATAGGTAGCATGCGCAATGTTTATGAAATTTATTTCCTGTGAACTTTCCTTTTCTTTGAATGGAATGGTATGGGATTTAATTCAGGTTTTTATTATTGTTATGTTCTTTTGGGTTAAAAATACAAACCATGTTTATCCCTTTACTGCTTTTTTTTTTTTTGGAGGGCGGGGGGGGGGGGCGTTTTTTGGGGGCAAAAATGCGTTTTGCCCCCCCCCCCCCCCACTTTTTTGACTGGGGGGGGGGGGGAACTGCTAAAGTGACCACTTTATCGAATTGGTTGATTAAGACTTTGAACATGCTGGATCCAACACTATAACTGTTGAATATGTGTATTTAGAAAATTATAGAAATAGTTTAAAGCTATTTTTGGGGTCAGAAGTTGGATGGCTTCTGTCAACTTATACTTAAATAAAGTCATGAATTAACAACAACAAAAATGAAAACGATATATGCAAATAGGAAATTAACGTGGATAGAGTTATTAAATTGTAGATAGATGCCTAGTAGCTGTTTTTTTCTTACCCTTATTTTGATTCTTTTTTTGGTTTAAATCACAGGCAACAATGAAACCCCTAGACTGAAAACAGAAAGTTTTGTGCTTGAAGAAAATAGATATGTATTATATTTGTGCACAATAACCCTCTAAGAATAAAATACAAAAACAGCCATGGGTAGGTTTTCAGACAGAGGAGAACCAACAATAATACCAAACCGAAAAATAAAGTTATTTTAATAGAACAAAGATTATTTTTAAACCAGTATTTTTTAAATGAACAAAAATGGTGAATTTCTGCTTCAATAATACATTTAGCAAACATAATTATGCAAAATACAAATGTCATCATTTATGTACTTACTTTAACTTTCTGTAATATCAACAACTTTCAATTCTCACCAGTTATAACATTCTATTTTATTACATTGTAAAATTGAATGCTAATATTTTTTTTCTTCAGACTCTTGAATCTTACATCAATTGTCAACAAATTACTATAATCTTTCGTCGATATTTATTGGAACCACCCTGTTTTTGTTGCAAAACAGAATCGAACGAAATTCTTTTAATCTCCACCAATACACCACAGAATTTGTAATTAAATTGAAGATGCCACATAATCTCACTATAAAGTACAGACAATCTACAGATATATCATTTGTTCTGTCTTGTGTCAATGTGATCGATAAAGCTAAAGACAAAATAGCCGAAATCAAAGTTGTTCCATACACTAAAGCGAATGTCCGAAGAAGTTGTTTGTTTTCTTTTTTTCTCTCCATCATCTGGATGTTGCCATTGCATGGAGCCTTAGCAACAGCGTTGTAGATCAAGCAAATACTTGCACCCGTGAAACAACAAAATACCATTTGTGAAATGGTGGCGCCAACTACTACATCTCCATTGAAAGAGCCATTGTCCTTTATTTTCAGCCCAAGTATTAAAGCAGTTAACCAAAATGCGATACAGGCGATATAGCATCTTGGAGTGGTGATGATGTTGCGTACACCGAAGGGGTCGATTCGAATGGTGATGAGCTGATAGAGGGCAACGAAGAAGATGTTGATGAGGGACACATTGGTTCCGACGACAATCGTGAATCGTATTGCAAGCCAATGAAGCTGAAGCTGACGCTGTTGATAAATTTGTGAGTGAAGGATGAATAACAATAATGAATAGTTGTTTATCATATAGGGAAGCCTCAGCAGGAACAGTGCTTTTAGAGGGCCCTGCAATTATAACCCTAGCGATTAACATTTTAGTAACGGGCAGGGATTCGAACCCTCAACTCTTAAAACGAGAGTCAAGTGGCTGAACCACTAAACCACGCCAGCTCCACAATACGGTTACAAGACAATACAGATACATTTAATGCATCACTTTAATATATTGATATGACATAAATAACTAAATAACGTTTAGACATTATTTGTATGTCGGGAAAAAACCTGTTGATATTTGATGGTGGAATTTGAGTTCGTTATACCAGCACCCCATCCTACTATTTCCTCACTCCACTAGTCTACGGGCACATACTCTATTTTGACACTTAAAGGTTATGCAAAGTTTTGGTAATTTTTTGTAATTAGATGGATAGCAGTTCTTTACAATTTCGATATGTTAGGATGCCCCTATAGATGGTTTATAAGCACTAAGAAACAATTTAGCCCCTAAAAACCTTCTGCTTTCGAGAAATTAAATAATCAAAATTTACCGGTGCTCCCGGTAAATTTCAAATATTTCAAATAGCGCCTAAGGTCATTCCATGGTAGCTGCAACCATGAAAATCTCAGGATATGCAGTTCTGATACATCATTTCCAAACAGGAATAACAAATTGGTCGATTGTAGTCAGGAAACGTTGTTTTAAGGCCTAAGTAATATCAGTCCTGAGAGGGCGCTATACAACTATACAACTAGACTATCTAACAAATATAAAACAGTTTGTCAGTGTGTCCGGTCATGATTCTCATTTTAAATTGGTTACATGTGGCGTCCCGCAAGGCTCCCTACTCGGCCCGCTTTTGTTTATTTTATATATTCATGATCTCAGAAATTCTTCGCAGCTACTTTCATTCATTTGTTTTGCGGATGATACTAATTTATTCTTTACACATCGTGACCCTCGTACTCTAGTTGACACTGTTAATAAATAACTTGTATCTGTTCAGTTCTGGATTTATGCAAACAAGTTATTACTAAATATAGGCAAAACTCACTATATGCTTTTTAGTAATACATTAAAAATACTTCTTAATCATTTCAATTTTAATAATACCGAACCAGAACATGTCGACTGCACTACATTTCTTGGACGTTATATTGATAGTGATTCATCTTGGAAATCCCACATTAATAATTCGAGCAAGGTCCTCTAAAAAAATACTGGTATACTTATTTCACTTCTTTCCCAGTAAAATTTATGGAATCTTTGGAACTTCGCCTAGGGTAACGCTTATGGAAATTTAGTAAATATACTTTTTCGCATTAAAAACGCGCTATTAGAAATGTTAATCATGTAGGATACCTTTCTCACACTCAGGCGCGTACGCAGGGGGGTGGGGGGGGGGGGGGGGGTCCCCCCTTTGGTATTTTTATGTATGTATTTTTGAGGAAAACCCCCCGAAAACCCCCCCCCCCCCCCCTTTGGTTTTTTTATTTTAATTATTAAAAAAAAAAAAAAAAAGTGTCCTCTTTTCCCTACATGCTTATTCCACAAAGCATATCACCTTCCACGTAACCGAACTGTTCTTGCCCCCAAAACGATTATGTTTACAGGACCCAATTACTGGAATGCCCTCCCGTTAGAGTTAATCGAAAGTCATTCTTATATATACTTTAAAACGTAAACTGAAGGAACTGCTGTTTAAAGCATATCTTGATGTCAATGTATAACTTTTGCGTGCAAGCGCGTTTGGGTTTGGTTGTCGTGCTTTCGGAAATACGTCTAAAAAAACCCACAATAAAACATCCTTACTTTTATATCCGAAAGTGCGACGGCTGACACAATTTGCGCTTGCTCGCTTCGTTATTCTATGTACGTATGTAATATACAAATGTAATCATTTTATTATTATCTGTAATGTTCGCTTACTAGCTGAACACCCGTTGTACAATAATTTAAGTACGTGTACTTTTGTCTACATTGTAAGAAAGGGAGGGACAATATAAACAGCACCACCGCATGTTTCTTTATTCTTTCCTTTTTATTTTTTTATTCATTTGGACTGGTCACTATTTATATCCGTCCTCCGTCCATTTTAATTTTGTTAAAGTAAGTTTAATTTTAGTTGAACTATAAAAGAATAGAGGGATGTTCCTAGTTAACTCTATCTTGAGTGTTGTTTCAGCGTCTGCGATCCCTGCAATATCTCGGATATCAAGGATCTTGAAAGGGTCCAACGTCTCTAGACAGGGGACTACAATAGAACCAGCAGATGATCCACAAATTTCAGTGGCCTTTTCTTTCTACAAGGCTAGTAGACTGATGCAAAATATATCAACGGTCTCTCAGCCATTCCTCTGACAGCTTTATTTTCCTATCACCATTAGCAAACATGGAATAATCATGACATGATCCTCCACATGTACCAAGCCGGCAGCGACATAGACAAGTTTTCCTTTACCCAACACTGTAAAAAAATAATAGTCGAAATAACTCAATAAAATTGAGGAAAAGAATTGCCTTATTTTTATTAAGTAAATATTACCTACGGCATCTTAAGTAGAATTTACTTATTTTGCTGAATAAATTTTTACTCAGTTAAATCGAGTTACATTAACGTAAATAATTTAAGTATTGTAATCATTTTAGATAATTAAAAAAAAGCTATGATAGGATTACATATTGCACGATTTGGTACCCATCTAATCTAACAAGTAACATCCACTAATAATTCACTACTTCCATTTAAGATTAATCAATAATCACTAACACTACTTCTATTTAAGATTAAGATTCGACACATATTGAAAGGCTCCAAATTTTATATATACTTGATCGTAGCATCTTAAAAGGAAAATTGGTTGACAATTTCCTGAAATATCAAGTTTTTATTTGTTTTGAACTGGGTAACAATTAAAAATTGTCTTGTATTTGCTTAGCCATGTTAAATGAATTAGTAAATGTTTTAAAGTCCTTAAATTTTCATTCAACCACAAAAAAGAATTGTTTTATTTAAAAAAGAGTTTAATTTGGTCTTAATGAATATTCATAAATTATGTAAATATTTCTATTACGCACTGCATCGGTCCTTACTTTAAAAAGATAAGAATAATCAACATAAATTGTTTGAGTAATACGTATAATTTCTGATTTTGAGTTAAAATTACTAAATTAATACAAGCTGAAATTACTTAAAGTTCTTATGTATTTGATTTTACTTAAATATTCCACGTATGTTCTACTAAATTGAAAGTTTGAGTTAGCAAGACTTAAATTTAGTGCGTAAGTGGCAAAACTAATGTTTTCAAGTAAATTCTACATGGAAAAAATACGTAAAAATTACCAATGAACAAATTATTTTTTACAGTGAACCCTCTATCTCTGAATTCAACAGCCTTCCAGCAAATACAGAGCAAGCTGACTGTCCAGAGAACTACAACAAATACTCCTGAGGCACCTAATATAAAGGCTTTATCCACTATCTCATATGTCACCTTCCTCTCCCTCTCCCCCTCTCCCTCTCTCTCTCTCTAACTCTCTCTTGCCCCTCTCTTTCTCCTTTTATTTAGCAAAACACAATTTACTTCTACCTATGTCTCGATATAACTGGACAAAGGGAGCTGATCTGAGTGACATCTCGGCTATCATTGTACGTGTTTATCACGTACTGGGTGAATCCATAATGCTTGAAGAAGTTTGTTACATTTAGTCTTTAATTCAATATTTATTACAATCGAACTGCTCTCAGCAAGTTTATTTTGTTTGTTTGCAGGGAAAAACTAAAACTAAAAAACCTTAAGAGGAGCAAATAAAAAAAAGTTCACCATTAATCAAATCTTTTGATTATTTTACAACCATCACTCCAGTTTGAAGAGTTTGACAGACTTGCTGAATATTTGATTTGAACATGCGAGTCAGACGCTTTAGTGCATCAATATCTAATGATATCGTGATCTTAGGTCTCATTCAAACAAAATCATGTCTGTCATGGAGGGCACAACATTTGTTTCTATGCGTTTCAATAATTTAATAGATTTCGTTTCATTTGATTAATTGCCACTCAGTTTTTTCATTCAATATATCAGAGTCATTAGGCTGACATTTACACATTTTTTGCAATGTAATTAATTTTTAATGATATCAATCTATACTGCAGCTCTAATTTGTATACTTGAAAGAAATTGATTCTTTAAACAAACATAAATTTGTTATTCCTGGATCATTTTTTCCTGATTGAGGTGTCATTTGAAAGGGCAGCCGATGAACATTCGAGAACAAAATGATTTTCTTTTTGGAATTCAGATAACGTTCGCCAAAATACTTTTTAGTTCCCTTTCTTCGAATTGTTTTTTAATCAATCATGCGTGGAATATGCATCATATTACTTGCATCAAATGAAATAGGAAGATCTAAGCTTTACAAATATGTGTCATTTATAAATTATTATTGTGATTGTGAGTTATGATAAAACATTGATAATTCATGGTTTCGTTTTTTCTGGGACGCACTGTATATATATTTATAAATATGTTTTATTTATTTCAAATTTCACATATTTCAACAATATTTCAAAGAACCCAAAAATGTTGCAATAAGGGAATGATGACGAGATTTATTTAACATTTTCCTTCATTGACACAATTGCTTAAAACGATCTTTGAACAGTGCCTTCTTACAAACTTCCAATTTTTCTTTCTGTAAAGCGATAATCTGTACTATTCAAAGTGCTCAGAAAATGATGTAGTGCGAAATTAAAGTTTTTTTGAATTGGTTATACGTTAGGCCTCCCATTTAAAATTAATAATATATACATCGATTTATAACAGCATTGTCAAACGTAGATTTAAGAATTCCAATAACTACCAATTGCAATCTACACTTGTAGATGAAAATATAAGCAATACTTGATTTTCCATTAGCAAGCAGTATTATTTTGTAATTATAAGTTACTACCGCATAAAGCTAGGATTATTCAATAACTCTCATCTTACACTAATGTTTGTGGTGGGACTTTTATTTATTCTAAATCAAGACTATTCTGTAGTAAGGAAAACAAGAATAATCAAGCGTCGTTTCTTTTTCGTAATCATCATTAGTACATGAACAGTTTCTCAATGATAGTAGCGTATATTGTTGCGAATATGTGTAGACTGTTTATAAGATTTGACCGATTCAAAGAACTAATATTAGTGTCCCTACACTCTAAAAAGCTATATGTTAAAACACCATTTAATAGAGCAGAGGAGTGATCACTCTATCAAATTGGTCGATTAAGACTTTGAACAGGATGGATACAACACAATAAATGTTGAATATGTGTATTTACATAACTCGAGAATGCTCAGTTTAATAAGCTATTTCATCAGAGTTCTTCTTTGTCAGAAGTTGTATTCCTTCTGTCAAAAATAACAATTATATCATGAACTTATACTAAAAAAAATTAATAAATTAAGAACGACAAAAAGAAAAACGATATGTACAAACCAAATTTAGGTGGATAAATTATTAAAGTTTGTGAGTAGATGCCAATCATGAAGCTTTTCATGTTACTTACCTTAGTTTTAAATCTTTTATTTGTATCACCTGATACAAAAAAAAAAACCATTGACTGAAAATAAAAATTGTTGTGCTTGAGAAAATAAATATGTATTATCTTTTCACAATAATTCTCTAAGAATGAAATAAATACCAGTCATGGGTAGGTTTTCACACAGACAAGAACCAACAATAATACCAAACCGTAGAAAAAACGTTAATTTAGAACAAATATTATTTTCAAAAGCAGTATCTTTCACAGCAACAAAGATGGTGAATTTCTGCTTCAAAAATAGTTTTACCAAACATATACAACCCCCCCCCCCACACACTGGTACGTGCAATAGCGCCAAACCGAAGAAAAACTTATTTAGAACAAAGATTATTTTCAAAAGTAGTTTTTTTTTCAAAGCAAAAAATATGGTGATTTTCAGGTTCAAAAATACACCAAGGAAAGATTTCAAATGTACCATTCCCCCCCCCCCCCCAATGAACAAAAATACAAGGGACATCATTTCTGTAGTTAATGTAAATTTCTGTTATAAAGAACTTTGAATTCTCAGCACTTATAACATGCCATTTTATCACATTTTAAAAATGAACGTGAATATATTTTTCTTCAGAATCTTGAATCTTTCATCAATAGACAACAAATTACAAATATTCTTTCGTCGATATTTATTTGAACCACTCTGTTTTTGTTGCAATACAGAATCGAACGAAATTCTTTTAATCTCCACCAATACACCACAGAATTTGTAATCAAATTCAAGATGCTACACAATATTACTATAAAGTACAAACAATCTCCGAAAGTGTTGGCATTTATGTAATATGCCCTGTCTTGTTTAAATTTGATCGTTAAAGCTAAAGACAATGTAGCAGAAATCAAAGTTGTTCCATACAGTAAAGCAAAATCCGAAGAAGTTGTTTGTTTTCTTTTTTTCTGTCCATCATCTGAATGTTGCCATTGCATGGAGCCTTAGCAACAGCGTGATAGATCATGCAAAGACTTGCACCCGTGAAACAACAACATACCATTTGAGAAAAAGTAAACCCAACTTCAACGGCAAATTTTCAGAAAACTATAAAATATTTACACATTATTTTTTATGGTTAGATAGTCCAATAAGTCCTCTGTCCAATGATACCACGTAGGTTATGTAACTCTCATGCATGACTGAGCATGATTCAACTTAGTGAATGGGTGTGAAATCATCACTGTGGCAAGTTAGAATTGCACTGGAAGTTCATCAATCAAATGACATAGGAAATGTCTGATTTCTTACAAGCATAGCTTAGGGATGTGTACCCTCGACATGACCGCCATTCCTTTCCATGCAAAGCTCGCAACGCCTCCTCATGTCCCTGACAGCACGCCTGATCATTCCCTGATCTTGTCGTAATCGGTTCACTTCACCTGTTATCTGTTGCCTCAGCTCCTGAATTGTGGCCGGTGGGGTTTGGAACACTTTTCCTTTAAGATACCCCCAAAGAAAGAAATCGCATGGTGTCAGATCTGGTGAACGTGCAGGCCACTCAACTGGGAAATGAAGAGCAATGATGCGATTGCCAAAGAGTTCAGTCAAACGATTCCTCACAGCAATAAGTCTGTGGGCTGGGGCCCCATCCTGAGCCCACCAGGCCCTGCGGAATGCTCCACGTCGTTGTCGGGGGAAGATCTGTTCCATCTCAGGCACAATAAAATTGTTCAGCATGTCAAGGTACGCCCTGCCATTGATGTTGCCTTCAAAAAAGTAAGGTCCCACCAATGAACCATTGCCACAAAACCAATCCAGACACTCACTTTCTCCCTGCTCATGTTCTTATTAAAAGCATATCCCGGTGGATGATGGAGTTCAGCATACTCGTGCTCATTGTGGGTGTTTACCATTCCATCCATGGAAAACGTTGCTTCATCCCCGATGGTAAAAAACTGGAGGAACTGTCGATCTCGGTTGCACCGGTTCACAAACCATTGTGAAAATTGAAGTCGTCTGGGAAAATCAGCTGGTAGAAGTTGGTGCTGAACATGAACATGATATGGATGGAGATGCAAATCCAGTCTTGCTATTCTGTTAAAAGTTGCGCGTGGTATTCCAGTATCATTTCTCCTGGTGCTTATGCGTGGGTTGGCTTGGATGGCCTCTCTTACCACTTGGATGTTTTCAGCAGACCTCCCAGTTCGTCTGTGGCCAGAGTGTCCTTTATTCCTGTTCAAACTGGTTCCGTGATCAGCATACTTTCTCACATTGTACCAGATGGCTCTTTTTGTTGGAGGCTTCCTCTCGGGGAACTGCACCCGAAAAGCATCTTGAACTTCCACGAAACTTCTTGTTTCCTGGTATCGAGTTACCAGGAATACTCTCTGCTCAATTGTCAACTGTACCATGTTTGGAAAGCATGTGAAGTGTGCCTGTGTTAGGAACAACCTTTGCTGAAGTTGTTATGTAATCATAGGCCTAACATGTGACAAAAATTTAACTTCAAATAGGCCCTGAATGCATGACAATAGCAAGAAATAACTTGCCACAGTGATGATTTGACACCAGTTCACTAAGTTGAATCATGCTCAGTCATGCATGAGCGTCGGATAACTTAAGTGATATAATTGGACAGAGGACTTATTGGACTATCTAACCATGAAAAAATAATGTGTAAATATTTTATAGTTTTCTGAAAATTTGCCGTTGAAGTTGGGTTTACTTTTTTTAGAGACACACTGTATATTGTAATAGCCATTGTCAACAAATTTCACTCCAGACAAAGCAGTTAACCAAGATGCAATACATGCGACAAAGCATCTCGGAGTGGTGATGATGTTGCGTACACCAAAGGGGTCGATTCGAATGGTGGTGAGCTGATAAACAGCAACGAAGAAGATGTTAATAAGGGACACGTTGGTTCCGACGACAATCACGAATCGTATTGAAAGCCAATTAAGCCGAAGCTGTTGATAAATCTGTGAGTGAAGGATATATAACAATAATGAATACTTGTTTATCATATAGGAAAGCCTTAGCAGGAACAGTGCTTCTAGAGGGCCCTGCAATTATTACCCTAGCGATTGAAGTTTAAGTACTAACGGGCAGGGATTCGAACCCTCAACTCTTATACTGAGAGTCAAGTGGCTGAACCACTAAACCACGACAGCTCCACAATAATGAAACAATATAATACAGATACACATAACTTGTCATTTGATTGGAGGATTGTTGGTCATATGATATTTACAATAAACAATCAGTATTGAACGACTGAGTCATTGAGCGTGCATTTTGGATTATATTCGCCGCGCATTTTCGTACTATTCGGTGTTCTTTTTTGGTAATATGCATTCCGTATTTTTTGGATATATTTTTTGGATATATTTTTTGGGAATATATTTCTTGAATATATTTTTTGAATGTTTTATAAAACAAATATTGAATGTTTTTCAGTTGTTCAATAGTGCGTATATTTTCATGAGTTGAAATATTTACGTTGTATTCAACGGGATGTCAGCCGAGTTAAATACAACGTTTATCTTTTAACTCATGAAAATATTCGCATTATTGCACTAATAAACATTCTTTATTGTATACCATTAATTTTAACTCTCAATATAACAGAAAAATACTTGCAACCCTAACCTTAACACCATGCTCTCGACGTAATGAAGCCGGAGCATAGTTATGTCAGATCACCCATAAACTATAACAATCAGAAACAGATCAACATCATAGATTTATAAAATGTCTCTTAAAATAGATTTGGATAAAAGACCAGCTGCCAAGCAAAAACGTAATATCAGGGTATCATTTCATTTATAAGTACCCTCATAAGTATTAACATAATTAGCACTGCTCTCCCTAAGGGCTCGTGCTATAGTCAACACCCCAGCAATACCAGGTTCCCATGTGATACACCTGGGTCGAGATGGGCTAAATGGGTAAAACACTTTAGGAATCACCAAGCGAGAAATTAACCCCTAACCTCTTGTATAGGCGTCAAGAGCCTTCACTAATATAACACGAAAACAAAAAACAGACACAAATTAAAACCAACACCTTACTATCGTCTTAAAAAAAAGATAAGAATAGAAAATTGCTACAATCATACCTCTAGGCTGCCCAAGTAAGTTGTGATGATTGAAAAGGCGACTACAATGGTGGTAATGAAATCTGCTAAGACAATATTGAACTGAAATATAAATCGACGTTGTCGAAGTTGGCGATAGCAGGGAATGAGTAGTAGAGTACTGAATGACAACAAACTAGCGATTCCCAGAGTTAGAAAAAAAATTATATATATACGTGGCTCAGACGGATCACATAATGTAGACTCCGTGTCGGATGACGAACCAGATGTATCAATTGAAGTTTGCTCGGTCGACATCTCTTCCATTTTAATTTCTTAATGTAAGTTTATTTCATTTGAATTTTAAACAAATGAAACGATGTTCCTAGTTTCCTCTATCTTGAATACTGTTCCAGGGTCTGCGATCGCTACAATATCTCGGATATCCAGGATATTGAAAGGGTCCAGCCTCTCTAGACAGGAGAGTGAGGAGACTGCAAGATACAGCAGTGTAGCTGGCATGATCCACAAATTGCAGTGGCCTGTTCCTCCTACAAGGCTAGTAGGCTAGTGCAAAAAATAAAAACCATATCCCTGTCATTCCTTTGACAGCTTTATTTTCCTATCACCAATCGCAAACATGGTAGAATAATGGCATGATCCTCCGCATGTACCAAGCCGGGAGCGACATAGACAAGTTTTCATTTGCCCTACCCTCTATACATGAATTCAACAGCCTTCCAGCAAATACAGTACAAGCTGACTGTCCAGAGAACTTTAAAAGACTACTCCTGAGGAATCTAGTTGCTTCATCCACTCTCTCATCTTTCATCCCCTTTCTCTCTTCTTTTTCTATTCAGGCAAATACGAAATTCTACTTTTACCTATGTCTCGATATAACCGAACAAAGAAAACTGATCTGAGTGACATCTCTTTATCACATAGGTGAATCCACAATGCTTGAAAGAGTAAATAACATTAAATCTTGACATCAAACATTCATTAAAATCGAAATGCTCTCAGCAAATATATTGTCCGCTTTGCAAGCGAAAACTAGAACAAAAAATTCTATTATGAAGCGCACAATGTTTGTTTTTACGCGTTTCGCTTATTATATAGATGTGTTTTTTTTGTATTAATTGCCACTCAGTTTCGTCATGCAATATTATGAGGGTTATAAGGCTGACATTTAAACATGTATTGCAATGTAATCAGTTTTAATGATATTTTTTCCTGACGGCAGCTCTAATTTGTCTACTTGAAGAAAACAAAAATTCTTTAAAAACAGCTACACACACATACCCACACAAACACGCACCCCGCAAGACTTTTATAAGTTCTAAACTTTGTTTTCTTTTTCAACAGAATAAAAGTAAACAAATATAGAAATATATGAACAAAAATCCCATGTGGCGGAAAACTATGATAAATCAAAATACAATCGAAATACAAAGGAAAAGTTGTCAAACAAACATTACAAAAAAGGAATGATGGAGACAAATTTTACCACTTGCCTTCATTGACCTCGATTGCTTAAAATGATATTTAAACATTATATTCTTACGAACATCGAATTCCATGGCTCCATTTTTTCCTCTTTTAATGCGATAATTTTTACTGTTCAAAACGCATTAAAAATAATCTAGTGCGAAACGAAACCATGTTCGAGTTGGTAACACGTTAGGCCCACCGTTCGAAATAAACTATATACAGCGATTTACAACATCATTGTCAAACGTGAATTAAGAATATTTGAGTAACGTCCAAATGCAATCAACACATGTAAATTGACATACAAGCAATACTTGATTTTTTTTAAATTTGTATTAACAAGCAGTATTTATAATTAGAAGTTACCAAATAACTCTTGTTTTACGCTATTATTTTGGGGTAGGCTGTTTTTGTCGTCTAAATCAAGACTATTCTGTAGTAAAGAAAACAAGAATAATCATGCGTCGTTTCTTTTTCGTAATAATCATTTGTACATGAACAGTTTGTTAATGATAGTAAGCAAAATTTACCGTTGGTGAAAGTGATGGGACAAACTATTAATTCCGAGGCGATCTGGACGTAGCTAAGTTTCCGAAGCGAAGCTGAGGAAAGATAGCGTATACATTCAGATCGCCGAGGACAGGCGCGCCGGAAGCAGTTTGGGATGGGGGGGGGGGGGGGCAAACACTCCAGAGGGCTCAACTTCCAGGGGCAGTGACGTAATGAGCAAAAACGTTTGGAAGGGGGGGGGGTAGAAGAAAAATCTGCATCACCACCACTCTTACACGTTACATGCAGGCCCCGCGGAACGTTTTTCAAAGTGGAGTATTAATGATCAGATATAGAGCGTAAATTGGCGTGGGGTCCAGGGCCTGAGCCTCAGCAGGGGGTCAAGGGGCTGAGTCCCCGGAAGCTCAGGGTTTTTAGGCATTAAATTACGGTCAGATAAACATATTTAGATACCTCATTTGTGACACTGGCAGGTCACTAATTGGCGGAGAGTCCAGGGAGCAGATCCCCGGAAGCTCGGGGTTTTTAATATTAGGGCCCTTGGTGGGGTCCAGGGGGCAGAGCCCCCTGAAGCTCGGGGGTTTTAGGTATTAATTACGGTCAGATGAGCATCCAGGAGGTGCCTTTGGGCCTTTAGCGGGGTGCGGGGGCGGAGCTCCCGTAGGCTCTGGGGTTTTAGGCATTTAATTACGGTCAGATGGGCATATTTTGATACCTCATCTGTGACATTGGCAGGTCACTTATTTTTTCTCGCTCTCTTTCTTTCTTTTTCTCTGTAACATACTTTTTCAAAAAGTGAGAGGGGCTCGAGCCCCCGAGCCCAGCCGTTTGGCAGACCATAACATAAAGGCTTCTAAATAAGCATATTTTTCGCCCGACTGTAAATTTGGGAATTTCTAATTTTCCAACAAACGCATAAACAGGTATGACTGTTAAAAAAATTGAGAACAAAATACCAGAAAATCATGTCAATTCAGCAACTTTTGTAAATTACTGGTATCGAATAAGAAATACCCCCCCCCCCATCAGTACGCCATCGTTCAGGGGCTCATGTCGTCTCACCCCCATAACAAAAAACAGACACGCTTTCCCATTCTCTCACAATATGTCCACGATATGCGCGTATCGCTATTATAAAAACCTCCATTAATAAATATAGGTGGCATGCGCAATATTTAGGAAATTCAATTCCTGTTAACTTTCCTTTTTCTTTGAATGGAATTTTATATGTGATTTAATTCAGGTTTTTATTAGTGTTATGTTCTTTTGGTAAAACCATCTTTACTCTTTTACTGCTTTTTTCTTCTTTTTTTGGAGGGGGGGGGGGGGGAGCGTTTTTTGGGGGCAAAAATGCGTTTTGCCCCCACTTTTTTGTTTGGGAGGGGGGGGGGGGCAACTGCGTGATAGTTTGCCATTGCCTGAAACCAAAAGGTGATTAATTGCTTGATATTCGACATCGGAAACATTTCACTTCAGTAAATCTTCCGTCATTTTAGAGCAACAATTTAAGTCATTTAAGCTAGCAAACGGTGTACGATACGTACAGTGCATGCAGTACTTACCTACGTACATATAACGCAACCTATACAATTAAAGTGCGTTGCACTGTGTAGATAGTAGTACTACACAGTGCAACGCACTTTCAATGAAGACAATAGTACTATCTACACAGTGTAACGAACTTTCTTCTTCCATCAATGATAGGCGAACTATTTTTCATCACGTGATTTACTTTGGACCAATCGTAGAGCAAGATTCTTAGTATGTGAAATATAATAGCGTATACTGTTGTAAATGTGTGCAGACTGTTTATAAGATTTGACAGATTCAAAGAACTAATTTAAGATTCTCTACACTCTAAACACTAAAATGTTAAATCACAATTTAATAGGGCCGAGGAGTGACCACTTTATCAAATTGGTTGATTAAGACTTTGAACATGCTGGATCCTACACTACAAATGTTGAATATATGTATTTACATAAGTTGAGTAGGCTCAGTTTGATAAGCTATTTCATCAGAGTTCTTTTACGTCAGAAATATTTTGAACAATAATCATCATCTTATACTCAAGAAAGTTATAACTTAAGAACGACAAAAAGAAAAACGATATATACATATCAGAAATTTAAATGAATAAATTCATTAAAGTTTGTAAAAAGATGCCATGTAGATTTTCATTTTTCTTATACCTTCGTTTTGATTTTTTTTTTTAACATAGGCAATATGAATCCCCCTACTCTGAAAACGGACACTTTTGTTCTTAAAGAAAATAAATATGTATTATATTCTCACAATAACACTCTAAAAATGAAATAAAAACCAGTCATGGGTAAGTTTTCAAACAGAGGAGAACCAACAATAATACTTCCCCCAAAATACATGTGACATCATTTATGTAGTTAATGTGGCTTTCGGTTGTCAGCAGCTTTGAATTCTCATTAGTTATAACATGTTTAATTTTTACTTCATTGTATAAATGAATGCGAATATTTTTTTTCTTCAGATTCTTGAATCTTTCATCAATTGTTTATAATCATTCGTCGATATTTATTGGAACCACCCTATTTTTGGGGCAAATCAGAATCGAACGAAATTCTTTCAACCTCCACCAATACACCACAGAATTTGTAATCAAATTCAAGATGCTACACAATATCACTATAAAGTAATGACAATCTCCGAAAACGATAACATGCATGCCATAAGGAACTGTCTTGTTTCAATCTGATCGATAAAGCTAAAGACAAAGTAGCCGAAATCAAAGTTGTTCCATACACTAAAGCAAATGTCCGAAGAAGTTTTTTGTTTTCTCTTTTTCTCTCCATCATCTGGATGTTGCCATTGCATGGGGCCTTAGCAACAGCGTGATAGATCAAGCAAATACTTGCACCCGTGAAACAACATACTACCATTTGCGAAATAGTGGCGCCAAGTTCTGCATCTCTATTGTAAAAGCCAGTGTCGAAAAATTCTAATGAAGAGAAAGCAGTTAACCAAGATGCGATACAGGCGACAAAGCATCTTGGAGTGGTGACGATGTTGCGTACACCGAGTCGATTCGAATGGTGATGAGCTGATAGACAGCAACGAAGCAGATGTTGATAAGGGACACGTTGGTTCCGACGACAATCATGAATCGTACTAGGATAAGAAGCCAATCAAGCTGAAGCTGTTGATAAATGTGTGAGTGAAGAATGAAAAATAAAAATAATGAATACTCGATTATTTATCCTATTAGGAAGCGAGAACAGCGCTTCTAGAAGGCCCTGCATTTATTATAACCCTAGCGATTGACATTTTAGTACTAGTCAGGGATTCGAACCCTCAACTCTTAAGCCCCCATCACACCAAACTAGTTCTCACTACGTTCTGGAACCGTCCTGGAAAATCTTAAAACGGGTTGGGGTCGGGGCAAAATGTGTAAATAATGTCAATAATACGATCCTAGTTCGTTCATAAAAAGTCCTCAATACGTCCATCTCGTCTGTACCCTGTCCACAGTCAGCTCATATCAAGCTCAGATCAGGTAAATTAGACATTTCCAAGCAGTCCAAACCATTCTTACTAGTTCGCAACTTGTTCTAACTAGTTTATAACCTAACAATCCCGTTCAGAGACAGTTCAACTTGTCCCCATCTCGTTCTTAGTGCGTTCGAACGCGGGGGCAGGGGGGCACAGTGCCCCTTCTTTTTCAAGTACCCCAAAAGGGCCCCTTTTTACATAGGAAAAGTGCCCTTTTACTTTTCTTTTTAATAAGTGGCCCTTTTTCTTATGATAAGTGCCCCCATTTTAAAAAAGAGCCCCTTTCCCTTCTCATAAATGTCCCTTTTCATCTATGAAATAATTCCTTTCATTCTCATAAGTACCCCTTTTTATCTCTTGTAAATGACCCTATTCAATTTTAAAAGATACTCGTTTTACTTTGACAAGTGCCCCTTCCCCTCCTGATAAGTGATATTTTCATCTTATGTAAATGACCCTTTTATTTTTACGCGTCCCCCTTGTCCTTCCTAATAAATGCTCTTTTTCCTTCTTATAAGTGCCCCTTCCCCTTCTCATAATTACCCCTTTTTATCTTTGATTAGTGCCCCGTTTATTTTAACATGTGCCGCTTTTTCTTTTTAATAAGAGCCACTTCCTCCTTCTCATAAAAGCCCCCTTTCACCTCCGATAAATGCCCTTACTAAATTGGTGCCCCTTTTCTTTCAACAAATGCACATTTTCCTTTATGATTAGTGCCCCTCTTTTATTTTCATTAGTGCCCTCTTTCACCTCTGATAATTACCCCTTTACACATGGTATATGCCCCTTGTTACCCTCTAATAAGGAGCCTATCCCTTGTTTTCATAAATGCACCTTTTCATTTCTTTTAAATGCCCCTTTCAAAATCTGATGGATGCCTCTTTTCCGTCGACAAATTCCCATTTCCCATTCTTATAAAATCCCTTTTCATCCCTGGTGCGTGCCTCTTTTTTTATGTGTAAGAAATGCCCCACTTTCACCTCTGATAATTAGCCTTTGTACTTTGACACGTACTCCCTTTCTTTTCTAATAAGTGTCTCACCCTTTCTAAAACTGTCTCCTTTTCCTCTCATCATTAAACGTGCCCCTAATTTCAAGCGACTAAGAGCAACCCCCACCCAAGCTCGCTCGCTTTAATCGTTTGTAGTTATAGCCTGGATGTAATAATTATGTAACTTAATATCAAAGGCTTTTTAGTCTTCCGTTATGAGAATGTGCATAAAACCCTATCATGATTGGCTTTTTCCTCTTTATAAGATGTAATTTTCGCACTGCGACCTCACATATCGCAAAGTATGATGCTTAAGCAATAGCATATATGATGGTATATGATGGTTTTTGGTAACATGTTTCCCGTATTTTGGGTTATATAATTGTGTATACATCTTTTTTGGATAAACTTTTTAATATATATTTTTTAATAAATATTTTGTTATTACACATTTAAAAAAAAATTGTTTAACTATATTTTTTTAAATATATTTTTTCGATATATTTTGGGGGGACATTTTTCAAAAATATATTTCGATATAATTATGGGGGATATTTTGTTGATGTTTTATATAACAAATAATGAATGTTTCTCATTATTCAACGAGGCGTCAGCCGAGTTTCATGAGTTAAAAGATTAACGTTTTATTCAACGGGACTCTAAATAAACATTCATTTTTTGTACACCAATAATTTTAACTCTTAATATAACAGAAAAAAACACTTGCAACCCATAACCTTAACACCATGCCCTCAACGAAATAAAAAACAGATCAACATCATAGATTTATAAATGTCCTTTAAAATTAATTTTGATAAAAGACCAGCTTCCAAGCGAAAACGTAATCTCACCGTATCATTTAACTCATAGGTAGCCTCATCAGTATAAACCTAACTAAAACTGCACTCCCTAAGGGTGCGTGCTATAGTCAACACCCCAGCAATACCAGGTTCTATGTGATACACCTGGGTCGAGATGGGCTAAATGGGTAAAACACTTTAGGAATCACCAGGTGAGGAATTAACCTACTTCTTTTATAAGCGTCAAGAGCCTTCACTAATATAACACGAATAAAAAAACTGAAAACAATTAGAAACAACACCTTACTATGGTCTTTAAAAAAAGATAAGAATCCAAAATTGCTACAATTATACCTCTGGGATAACAGAAATACTGATGATAACAATGGTGACTGCAATGGTGGTAATGAAGTCTGCTAAGACAATATTGAACTGAAATATAAATCGATGTTGTCGAAGTTGGCGATAGCAGGGAATGAGTAGTAGAGTACTGAATGACAACAGACCAGCGATTCCCAGAGTTAGGATGAAAGTCGTATATATACGTAGATCAGACGGATGACACATGTACTCCGATGTGGATGACGAAACAGATGTATAGATTGGAGTTCGCTCTGACGACACCTCTTCCATTTGAATTTTCTTTTTAAATAAGTTTATTTCATTTTTAGTTTTAGCGTCTGCGATCCCTGCAATATCTCGGATATCTAGGATCTTGAAAGGGTCCAGCGTCACTAGGCAAGAGACTACAAGAGAACCAGCAGTGTGCCCAGGGGCGTCGCTAGACCTTTTTCAGTGGGGGGGGGGGGGGGGGTGTAGAGGCCAACGATTACCGACAAAACTAGCCATCAATTACCAATCAATTATCAATTACAAATTAAATGTCCCAATATCTACAAATTTAACCCTATAAACCCAGGGCCGAAGGCTAAATTGTTTCATGGTCATTTTCCTCGATAACATAAATATATGAATTATTTCGTCAACTTAGTCAGCATCATAGCTATATATTTTAATGCAGGCGCGGAGCTAAGATCTTATTTTATGGAGGAGCGGTAGTGAGCAAGCGAATCACTTAAAGGGCGCGCAAAGCGCGCTCATTAGGGGGGGGGGGTGGTGATAGGCCTCCCGTGCGAAGCGCGGAAGCTTAGACGTTTCCTTAAATTATTAGGAAAAGAAGACGATTTATTGTACCGTTCTCGACTGTTAATCCTTGCCTGAATGAAGTTTCCCCCCTCCCGCGCAAAGCGCGAAAGCTTTAACGTTTCATTACATTATTATAAAAAGACGATTTGCTGTACCATTCTCGACTGTAAATCCTTGTCTGAAATGAGTTTTCCTCCTCCCGCGCAAAGCGCGGAAGCTTTGACGTCTCGTTAAGCAGACGATTCGGTGTACTGTTCTCGATTCTTAACCCTTATCTGAATTCAGTTCTCCCCCTCCCGCGCGAAGCGCGAAAGTTTTGGCGTTTCATTAAATTATCATAGAAAGAAGACAATTCGTTTTACTGCTCTCGACTCTTAATCCTTATCTGAATTCAGTTTCCCCCTTTAGCGCCAAGCGCGGAAGTTTTGACGTTTCCTTAAATTATTAGAGAAAGCAGACGATTCGTTATACCGTTCGCGACTCCTAATTGGTCTGAATTCAGTTTCCCTTCTCCTGCGCGAAGCGCGGAAGCTTTGACGAATCTTAAATTATGAGAGAAAGCATTTTTTTCGAGTCTTAATCCTTATCTGAGTTCAGTTCTCCCCGTCCCGCGCGAAGCGCGTAAGTTTGGACGTTTCATTAAATTATTAGAAGAGGAAGACGATTCGTTGTTAAGTACCGTTTTCGACTCTTAATAAGCCCTAATTGTCTGAATTCAGTTTCCCCCTTTAGCGCGAAGCGCGGAAGTTTTGACGTTCCTTAAATTATCAGAGAAAGCAGACGATTCGTTGTACCGTTTTCGACTCTTAATAAGCCCTAATTGTCTGAATTCAGTTACCCCCCTTAGCGCGGAGCGCGGAAGTTTCGAAGTTCCCTTCAATTATTAGAGAAAGGAGACGATTCGTTGTACCGTTCGGGACTCCTAATTGGTCTGAATTCAGTTTCCCTTCTCCCGCGCGAGGCGCGGAACCTTTGACGTTTTCTTAAATTATGAGATAAAGCAAACGATTCGTTGTACTGTTCTCGACTCTTAATCTTTTTCTGAATTCAGTTTCCCTTCTCCCGCGCGAAGCGCGGAAGTTTTGACGTTTCATTAAATTATTAGAGAAAGAAGACGATTCGTGTACCGTCCTCGACTTGTCTAAATGAAGTTTCCCCCTCTCGCGCGAAGCGCGGATATTTCGGCGTTTCATCAAAATATAGAGAAACGAAGACGATTCGTCGTACCGTTGTTGACTCTTAATCCATATTTGAATTTATAGGCCGAAAATTTTAAACCACTGATTTCTTTAGCTGATATTATGGGAAAGTGAAACGTCGAGAAAATACCAGTATTGTAGTTGTAGTCACTCTCGAAGTCGTCACAGCGGATAACAAGTCACAGTTCGTAGGAAAAAAAAACTTGTTGGCCGACCGACAATATACACCTCACCGACTTCAAAATTCTGCATTGATATAGTACACGAGGATCGAGCAAGAATACCGACACAGCTGACCCGACATAGCAACATATTTACACGTGTCTTTCTTACTCCCGACGAGACGACTCCAACCAACAACCCCCCCCCCCCCCCCTCTCTCTTTTACTCCCACTCCTCCTCTCTCAGGCTCTTACCTCCCCTCTCTTTCATCCCCCGCTTTTTTTTCTTCCCTTTTTTCCTTTTCTTTCTTTTCTTTCTTTTCCTTTTTTTCCTTTCCTTCATCTTTTTCTTTTTTTCCTCTTTCTTTCTCCCTTTTCTTTCCTTTCTTTTCCTTTCTTTCCTTTCTTTTCCTTTCTTTCTTTTCTTTTCCTTTTCTTTTTTTCTTTTCTTTTCCTTTCCCTCTCTTTTTTTCCCACCCCCTTTTCTCTTTTTCCCCGACGGCAGCGCAATTTTACCGACAATATCCTGACGATATCCTGAGTGTGCCTGGCATGATCCACACATGTCAGTGGCCTGTTCTATCTACAAGGCTAGTAGACTGGTGCAAAATATTACAACGCTTTTTCGACCAGCTTTATATTCCAATCACCAATCGCTATCATGGAATAATCATGGCATGATCCTCCACATGTACCAAGTCGGGAGCGACATCGACAAGTTTTCATACCTGAATTCAACAACCTGCCAGCAAATACAGTGCCATCTGACTGTCCAGAGGACTCCGAAGGACTACTCCTGAGGCACCTAATGGGATCCACTCTCTTACATGTCACCTTCTTCTCCCAGTCTCTCTCCCTCTCTCTTTAAATATCTCTTCTCCTCTCTCTCTCTCTCTCTCTCCCTCTCTCTCCTATTTAGGAAAAAATGAAATTCTACTTCTACCTATTTCTGTATATAACTGGACAAAGGAAACTGATCTGAGTGACATCTCTGCTAACAACGTACGTGATTATCACGTAGGTAAATCCATGATGCTTGAAGGAGTTTGTGACATTAAATCTTGACATTGAATATATTCAAAAACGTTGAAAGGTCAACACACTTTTGACTGGTGGTCAAATTCACCAACACAATGAACCTAAACAAATTGCATATCAAATTACTCGTCTGGTCATTAGGATTCCAAAAATGTATAGGTTGTTATACCTCCGACCTTAAATGAGGGCGCTATGGTAAAAAAGGTCAATGCAATTTAAAAATCCACCTACACAGTTAACATTGTCCGATTCTAATGATTTTAGTGTCTATTATTATGTTTTCTGACATAACAAATTCAACTAAGCAACTCTTAAAATCAAAAGTGGTTGCCATAACCTTGAAATTTCCCTCAAACCCATGGATAAGAAGTTGTTAGATGTTTGTCACCGAAACTGCAGCCATTTTGAATGTACATGGTCAAGGTAATCACTTTTACTTTTGAAAGTTGTATAGTTGAATTTGCCATGTCAGAAAACATATTATAAGACCCTTAAATCATTAGAACCGGACAATGTGAACTGTGTTGGCGAATTTCTAAAGTGCGTTGACCTTTTTGACCAAAGCGCCCTCATTTAAGGTCGAAGGTATAACAAACTATACATTTTGGGAATCCTTATGACCAGACGAGTAATTTGATATGCAATTTGATAAGGTTAACTGTGTTGGTGAATTTGACCACCAGTCAAAAGTATGTTGACCTTTCAACGTTTTTGACCATAGCGCCCTTATTTAAGGTCGGAGGTATAGCAAACTATACATTTTTGGAATCCTCATGACCAGACACGTAATTTGATATGCATATCGATACGATTGAAATATATTTGAATTTCTACCCTGTATGACCTTTGTTGACCCCTCACGAAAATGCCCGGGATTTTCAAGGGGGCAGCCCAAGTCAAAATAGTTCGGTATTCATCAGGGAACACAAAAACACTTTCAAACCTTTGTTCCCAGAGATTGGTCACGGGACCTACAGGCTGGTCTCCTACTAATTTATCTATAGATTTTTTTTGACAACCATCACTTTAGTTTGCAGTGTTTGACAGACTTTCTGAATATTTGATTTAAACGTACGTGTCAGACGCTATATTGCATCAATTTCTATCTCGTGATCGTAGGCCTTCTACAAGAAATTAATTTCTATTATGGAGGGCACAATATTTGTTTTTACGCGTTTTGATAATGTAATAGATGTGGTTTCCATAGATTAATTGCCCTCAGTTTCTTCATTCAATATGATGATGATGATGATGATTCACAGCATCTGTATGGCGCCATATATCTGTTTCAAAAAAACGTTCAAAGGCGTGAGCTCCTCAAATAAAGTTAGCAGTTAAGTGTCTGAAGGAAGATGTGAATTATATGAGGGTCAATATGCTGGCATTAAACAAGTTATTGCAATGTTATCAACTTTAATGATATCAATCACGACCCCGCCCCCCCTCCCCACTCCGAGAACGGATGGACCCCATGCGTGTTACCAAAATGTACATTGTATATATTTGCTCAATGTATAGTTGAAGCAGAAATTCACAATTTTTTGTTGCTTTGAAAAATACTACTTTTGAAAATAATCGTTATTCTAAATAACTCTATACTTTCGATTGTTATTATTGTTGGTTGTCGTCTGTTTGAAAACCTACACATGTCTGGTTTTTATTTCATTCTTAGAGGGTTATTGTAAGAATATAATACATATTTATTTACTTCAAGCACAAAACTTTTCTGTTTTTAGAGTAGGGGTTTCAAAGTTGCCTTTGATATTTAAAAAAAAGAATTGAAACGAAGGTAAGAAAAACGAAAAGCTACATGGCATATACCTAAAAACTTGAATAACTTTATTCACGTACATTTCTGATTTGTATATAACGTTTTTGTTGTTATTTATTTGTGATTTTCTTGAGTACAAGTTGAAGATAATTGCTCATAATATTATTTTTCCCGAAGGAATACAACTTCTGACACTACAGAATAGTCTTGATTTAGACAATATACAAAACCCACCACAACATAATAGCGTAAACAAGAGTTATTGGATAATCCCACATGTTTATGCAGTAGTAACTTCAAATTACAAATACGGATTGTTGATGGAAATCAAATATTGCTTGAATTTTCATTTACAAGTGTTGATTACAATTGAAGGTTACAGGAATATTGTTAATCTACGTTTGACAATAATGTTGTATATTACTGTATATACTAGTATATGATTCATTTGAAATGGTAGACCTAACGTATAACCAATTTGAATAAAGTTTCATTTCGCACTAGATTCATTTTAGTTCGTTTTGAACAGTAAAGGTTATCGCATTAAAGACGGCAAAAATGGAGACATTGAATTTGGATGTTTGTAAAAGGGCAGTGTTCAAATGTCATTTTGGGCAATTGAGTCAATGAAGGCAAATATTAAAAAAAACCTCTTCATCATTCAGTTTTTGTAATGTTTGTTTGACAACTTTGTACTTCAACTGTGTTTTGATTCGTCATAGTTCTCCACTGCGTGGGCTTTTTGTTTTATATATTTCTACATTTGTTAACTTTTGTTCTGTTGAAAAAGGAAATAAAGTTATGAACTAAGATATAAATTAGTCTTGAGGGGTACGTGTTTGCGCGGGCGTGCGTGTTTGTGTGGGTGTGTGTGTGTATCTGTTTTTAAAGATTTTGTTCTTTTCTTTAAGTAGACAAATTAGAGCTGCCGTCGGGATTGATATCATTGAAGTTGATAACATTGCAATAACTTGTTTAATGCCAGCCTATTGACCATATAACTCACATCTTCCTTCACACATTTAAATGCTAACTTTATTGGAGAAGCTCGCGCCTTTGAATGTTTTTTTGAAGATATATGGTGCCATACAGATACTGTGAATCATCATCATATTATATTGAATGAAGAAACTGAGTGGCAATCAATCAATGTAAAACATATCTATTAAATTAGCGAAACGCGTAAAAACAAATATTGTTCCCTCCATAATAAAAATGAATTTGTCGATAAGGCCTACGATCACGAAATATTCAGAAAGTCTGTCAAACACTTAAAACTAAAGTAATGGTTGTCAAAAAATCTATAGATGTATTAGCGAATTAAATTTTATTCGCTATTCTTAAGGTGTGTTAGTTATAGTTTTCCCCTGCAACCGGAAAAAATACTTGTTGAGAGCATTTCGATTTAAATGAATATTTGATGTCAAGGTTTAATGTCACAAATAAGCATTATGAATTTACCTACGTGATAAGCACGTACGTTGTTAGCAGAGATGTCACTCAGATCAGCTTCCTTTGTCCAGTTATATCGAGACATAGGTAGAAGGTTGTTTTGCTAAATAGAAGGAGAAAGAGAGGGGCAAGAGAGAGTAAGAGAGAGAGAGAGAGAGAGAGAGAGAAAGAGAGATAGAGAGAGAGAAATAGAGGGAGAGGGGAAAAGGAAGGTACCATATGAGAGAGTGGATGAAGCCATTAGATGCCTCAGGAGTAGTCCTTTGAAGTTCTCTCGACAGTCAGCTTGCACTGTATTTGCTAGAAGGCTGTTGCCGAATTCAGGGATAGAAGGTTGGGCAAATGAAGACTTGTCTATGTAGCTCACGGCTTTTTATATGTGGAGGATCATGTCATGATTTTTCCATGTTTGCGATTGGTGTTAGAAAAATAAAGCTGTAATAGGAATGGTAGAGAGACCGTTGATATATTTAGCACAAGTCTACTATCTTTGTAGAAAGAACAGCCACTATAATTTGTGGACCATGCCAGTCACACTGCTGGTTCTCTTGGAGACGCTGGACCTCTTTCAAAATCCTGGATATCCAAAATATTGCAGAGATCGCAGAGACTGAATTAGCACTAAAGAGAGAAGAAACTAGGGACATCACTTCAATTTTGTATAATTCAAATGAAATAAACTTGATTATAAAAAAATGGAAGAGATTTCGACAGAGCAAACTCCAATCTATACATCTGTTTCGTTAACTAACTCAGAGTACTTGTGTGTTCCGTCTGATCCCCGTTTATATACGACTTTCATTCTAACTCTAGGAATCGCTGGTCTGTTGTCATTCAGTACTCTACTACTCATTCCCTGCTATCGCCAACTTCGACAACGTCGGTTTATATTTCAGATCAATATTGTCTTAGCAGATTTCAGCACCACCATTGCAGTCACTGTTGTAATCATCAGTTATTCTGTAATCCCAGAGGTATAATAAATATTGTAGCAATTTTTAATTCTTATCTTTTTTTTTTATAGATCTTTGTAAGGTATTGGTTTTAATTTCTTTTTTGTTTTTTTTATTTTTGAGTTATATTAGTGAAGGCTTTTGACGCTGATACAAGAGGTTCTCGATTAACTCCCCGATTGGTGATTTCTAAAGTGTTTTACCCAGTTAGGCCATCTTGACACAGGTGTATAACATGGGAACATGGTAATGCTGGGGTGTTGACTATAGCACGTACCCTTAGGGAGTGCAGTTTTAGTATACTGATGAGGCTACCTATGAGTTAAATGATACGGTGAGATTACGTTTTCGCTTGGAAGCTGGTCTTTTATCAAGATTAACTTTAAGGGACATGTTATAAATCTACGATGTTAATCTGTTTCCGATTGTTAAAGTTTATGGGTTATCTGGCATAATTATGCTCCGACTTCATTTCGTCGAGGGCATGGTGTTAAGGTTAGGGTTGCAAGTGTGTTTTCTGTTATATTAATAGTTAAAATTAATGGTATACAAATAATGATGTTTATGAATTTAATAATGCGAATATTTTCATGAGTTGAAAGATAAACGTTCCATTCAGGGTCCCGTTTAATAGAACATTAATCTTTCAACTCATGAAAAAAATCGGCTGACGCCTCGTTGAATACAACGTTAATATTGCAAGTCATGAAAATATTCGCACTATTGAACGAATGAAAAACATTCATTATTTGTATTATAAAACATACAAAGATATATGTACAAATATATCACCTAAACATATTTTGAAAAATGAATTAAAACATGTATTTACAAAAAATAAAATAAATATATATATATATATACAAAAAATATATCCAAAAAGAATGTATACAAAATATGTAACCAAAAATACGGTAGGCATATCACCAAAAATTAACACTGAATAGTACACAAATGCACAGAGAATATAACCAAAAATGCACGCTCAATGACGCAGTCGTTCAATAGATTATTTATTTAATATCATATGACCAACAATCCTCCAATCAAATGAAAAGTATCTTCTTAGATGTTATATGATAAGGGTTAATAAAGGATTGGGAGCAAGAGCTATAATTATACGGCGGTGAAAGTGGTAGTTTATGGGCACAAAGCTAATGAGTTTATGGAGCTAGGAGACTAAAACAAAGACCACATTCAATAATACCTGTACTGTTCACAACCAGTGACTGACAGAGATATACTTTGCTCAAGACTTATTATTTTTAAGTGTCAAAAGAAAGTATGAGTTTTATTTTTATTCTTCACTCACACATCTATCAACAGCTTCAGCTTGATTGGCTTCCAATCGTAGTACGATTCATGATTGTCGTCGGAACCAACGTGTCCCTTATCAACATCTTCTTCGTTGCTCTCTATCAGCTCATCACCATTCGAATCGACCCCTTTGGTGTACGCAACATCATCACCACTCCAAGATGCTTTGTCGCCTGTATCGCATCTTGGTTAACTGCTTTATTTGGAGTGAAAATAATGGGCAATGGCAATTACAATAGAGATGCAGAACTTGTCGCCACCATTTCGCAAATGGTATACTGTTGTTTCACGGGTGCAAGTATTTGCCTGATCTATCACGCTGTTGCTAAGGCTCCATGCAATGGCAACATCCAGATGATAGAAAGAAATAAAGAAAACAAACAACTTCTTCGGACATTTGTTTTAGTGTATGGAACAACTTTGATTTCGGCTACTTTGTCTTTAGCTTTATCGATCATATTGACACAAGACAGAACAAATGTCATATCTGTAGATTGTCTGTACTTCATAGTGATATTATGTGGCAACTTGAATTTGATTACAAATTCTGTGGTGTATTGGTGGAGATTGAAAGAATTTCGTTCTATTCTGTTTTGCAACAAAATCAGGGTGGTTCCAATAAATATCGACGAAAGATTATAGTAATTTGTTGTCAATAGATTTAAGATTCAAGAGTCTCACGAAAACAAATATTCGCATTCTTTTTACAATGAGGTAAAATAGCATGTTATAACTGGTGATAATTCAAAGTTGTTGATAACAGAAAATTAAATTATCTACATAAATAATGTCACTAGTATTTTGATGGTCAGTGGTACATTGCATATTTTTGCCAAATTTATTATTGAAGCAGAAATTCAACATTTTTGTTCCTTTGGAAAATACTGGTTTTGAAAATAATCTTTGCTCTAACTAACTTTTTTTTCGGTTATCTGATATTGTTAGTTCTCCTCTGTCTGAAAACCTACCCATGATTGTTTTTTATTTTTTTATTCTTAGAGGGTTATTGGGAGAATATAATATATATTTATTTTCTTCGAGCACAAAACTTTGTGTTTTCAGTCTAGGGGTTTCATTGTTGCTTATGCTTTAAACAAAAAAAGAATCAAAATAAAGGTAAGAAAAAAGAAGCTACTTGGCATCTACCTACAAACTTTAATAACTTTATCCATGTTAATTTCTGATTTGTATATCTCGTTTTCTTTTTGTTGTTGTGAATGTATGACTTTATTTAAGTATAGGTTGAAGATAATTGGTCAAAATATATTTTTTTACAGAAGCCATTCAACTTCTGACCACAAAAAACCTCTGATTAAATAGCTTATTAAACTAAGCCTTCTAAAATTTTGTAAATACACATATTCAACAGTTATAGTTTTGGATCCAGCATGTTCAAAGTCTTAATCAACCTTTTTGATAAAGTGGTCACTCCACGGCCCAATTAAATGGTGATTTATTTGTTTAGTTGTTCTAGAGTGTAGGGACACTCAAATTAGCTCTTTGAATCTGACATCTTATAAACAGTCTACACATATTTGCAACAGTATAGGCTACTATCATTGAGAAACTGTTCATGTACTAATGATGATTACGAAAAGGAAACGACGCTTGATTATTCTTGTTTTTCTTACTACAGAATAGTCTTGATTTACACAATATACAAAACCCACCACAACATAATAGCGTAAAACAAGAGTTATTGAATAATCCCACAGTTTTATGCAGTAGTAACTTCAAATTACAAATACTGCTTGTTGATGGAAATCAAATATTGCTTGAATTTCCATTTACAAGTGTTGATTACAATTGAAGGTTAGGGAATATTGTTAATCTACGTTTGACAATAATATTGTAAATTACTGTATATACTTTATATGATTCATTTGAAATGGTAGACCTAACGTTTAACTAATTTAAACATAGTTTCATTTCGAACTAGATTCATTTTAATGCGTTTTGAACAGTAAAAATTATCGCATTAAAGATTGAAGAAATGGAGACGTTGAATTGGATGTTGGTAAAAAGGCAGTGTTCAAATGTCATTTTAAGCAATTGAGTCAATGAAGGCAAATATTTAAAAAAATCTTCATCATTCCGTTTTTGAAATGTTTGTTTGACAACTTTGTACTTCAATTGTGTTTTGATTCGTCATAGTTCTTCGCCACATGGGCTTTTTGTTCTATATATTTCTACATTTGTTAACTTTGTGCTGTTGAAAAAGGAAATAAAGTTATGAACTTAGACATAAATTAGTATTAAGGGGTGCGTGTTTGCACGGGCGTGCGTGTTTGTGTGTGTGTATCTGTTTTTTAAGATTTTTTTATTCTCTTCATAGTAGTCAAATAAATGCTGCCGTCGTGATTGATATCATTAAAGTTGATAACATTGCAATCACTAGTTTAATGCCAGCATATTGACCCTCATATAATTCACATCTTCCTTCAGAAAGTTAACTGCTAACTTTATTTGAGGAGCTCGCGCCTTTGAATGTTTTTTGAAACAGATATATGGCGCCATACAAATGCTGTGAATCATCATCATCATCATCATCATATATTGAATGAAGAAACTGAGGGCAATTAATCTATGGAAACCACATCTATTATATTATCAAAACGCGTAAAACAAATATTGTGCCTTCCATAATATAAATGAATTTCTTGTAGAAGGCCTACGATCACGATATAGAAATTGATGCAATAGGGACTTTTAGATTTGCGTGGACTGATACGTGGTACTTCCATTCACGGCAGTGCTTTAACAGGACGTCGATCGTAGCATAGACCTATTGTCTTCGTGCGAATCTAAAAGTCCCTAATATAACGTCTGACACGTACGTTTAAATAAAAAATTCAGAAAGTCTGTCAAACACTTCAAACTAAAGTAATGGTTGTCAAAAAATGTCCAGTTATATCGAGACATAGGTAGAAGTATAATTTCATTTTTTGTCCTAAATAGAAGGAGAGAGAGAGAGAGAGAGAGAGAGAGAGGAGAAGAGATATTTAGAGAAAGAGAGAGAGAGACTGTGAGAGGAAGGTGACATGTAAGAGAGTGGATCCCATTAGGTGCCTCAGGAGTAGTCCTTCGGGGTTCAGCTGGCACTGTATTTGCTGGCAGGTTGTTGAATTCAGGTATGAAAACTGGTATTATGTTGTTTCACGGGTGCAAGTATTTGCCTGATCTATCATGCTGTTGCTAAGGCTCCATGCAATGGCAACATCCAGATGATGGAGAGAAAAAAAGAAAACAAAAAACTTCTTCGGACATTCGCTTTAGTGTATGGAACAACTTTGATTTCGGCTACTTTGTCTTTAGGTTTATCGATCAGATTGAAACAAGACAGTTCATATGGCATGCATGTTATCGTTTTCAGAGATTGTCTTTACTTTATAGTGATATTGTGTAGCATCTTGAATTTGATTACAAATTCTTTGGTGTATTGGTGGAGGTTGAAAGAATTTCGTTCGATTCTGATTTGCAACAAAAATAGGGTGGTTCCAATAAATATCGACGAATGATTATAAATAATTGATGAAAGATTCAAGAATCTGAAGAAAAAAATATTCGCATTCATTTATACAATGAAGTAAAATAACATGTTATAACTAATGAGAATTCAAAGCTGATGATAACCGAAAGTCACATTAACTACATAAATTATGTCACTTGTATTTTTTGGGAAATAATATATTGCATTATCTTTTCTTTTTGAAGCAGAAATTCAAAAATGTTGTTACTTTGAGAACACTTCATTTGAAAATAATCTTTGTATTAAATAACTTTTTTTTCGATTTGTTGTTATAGAACATACCAGTGCGGGGGAGGGGGGCAGTGGTACATTTTATATGTTTGCTTTATGAATTTTGAAGCAGAAATTCACAATTGTGTTGCTTTGAAAAATACTACTTTTGAAAATAATCTTTGTTCTAAATCACTTTTCTATTCGGTGTAGTATTATTGTTGGTTCTCCTCTGTTTGAAAACTTACCCATGACTGTTTTTTAGAGTTTTATTGTGAGAATATAATACATATTTATTTTCTTCAAGAACAAAAGTGTCCGTTTTCGGAGTAGGGGAATTCATATTGCCTGTGTTAAAAAAAAAAAAGAATCAAAACGAAAGTATAAGAAAAATGAAAAGCTACATGGAATGTACCTACAAACTTCAATATCTTTATCCACGTACGTTTCTGATTTATATATATTGTTTTTGTTGTTGTTAATTTATGACTTTCTTGAGTACAAGTTGAAGATAATTGCTTAAAATTTAATTTTTTTCTTCAGAAGGAATACAACTTCTGACCAAAAAAACGCACCACGATGAAATAGCTTATTAAACTGAGCCATCTCGAGTTATGTAAATACACAAATTCAACATTTATAGTGTTGGATTCAGCATGTTCAAACATTCTTAAATGACCAATTTGATAAAGTGGTTATTCCTCGGCCCTATAAAATGGTAATTTAGCATATAGTTTTCTTGAGTGTAGGGACACTCAAATTAGTTCTGTGAATCTCTCAAAACGTATAACCAGTCTGCACATAGTTGCAAAAGTATATACGCTACTATCATTTAAAAGCCGTTAATGTACAAAATAATGATAAGTACGAAAACGAAACGACGCTTGATTATTCTTGTTTTCCTTACTACCGAATAGTTTTAGTATTACGATTTCCATTTACAAGTGTTGATTGCAATAGGAAGTTACTTAAATATTTTCAATTTACGTTTGACAATGATGTTGAAAATCGCTGTATACTATGATTTCTTTTTCTTCAGAAGGTAGGCTTAACGTATAACCAATCAAAAATAGTTTCATTTCCCACTCAATTAATCTTTTTTTTTCGTTTTGAACATTAAAATTATCGCAATACAGAAAAAAAGAAATGAAATTGGTCATTTTAAGCAATTGAGTCAATGCAGGCAAATAGCAAAAATTATCATCATCATTCCTTGTTTGTAATGTTTGTTTGACAATTTTTTCTTCGTACTTCGATTGTATTTTGATTTGTCATTCTTCTCCGCCACATGGGAATTTTGTTTATTTATTTTTTCATATTTGTTTACTTTTATTCTGTTGAAAAATGAAATAAAGTTGTGAACTTAGATATAAATAAGTCTTGTCGGATGCGTGTTTGTGTGGGTGTGTGTGTGTATCTGTTTGTCTAATAAGCTTTTGTTTATTCAAGTAGACTAATTAGAGCTGCCGTCATGATAGATATCATTACAATTGATTACATTGCAATAACTTTTTAAATGTCAGCCTAATGACCCTGAAATATTGAATGAAGAAACTGAGTGGCAATTGATAACAGGAAACCAAATCTCTTGAATAAGCGAAAGGCGTAAAAACAAATATTGTGCCCTCCATAACAGAAATGAATTTGTTGTATGAAGCCTACGATCACGTGATATAAATTGATACAATATAGCGTCTGACACGTATGTTCAAAATGAAATATTCAGAATGTTTGCCAAATAATCCAAACTAAAATGATGTTTAAAAAAAAGCTATAGATGTATTAGCGAATTAATTTGTTCTAGTTTTCGCTTGCAAAGCGGACAATATATTTGCTGAGAGCATTTTGATTTAAATGAATGTTTGATGACAAGATTTAATGTTACTTACTCTTTCAAGCATCGTGGATTTACTTATGTCATAAGCACGTATATTCCTACGTTTCATTTGAGTTTCATTTCACATCGCTGAAAGTGAGCTCTGTATGAACACACCTAGTATCCTCACTGAACTAGCTCTGTTGTATGATACTACGCTTAGTGATATCTTAGAGAAACATGCTCTTGTTGTTACTAAACGAAGAAACCCCTAGCGTGAAGAAAAAATCTTTGTCCTAAGAATAAAATAAAAGCGAGTCATGGGCAAGTTTTTCAACAACGGAGAACCAACAATAACATCCAACCAAAGAAAACGAAGATAATTTCCAAAACTAATATTTTTCAAAGATTCATTTTTCTAGGAGGCAATGGTATAACCTCTCTGGCCTGATCAATCTAGTACAGCGTTTTTAAACCGGGGCGCCCGAGAGAATTTTAGTTATATTAAAATATGTTTTGGAAAATCGTAAACTTCATGAAAACAAAGTATTTTAAACCCCAAGATGCTTAAATGTATATCACTTTAGGTATTTTGATGAGGAAATATACGATTTCAAAGATAGTAAATTGTTAAATTTTTTCCTCGAAATTGTCGCAAAAATTTGAAACGGGATAGTTTGTTCAGGCAGCGAAGTCCATGAATATCCCCATACCATGATACGACGATATTTGGACACCATGCTTCCCGAATATCGTCAATGTTCGCGCAGCATGGCGCCCGAACGTACACTTATGAAATGTATTTTGTTTAAATATCGAAATTAAATTTATATCTCAACAGAGTGTCTAAGTTCCCTCGTTCACTTCTCTTCTCGCAAACTCGATAACTCAGGATGATTCCTGGCGGCGAGATAACCCATTTTATTTTTGGTTAACATCTTATCTGGTGTATATTGATTTAACTCCTAAAAGGGTGCCATGACTAAGACTGTAAAACTGGTTCACCCCCCCCCATGACTAAGCCCATGCTATGCTACTTTGTGTGCCTGTACACACACACACACACACACACACACACACACACACACACACACACATACATATATATATATATATATATATATATATATGTATTTATAAAAGTGCGAGAATTGTTCACATATATCACATCAACTGAATAAACACACCGACAGCCCAACACACAAGCAAGGTAAAACACTTTGGATATGCATAATCATTTCTAATTTTATTCCGAAAGTATATCTCATACTAAGTTTTGCTATGTTCATGATGCTTGACTATGATTGAGTGATATTAAGTTTATACGCCGTGTATATTGTTCTACAATGTATTTGTTTTTGTATATGTTTGTACTTCAGAACCTGAAGAAGGCCTCACAAGCCGAAAGCTCGTAATAAACTTGTAAAGTACAGCTACGTCTCACGTTCCTAGACCATTTTCTTCACGCCCATATATTAATGTATATATATATGTATAATACATTAAAGGTAATACAAAGTTTTGGTATGGGGTCATGAATTTGGTTCAAATGAACATGTTGGAATCATAAGAGATCCAACAATATTCAGTGATCGTTGTCGCGGTTGAAATCGAGTCCAAAGTTATGGAATTGTAAATAATAAACACTTTATGTTGAATAGCTCCCTCTCAAGGTCAAGATATTAATTAAACAATGTTTATTGACTAAAATCGACCGATTAGCTATTCCCGTTTAGAAATTTTATATCACAACTACATATTCTGATTCATTTTCATGTTCGCAGCTACCATTGTACGGGCGTAGGTGCTATTAAAAAAAATATCAAAATTTACCGGGAGCACCGTAAATTGTTATATTCAATTTTTCTCGAAAGCAGAATTGTTTTAGGGGCTAAATTTTCTAGCGCTTATAATACATCCACAGGGGCATCCAAATATATCAAAATTGTAAAGAATCACTATCCGCCCAATTCCAAAATTTCCCCAAACTTTGTAATACCTTTAAGGAAACGTATAACATCGGCCCCCGAAATACAAATCATATCATATGTAATTTATGTCATTTCTGTTATCAACAACTTTGAATTCTCACATGTTATTACACGTTTTATTATTAAATTGTTTTTCTGAGACTCTGGAAGCTTTCATTAATTGACAAGAAATAACTATAATCTTCCGCCCATATTTATTGGAATCACCCTAAAATGTTTATATTTGTGGAAGACACACTCTCTCTCTCTCTCTCTAAGTGCCATATCGATTGACTTTGGCGATCATGCTGTTCCACAACCCTCGGTTCCTAGCCTTCTGTATTAGTACCACTCCCAGTTCTTTCACTCCTCTCTCTTCCAACAATTTCTGCAGACTGTCCATCCAAAGTATCCTCCTTCTTCCCCTACTCCTTCTTCCCACAATTTTTCCTGTCAAAGCAAGATTCTCTAGGCCTTCTTTACGTGTAATGTGACCCAACATCTCACGTATCATTTTCCTTTGCACTCCAGCTCGTGTAAGAACTTCCTCATTACTAACTCTGTCAGTCCAGGGGATTTTCATCATTCTTCTTAAGAACCACATTTCGCAACTTTCCAAACGCTTTTTAGTATCAGAGGCTAAAGTCCACGTTTCACTACCATACATAAGTACTGGGTATATGTAACACTTCAATACTCTTATTCTGGTCCTCATACTCATTGTTCGATTTGTCAGAATTTTGCCTAGCTTTGAAAATGCAGATTTAACGAGAGCTATCCTTCTCTTGATCTCTGTCTCACATCTGGCATCCTCGGTGATCATGCTGCCGAGGTAGTTAAATGAGGAGACTTGTTTAAAGAGAAAGTTGAGTTCTGGGAAGAGGTGAAAAATAATTTGTGAGCGTTATCATTCTTATTATGCAAGTGTGGAAGAACATCAGATAAGACATGTTCCCTGAAAAGCATGGCTCTTCAAATGCCTTCATATTCTAAATATGTCATGTAACATCGTAAAAATCCGGGTAGGATTTTTACGCCACGTGTTCGTGTAGTTCCATATACATCTTTCTGTGTACAGTGTTTGTAACTTTACCAAGAATTGGCCAAATGTTTTATTATTTTGATGATTCCAGAACCTTGCAATACACACAAATTCGTATATGCTAGATGATCAACCTTTTCTGATCGATTCCACACCGTTTCTTTCACAATGCAATCGCATGACCAGAACTCAACTTCATCTTTAATAATCTGTTCTTTCAGTTTCAAGTTACATTTTGGACTGCTCTTCTTAGAGACCACCATGCACTTTGTCTTGGCATAGTTGATCTCTAGTCCCATTCTCTCACTTTCTTTTACAACTACATTCAGGAGTCTCTGGAGATCTTTCACTGATTCAGAAAATAAAACAGTGTCATCAGCATATCTAATATTTGTGATTGAATGGCCACCCACTTGTATCCCATTTTCATCTTCCAATTCTCTTAGAATGATTTCACTATACATATTGAACAGGTCCGGCGACATAACACAACCCTGTCTGACTCCCCGTCTGATGTTAATATATTCACTACACTCTCCTTCTACCCTGATGCATGCAAACTGATTCTAATATAGACTTTGTAGCAGTCTTGGTGTGTAAGTGATAGGGTGCTCCTAGTGAAATTACAGGGACACCCTTTTAAAATCTCAATCATAGTGATTTATGCACCAACGGCAGATAGTGCTGATGAAGTTATTGACACCTTTTAAACAGAAGACATTATTAAAAAGAAATACGCCGTTTGGAAAGTAAAGTCATTTAACTCAGTGTCATTTATTGAACGAACGAAAAGTCAAATTGTATCTGCCACTGCATGGAGCAGACAACATCAATAAATTTGATTGTAAAGATTTTATAGCAATTTCCGACGCTTATGTACATAAGATACTTCAATAATAAAGTTTGGTATAATACTTGCATAATATACAATGATAAAAAACCTTTAATTTACAATAGATCGATGCCATAGTGCAGCATCTATTCAAACTGTGTATACTGGATACTAAGCATGAGAATGTTATATTAACAGGGAATAATGGATCCGTTAATACTTTGAAGGGTTTTAGGACTAGGATTAGGGTTTACTACTTCAATATTTTGGGATGGTGAAGCTGGTTAGGAATTCTTCGGCAAAACTTTCGGCAGATTGATCCGCCTTCATTAATGATATGTTCTAACGAATTAAATGTTCAACAGTTATAAATAATCACATAGAAGAAACAGCACACCTCAATCAACTAGATGGAACTTCGACTGCGCTCAGTCGAAATGATGCCTCCGTCATAGAGCAATTTTACAAACCAAAACAGAAGAAATTGTTCAAATTCAAGTTCAATTGTAATCCATTAACAGGTTCTCAGAATATCGTGATTACAAGCAATTTCTCATATACATATATGACCCTTTGATCTTTGACCACATGACCCTAACATCTACTCAGTTCATTGGCTCTGCAAGATGTCCCGAGTTAAATAGTAATCCATCTGTCAGTTCTAATGAGAATGCGTTCACAAGCTATTTTTGCATACATAATGAGCCCATGACCTTTGACCTTTGACCTCATGACCCAAGAATCTACTCAGTTCATTGGCTCTGCAAGATACACTGTACATACATGATCTAAGTTTGGGAGGAATCCATCAATCTGTTCTAATGATAATGCGATCACAAGCTATTTTTGCATGCATAATGAGCCGCATGACCTTTGACCTTGACCTCATGACCCCAAAATTTAATCAGTTCATCGGCTCTGCAAGTAACATACATGACCTAAGTTTGGCAGGAATCCATCAATCGGTTCTTGAGATAACGCGATCACGAGCTGTTTCAGCATACATAATGAGCCCTGTGACATTTGACCTTTGACCTCGTGACCCCAAAATCTAATCAGTTCATCGTCTCTGCAAGATACATACATGACCTAAGTTTGGCAGGAATCCATCAATCGGTTCTTCAGATAACGCGATCATGAGCTGTTTTTGCATACATAATGAGCCCTGTGACCTTTGACCTTTGACCTTTGACCTCGTGACCCCAAAATCTAATCAGTTCATCGGCTCTGCAAGATACATACACGACCAAAGTTTGGCAGGAATCCATCCATCGGTTCTTCAGATAACGCGATCACGAGAACGGGACGTACGGACGTACGGACGTACGTACGGACGGTACGGACGTACGGACGGACGGACAACCCGAAAACATAATGCCTCCGGCTACTTCGTAACGGACGCATAATAAAAATAGAGACACAATATTAGTAATGAATTTGTAAACAATTAGGCCATGCATCTTTGGCACATATTTCCATCATGATATATACACCTTTGTAATAGTTACATTACAATAAATATACATGTTTATCCAAGGAGAAATGTACATAAAATATATTCTTATATCTAATTCAATCTGTATAATTATCAAAGTAAGAAAATATATCCACACGTTACAAAGCTTAGTTATTTTTAATAACGAAACCTGCTATTTGTACACTCTTTGATCATTGTGTTCCCAATAGTCAGCGAACAAACACTCCAAGCCCGTTTCAATCATTTTTCAAAACCGTACATGCATCTCAAAATATTCAACTTCAACGTTTGAGTAAAATGTCACTGAAGCCAGGAAATCAAGAGTCGAGTAAGCTCTGTTTGAGTGTCTGAATCCCGGCTAATCCTCCCTTTTCACTTTTATCTAAAATCGATTTTAAATAGCACAGTTTTCTCACCATCCTCCCTCCTTTTTGTTTGTTACTGTTTTTTCCCCTTGTTTTATTTTTGTTGTTATTACAGTTTTCTTGATCTTTAACATTAAAGAGTCAAAGTTAAGTTCCGATCGAGGTAACAGAATATACTCATGGTCCTCCTTTGCTGGACGGGAAGATAACCCCTTAAGACCTGACACAAAGAACCTACATGTAAGTCGTCAAGCAATTTCGGAATCAAATAATGATTCACGTGTTAACGTAGGCGGTGATCTCATCCCGATCTGATGACATCATCAGTGAGACCATGTCAACGTGCGTTTCCTCATGGAGCCCTTCAACCTCACACTCATCGAGGTCGCTATCATCCAGGATAGAATCAAAATGGCGGCCATTGGTCAGGGGAGCACCCGGATGTGGTATGGGAGGCTGAGGGGGCCTGCTTCTCAGGCGAGACGGAGAGGCCGTGTAGCGCTCGGGTCCTAGGATTGGAAACAAAAGAGGTTCGTGAAAATTACGAGTAGGCCTATTAAAGTGGGATTTGTTTTCACTGAAGTTAAAGAAAAACTTCCGTCTTCATGTAAAACAAGTGATTGAAAGCTTGAAACTGGCAAATACCTGCATCAGTATGATATTTGAAATAATAAATTGCGTAGATACGTTTTTCTGGGAACTGAAGAGCACTCAATTCAAACTATGGAAGATGTGGCAAAATCTTAATGAAGTCAAGTAGCATAATGTTGAATGTAACCCTTCATACCGCAATATAAAAAAGTACTACAATATGATATTCTATTATTAGTTAAATGCATTGTTTAGAACAAAATGTCACGATTCACGGAGTATGCGATAAGTGCGTCCATTCATTTAACTTTTTTTTAAAATCTTTTGCAAGATTCAGTATCACGCCTTATGTGTTTTAACGCAACCTAATACCATACTTTTATCGAGTTAGAATTTGAAGAAAAAAAGTGGTAAGATGGATAGAGTTCAACAACAAAATTACTGTCCCCATCCCAGCCGATCGTTCTGCTTACCAGGAATTGCGCCAGGTTTAAGATCAGGCCTCATGAAAAGTAGAGGGGGTGCTACGGTTGGTTCCATGGGTGGCAGCTTAGGGAGTGCCCCTCTGATGGACCCCTTACTGTGGTGGCGGGACAGGATTCGAAAGATCTCTCCCGCTGTCTTCTTGGATTCCGTCTTCAGCTCGCAGTATCCTGTAGAGGAAGGGATGTGGGGATAAAGAGAGAGAAAGGCTACATAGAAACACTATTTTCGCTACTGGCTCTGATTTTCGTTTTAATTAAGTTTGTGGCGAGGCAGTTCGCAAATAAAAATATAATGGTTTTTAATATTGTTTCTTCATCACGTCATATGCGTAAAGAGTACCATAAAGGCCACGTGTGACCGATCTCAAATAAGATTACAATCATTTTTTTCCATTTTTTTCAAAACCGCAGTTGATTGCAGGACCATGTTTTGGCAAGACGCCCCGTCGACTTTCCTTCAGCATGTTCAATCGTTCAGTATCAATGTATATTTGCATACATATCTTTGGCACTATTTTAAGGCTACTGTAGGTTTTAAAGCACAACGGATTCACAAGGTACATAATTATGTACAGTGAACACTAAAACTATTTAATCCGAGTGAATAAAAACCTCCAGTAGGTTTATGAAGTGTCCCTGATAGTTACAACCCCCGAAGAGTTTCCTGAGAAAAATAATCCAAACAGGACGACTACCTATCCCAATCACCATGAGAACTTATACAATAAATACCAACTATCCCGGAATTTTTATTATTCTGAGAGTCCAGTAAAATAGGCGGCATCATTATTGTCTGAGGATATGGTCCGATGAGGGCTAGTAGTAACTCTGTGGCCTAAGTGTGCGGAAGACTTTTGTCTCAAGTCATATGCATACGTGGCGTCATTTCGATCATTACTCATATTTGCGTTCACTTTATGTACGATTGCGCATCAAAGAGATCGAGCGCTATGGTCACAGGTCACTGACGCAATACTGCGTCAACATTTTTTTTAATGACGCATCGTGTGCAATGTTCTCTTACCTGCGTCGCTTCCCGTGCTGTCAATGTGAAACCCGAGTGTTTCTTCCTGGATGCTGAACTGTGCGATTCTCTTCAGATCCCAGGCGTTGCAGCATTTTGGCGGGCTGAGCGTGGCCAGACACATCGCGTGATGGGTCACATGGAGGGCCATTCGAAACTCTGGCGCTACAATGCCTTTCAGCGGAAACACTGTCCAACTCTCTACAATCGGTATGAAAATAAAAATTGAATTTTGAAAGAACAGGTGATATCAGCCTGAGGAGGACATGCCTAGAAAGTTGATTGGAACACACATCGTGGAAACTTGTTAAAGTCGTCCTATAATTTGCAGTCCTACCGAGTACGCCATGAAAATCCACAGTTTGGAGTGTCTACTCTGTGAATCAACGTACGTTTCAATAAAATCTGTTAACAATGGAAAACAAATTGACAATCATTTTTGTATTATACCTTTAATGCAGATTCTTTTCAAGATATTTCACAGACCATTTTAATGGAACACAGCATTACTTACTTTCCCAGGTGTATAGAACACAATCTGCGAAGTTTTTGGATTTGACGTTCAATAATGCTACAAACCAGAAAGTAAAAAGAAACAAAAATGGGAGAATGTTTAACATTCCAAATGATCTGGGTGGATATAAGCAATGTAGAAATCCATTAAATCGCACTTACCGCTGAAAAAGTGCGACTTTATGAATGCGTACCAGGTCGCCAGATCCTCCGACGCCATCTTCTTGACGAACAGATCACGTGACACGGATTTGGACTCCTGGAAGAGGATGGTGTCGGCGGCAAGCATGATGGCCCAGTACTCGATGGGGGACTTACGCTTCCCAGGCCGCTGCATCATGCCCCGTTCGGTGCCCATGAAGGTGTCCTTGTTGACCGTGTAAGCACTCTTTAAGATCTTCTCGTCCATCTTCTTGAAGATCTTTAGCTGGAACAAGCCTTCAGGATGACAAAAATTTAGAGACACATCAACCACGAGTATTCAAATTACATGCCTATAATTCTATTTTACTTATCGATATAGTAACATAGATAACTCATACGATGGCAAGGTATGGAGGTGTGATGGCTCAGTGGTAGAACATTCGTCTCTTATAACTTGGGGTTCCAGGCTCGAAACCAAGTCGGTGCAATGGTGCCCTTTAATTAATCCTCAATACCACGTCCATCAGAGAGGACTGTCTTAAAGCCGTCGCATCGGTCCCCTGCCTACCAACTTTAAGCATAAGCAAACACATGCTTTCGATCTTAGAAGTCAAGTAAAACAAACCATCAAACCGTCTAACCAAATTTAAGGATGGACATCATCATTCTGTCTCCCACGTCACGACGTATAATGATAGTAAAAATAACAATGATAATGATAATAGTAATAATAATAATGATATGAATAAAAAAAATAACAGTGATAACAGTGGGTTATTGTATAGTGCTATCACTCAGACTTGACACTCTTGGCGCTCCACAATCATTATTTATGCTGATTTTTTCTTTTTAAAACATACATTGCTCCATATGGAGTCGTTTTGTATATGATGTACATGTTCTATTATTGTATTGTATTATGTATTTTCCTATGTTTGGCATTTGTGGAGAAATTAATTGAATTGAATTGAATTGAATTACTCTGGCTTTTGCATGGTTACCATTTTGGCGCTATGGCATTTCATTTCCATTTACTTCACCAGGGCCGAGTGTGGAAAATGTAGATTAATGTCTTGCCCAAGGACTCGAACGGCGTACTGTATGACCCGCCACAGTCCGATGACGTATCCACAAGAACGCGACACATCCACATAATGAAGTAATGAACTTGATTTGAAATAAAATCATAATTTTCCATGATATTTGATCTAATCCAAGCTAAACGAGAGGCAGACGCGTACGCAGAGGGGAGGGGGGGGGGGGGGGGGGAGGGGGGGGAGGGGTTAAACCCCCCCTTGAGTTTTTTATGTGTATGTTTTTTTGTAAAAAAAAAAAAAATTATACAAATGGCTGACCTAAAAAAGGTGACCTTTACCCCCCCCCCAACGGAACAAAATGTCAAATTTTCAAATTTCGAGACCCCCCCCCCAAAAAAAGTGTCCTCTTACCCCCCCCCCCCCGGGTGCGGTGGGAGCTGCGTGGGAGGGCTGCGGTTACAGCTGCTTTTTCTTTTACCATTAAAGAAAGCGATCGTTATTTAACTGTAATTCTTATTCTGAAGAAATGTTTTTATAAATGCGATAGTTCTCCGTTGATAGAAAATGTGCGATTTTGTTTCATGATTTTCGCTATATTAAGGCCTCTTTCCCACGGCCATGATATTTCTTACAATTTATTTTAAGATTTTCCATCAACAATCTTCTTAAAAATACATTTATAAATCTAAAGTCATTAGTTAAAACTTTTGTTTTGTTCACATACCTAAGAACGATACTTCCGTCTGTTTACGCTTTATTCTCTAATTTTTTCTTTACTAAGATTTCTATTTAGCTTCCCTTCTTAGCTAAAAACCATCTGAGCTCATGATATTTTAACACCGACGTGTTTATCTTTGAGGGGAAGAAATAGAGGGGCGTGGTCAAGATCTAATTCATCTTAAAATCATAGATTACTTACCATTCTGTGTATCACCTTGAAAAACCACCC
>JAVYIG010000143.1:0-230000 GCA_035222895.1 Strongylocentrotus droebachiensis
GGAGAACCAGAGAATATGTCACGTTATTCTAGACGGACTAGATGAGTATGCAGGTATTTCTTCTTCACAGCGAAGCTCAGGGATCAGTATTGTCAGTGTCATCCGCTGGGAGGAATTTCCAGAGTGTCGAGTCCTTGTAACAACACGCCCTCACCTAGACACATTTTTCGACCAAGATAGTCTTCCAAGGATATACACAAAGATGTGGATCGAAGGATTCTCGCAGAAGAGCTCACGTGAGTACATCGACAGGTTCTTTGTTTCGACTTCGGATCCCTCTAAAGGAGAAAATCTGAAGGATTACCTTAATGAACAACCACTTATTGCTGAACTTGTCAAAACACCCCTCTTTTGTCTGATGATCTGTCACTTATGGAGCGAGGGCCTACTACACGATGCAACTACAACTCAAACAGAATTATTGGACAGCGTGAATATTTTTCTTATGCACTATGCAAACGAGCGATCAAATTCGAGAGTTAAAATCACATCCGAAGAGTTAACGAAAATAATTTGCCAAATAGGCGAAGTTGCCCTTACTGGTCTGCTCGACAATGCTAAAAAACTAGTATTCACACCTCATGATTTCCGTAAAACTCCCGCAATCCTTGATAGGGCATGTGAGCTTGGGTTAGTATCCAAGACGACTGTTTACATCAAATGCCTTCCTCAGTCCAACGAAACCACTTCCACTACCATTGATTTTTATCACAAACTCGCACAAGAACATTCGGCCGGGAAATTCCTCGCTGCTAAAACGAAGAAATATATGCTACGACTGAAGATTTCTAAGTTGGACAGACTGCTGCACAAAATCAAAGCAAACATCAGTGACTACGAGAATCTCATCCGATTCGCCTCTGGCTCGGATAACAGCCTCTGTATACGAATAATGGAGGCGGTCCTTGCAAACAGCCGTTTGAATGAGAGCGAGCGATATCGAATTATACTTGACTGCTCATCAGAGACCAAGGGTACAGAAGGAAATGTGTCGTTGTTGGTTCAAAGATGTGTGAATGCACAGTGTGTTGTTCTAAAGGCACCAACTGTTTACACCGTTGTTGGGATGCAAAATCTTCCAAAGCAACTAAAACGTGAGGTATGCGCATGTTCATTTTACAAATTATGTCAGAAAGATTGTATGAATTTTAATTTGTTTGCCATAACTAAAATTCAAAAGAGCAATTTGGGGAGCTTTTTTTTAGTTATAAATTAATCATAATAAATGGCATTGAAGAAGAAGAAAAAAGTTTAACAATCACTGATGAATGTAAAGAAGAAAAAGAGTTTCCATTTCATACTGAATATTTTCAGATAAGAAAAGGCCACTGTCTCGAATGCTTTAATGTTTACCACAAAGAAACAAGATATTAACTAGTTAATGTTATTTTCTTCTTTTCTTCTGTCTTTAATTCGCTCTTTCTCTCACTCTCTCGCTTCCTCTCTCTCTCTCTCTCTATCTCTCTGAAAGCCAGGTAAAGACAGTAAGGTTCGAGGGGTCTACTTTAACTACCGATGTGACGAGTGGACTTTGGTCCTGCCTCAAATCATTTTCGATGCTACATACTCTCACCATCTCAGACTCCTCTCTGAGTTTCCCTTCATCTCCTCAGGAGCTTCCATCCGTCACAAAGCTATCAGCCGAGAGAGTGACGTCACAAAACTACGAAAGAGTGCTCTCATCGGTACCTGGTGTGAGAGATATCGATGTTTCTATCGATGTTGCAGAGGGGAGCAACACTCACCAGATCACCACCGCCTCCAGACCTATGGGTCAGATCAGGGCTAGTGATGAACAGTCCTTTGTTCATATCAGACTACACACCTGGCCAGCACTCACCACAGACAGGAAGATTGAATCAGGCGAGTCAATTGGAAGTCTAAGTCTCATATTTGGAGACCAAACCAGAAACCAACAGCGGCTGCATGTGTCCGGGGTGAAGGGCAGAGACGAAGCAATCTTGGTCGACCTGTTTGTCAAGACTAAACAACTAACGTCTTTTAATTCGGGGTACGTAGATCTTAAAATAGATCATCATTCACGTGCAAATATTTGTGTTCATGTCACTTTTTAAGACGACATGAACACAAACTACATTAAAATGTATTACTATTGATGTTTTTATTATATTTACTTTAATTATCACTTTTTTAAAGTGACTATTATCATTAGTGTTATTGTTGGAATTGTTGTTTTCATTGCGATCTGTGTAACCTCTGTGAATAGGGGATATATAGGTTACTTAAATTTTGTATTAAAGGGAGTGTTTCATGACAAATACTGGTTAACGCCATCTACGTCTTCTTTTGGACATCTGCACGTAAAAGGAATGGACTTGATTAACGGTAGTCAGCGACTTAATTTATACTTGGTCAGCGCGCTAGCGTTCGCGAAACAGACCGCAGTTCTCCTAAAGCTTCGGCTTAGCGTATGTTGCACGCGCGTGAATGCTGCGGTCGCGTCGCCCGTAGTCATATTATACCCGATTGGCCCCGATTAGGGCCACGGGAAAGGCACATAGTCTCGTCATGCTACACTCCCGTTACTGTAAACTAATTTCCCCATGTTTTATCGAATCATATTCTTTTCCTCATTCTTTTGTTCTAAATATTATATTTAGGAGTGGAGGTGGTTCTCGAAACGACACAGACGCCGTCCCAGTGAGTAGAATTTTGTAATACGAGTGGATGCATTTCGCTTTGAAATATTCGAGAAAGGGATATCCTCTGCCCTAAACTAAGAAAATTGCAACAAAGTACCATTGTTTGTTTTTGTGAAAGAATCCAATCAATTATTGGATCATGAATTTAGGTGGTGCATCTAATCATTGTTTTTTTTTCAACTTCACTGATGATATCTCCCCACATTTAGTCTCAGTATTTATGTGTGCATTTCATTGCAGAATACTAGGCTTGAGATACAGCAGTGCCAGTTATCTACTGAGATGACTAAGAAGTTGTGGTCCTGCCTCAGATACTTCACGTCACTGAAACAGCTCAGCATCGCAGACTCCTCTCTCAGTTCCCCTTCATCTCTTCCGGAGCTTCCATCCGTCATAAAGCTATCAGCCGAGAGGGTAACGTCACAAAGCTACGAAAGAGTGCTCTCATCGGTTCCCGGTGTGAGAGATATCGATGTTTCTATCGATGTTGCAGAGGGGAGAAACACTCACCAGATCACCACCGCCTCCAGACCTATGGGTCAGATCAGGGCTAGTGATGAACAGTCCTTTGTTCATATCAGACTACAAACCTGGCCAGCACTCACCCCAGACAGGAAGATTGAATCAGGCGAGTCAATTGGAGGGCTTAGTCTTCTATTTGGAGACCAAACCAGAAACCAACAGCAGTTGCATGTGTCCGGGGTGAAGGGCAGAGACGAGGAAGCCTTGGTCGACTTATTTGTCATAACAAAACAACTAACGTACTTGAATTCGAGGTTAGTAGATCTAGATCTAGACCTTAATTCATGCACATATCTTTGTGTTCATGTCATTTTGTTAAGTTACAAAATAATGTATTATCATTTAATATATGGATGTTCTTTTTTTTTGAGAGAGAGAGAGACCAAATCCTCGCATTATAAAACTGTATTTTATATAATGCATTTTATTTCATGTATTCATACCGTACAGTACTTTTACTGAAATGTTCTTGTTTTATTCATATTTTTTATTTTCTTTATATGTTTTATTGAACAATCAAAAAAACAATCGTAATATTTACAAGTTATTATAAAAAGATTTCAAAAAAGCAGTAAAACGTAAGTCAAAACCTCACGAAAAGTAAATTTACACTGAGATGCAGGCAATTACATGCACATGTACCGATACAACATTTTATAAAAACAACATTATAAAACAAACTTTCATTTTTTAAAGTGCAAGGGCAGTTTTTTTTTGTTTTTGCAATACGATATTCAAGATCGTTATTATAGTCAATGTAAGTTCGGAAACCCTGACAATTGGGTATTTTACTTTGAAATATGCATAAATAAATGTAGTATTTAAGCAGCAGAAATAAATACGTCAAAAACATATCCTTTTTTATAGCCAAACATGCTTTCAAATATTGAAAAATTCACTACTTTATTAATCTTCAGATTAATAGTTTTAATGGTTTCATCCCAAATAGTTTTACAGTATGACATTCGATGGGAAGATGTGGGTAAGTCTCGGGTTCATTATCGCAAAATGAACAATTAGGACAATTCTTTCGTTATATTTGGAACAAGAAGTTATTTAATGCTATGGCTTTATGAAATAGTTTGAAATAAAATGAATATATGGATGTTAATATCATTATTGATATCATTATCACAATTAAATTTGTTATCACCAGTACTATTGAATGATTAGTAGTATAATTATTGTTAATTTTATTGTTAGTATTGTTGTTTTTATTTACCTCTGTAAAGAGGGAAAGTACAATTCACTTAATTTCTTTATTAGTGTAATTTTGTTTCTTAAGATTTGCTTGAATCACATTCTTTTTCTCATTCCTTTTCAAATATTCTATGTAGGAGTGGAATTGGTTCTCTAAACAGAAAGGTCGCTGTCCAAGTGAGTAGACTTTTGTTATAAGGGTACATGTATTTCGATTTGAAATATTCGCCAAATGTATTTCCTCTGAATTGAACTGTTAATGAAAATTGCAACACAGTTGCATTTTTTTTTCTCTCGAAAGAATTCAATAATTTTTGGAATGAGAATTTAAGTAGTGCATTTGAGCCTTGTATTTTCAGATTCACTGACATTAAATGTTAAATATCTCAACACGTTCACTCTCAATATTTAAATCGAGTATATACAAGTGACCAGGCGCGTACGCAGGATTTGTTCAAGGGGGGGGGGGGGGGGGTTACAAATTTGAAGATTAAATTTGAAGGTAACCCAAACCCCCCCCCCCCCCCCCCCCCCTGCGTACGCGCCTGCAAGTGACACGTTCGCCTGTTTGCACATTGCTCCGGTTGTCTCATTTTCGCTCGCTGGACGTATATATCAGACGACAATCTGCGGATAAGATGACAATTGGTAGTGAATTTGTATGTGGGATTGCTTTGCTAAATATAAAATACAAGAACGTTTTCCATATCTTTAAGCTATCATTGATATCTGATAATTGAACAGTTATTAAAATAAACCTACCAAACTACATAATACAATGAAATACTTGACTTAAAGTAGGGAGTTTGATGTGGTGCACGATTGCACCACTCTGTAAATAATCGAATAGTCCATGGCGATCATGAATATTGATGCTGCTTGTAAGTGTCGGCTTACATGTTGATGTAGATATACAGTAGGTTTGCGGGTGCACCATGTGAGAGAGAGAGGGTTGAGGAGTCCTGAAAAGGACTCTGACTCGGTAATCTTTCTTGGGGGTGTGTAGTCCTGAAAAGGACTGTTGTTATCTTTCTTAGCATATAGTTCTAAGGAGAACTCTAGCGCTTGGAGAGGATGAGTGGCTCGACGTTTCGAACAGGTTGACTATCCGTCGTCAGGAGTGGAGAATGGCTGGCGTGCGTGAGCTTAAGTCACCGGGGTGCGGACGTCAGGGGAAAATAGGTGACCGTGTTGGCTTGAGTCATCGGGGAGTGGGCATGGATGGTCGGCTGGTTCGTCTGACTGTCCGTCTGGGCTGGAGTCTCCGGGTTGTGGACTTAGGAGAGTTTCGAGTCGATGAGTAGGGTGTGCTGTCGGCGAGACGATATGTATGTCCCCGACGTAGGCGGCGTTGTAGTCTGCTGTGCATTGTAGCTGTGAGGCTGGCGGCTGCTTTGAGGGTTCGGCGGGTGGCGGTGGTTGATGTACGGGTGTCTGTCGGGGTGGTGAGGGCGGTGCTGGAGGCAGTGGTGGAGGAGGAGTGACCGGGTACTTGTTGATGAGGGGTTTCCAGATGTCGTTGATGTATAGTCCTGAGTCTTGGGGCACGGTGTTGTGGAGGTGAATTTCGATGGCTTCTCGGATTCGGCGTGTATGCCAGTGCTTCATTATGGAGATGAGATGACTGTTATCCCATTCGATGGTGTGTTCGTGTTGCTGGGCGTGTTTGACGATGGCGGACTTATCCCAATCGCTGAGTCTGAAGCTGGTTCTGTGCTCCTTGACTCTTGTTTCCAGATTTCTCCCCGTTTCACCAATGTAGACTTTTCCACATTCGCATGGTATTTTGTAGCCTCCAGCTTTCTTGTGGTTTGGATGCTTGTCTTTGTGGGAGTGGAGTATCGAATGGAGTTTGTTGGAGGAACTGTGTCGAACTTGGATGTCTGCTGCTTGAAGGATACGTTGAATCTTGTGAGAGGCTTGACCGATATAGGGAAGAACAATAGTTTGCTTCGGTGGTGTAGCTGCGCGTTGGTTCTCTTCAGGGGTGGTGTTGGCTGCGGGCTTGTCGGCGGAAGGTTTGGATTTGATTTTATGTCTTGGGTATTTTTTTATGCTAGTTAGGGCTTTGGTGACATGCTGGATTTCCCTCTCTCTCTCTCTCACATGGTGCACCCGCAAACCTACTGTATATGAATATTCATGTTTTTGCTTACCTCGGCAAAATGTTTGCTTATCTTCAATGGAAAAATTATGGTGGGGGGTTGGATGAAATGGACGTAATGAACCGATCAGAACTGATCTATTATAATTAATGCTTCTTATCCTTCGTGTGCTTGACCTAAATCCTTACAATCGCAAACTAAGCCCAAAGTTCGACTTGTTTCACATGTGTTTTAAAGGCAATGGCGAGCTTGCAACCTATTTTGATCAAATTACGGTGGGTGAACTTTCAAAAGTCAATGAGACATGAGGGTTCCAATGAAAGATCTAGTGATAACGTACGTCGGGGTGGATGTGCTTTTCGTTTAAACAACAAATTAATTTCAAACGATTTCTTTTTTGGGGGTAAAATTCCATAGGCTAACATGTTAGGCTGCTGACTCTGACGATAGGGGGCGTGCTCAAATGAGACTAAACGGAGCTATATGCATCTCATTGCACATATTTTTTTATTTTTTGGGGTACCGAAATTAGAAAATTTGACCGATCGACATTCCGTTCCTCCGGAACTGCAAGTGACACGTTCGCCTGTTTGCATCTTATTGCAGAATAATAGGCTTGAGATAGAGCAATGCCGGTTATCTACTGAGATGACCGAAAAGTTGTGGTCCAACCTGAGATCATTTACCCCACTGAAGCAGCTCACCATCTCAGACTCCTCTCTTAGTTTCCATTCATATCCTCCTGAGCTTCCATCCGTTAAAAGGCTATCAGCCGGGAGAGTAACATCACAAAGCTATCAAGATCTGCTCTCATCGCTTCCTGGCTTGAAAGAGGTCGATATCACTATCGGAGATGCGAATACAGAAGACATATCTCAGATCCAGACTAGTCTACGTCGACACCTGACGGGACACGATCTCACAAGCATCACATCCCGTTCAATCACATCAGACGGGGATGTATCAAGCATGTCGACGGAGAGGATGGCAGGACTGGGTCTTCTCATCGTAGATTGTCAGGTGACATTGTCCGGAGTAGTTTTCGGACCTAAGGAAACAATAATCGATCTTGTCCAGTCTTCAACGCGTTTAATGTCAGCTAGCCTGTATGAAGAACAGTGAGTATCTGTTAATCCAAGTAAAATTGGTGACAGTTTTCTATTCCCTTCCGTCTTCTCTTCAATTGTTATTGATATGGGCATCACCTTACATTTTATGCCATTCGATAGGCTGATGCGCTAAACCAGTCCTTAAATTATGTTAATTACCAGAGTATCAACTTTAAGTCAAATTAACTTGCCAAAAACAATATTAAGTTTTTATTTAGACACAGGTCATAAAATATATATATTTGACCTCTCAAAGTTTAAGAAAAGATTCCCAAACAGGAAATATAAACATTGTTTTAAAACATAACGTTTTCCATCTGATCCTTAATGGATTTAACCATAAAGAAAAATTGGTTGAATTTTGATGGGAAAAAAAGTTGTGTTGTTTATATTTTGAGGGTTATTCCTAAAACAACTAATTGTTGGGACCGCTCTTTGTGAATGGGTATAATTTTAATGAAAAAAGTGGCATTCACCCTCTTATTTGTAAAATCGAAATATTTCAAACTTTTTACTGAATAATAGTGGTATCATACAATTCTTGCTGCAATATTAGTTAAGGTCACTTGTATGGTTTGGCCATAAATGATATGATAAATAAGACTAGATTCGTTTTCATTTTTAAACATGTTGGTCGTAATTAGTTTTTTCACAAATGTTTAAAGGGGTTACATGTTATCCTTACTTCTTCATCTCTCTTTGAAATGATGTAGGTTTTTTAGGTCAATAAACTCCGAACAAGATGCACTGCATGTAAGTATGCTCTAATTATTCATGCCCGTACGCATTATCTGTTTCCTAATATTTAAGAATGTTGCCTTTTGCAATTTGCCTTCCCACCGAAATAGGTAATTAAAGTATTATAAAAAAAAATCTTTGAACGAATGCAATAACTTCAGTAGAGTTCAGTCTTTATTCATCAATGGTATTTTACTTAAAGGGCCCCTATAATCAAAACGGGCTTAATTTAAAAAAAGACATGTAGAAGAATTTTGGACGGAGATTCCGAAAATGACAATGATTTTACTTAGAATCCAACAATAATTCTGGAATCTAGCTTTAAAAATATCGACTAAGACCACTCAGAAAAAGGCCCAGTTTCGGAGCTTTATGGCGCAATTACGGTGGCTCCTAAAGGACACGCAAACGCAAAAAAAAATGACGTATACCTATGCAACAAATTTTTCGAATTTTACTTTAAAGACGTGAAAATCGAGAAATTGGAGGTATACCTTTGCACAAATTGTTCGTTTTTTACGTCCAAGACGTAAGAATAAAAAAAATTGACGTATACCTATGCAACCATTTTTTTTTGCGTTTGCGTGTCCCTTAGGAGCCACCATACGCAATATATGATGTCACTGACGGAGACAACATTGATATTACAACACAACATAATATAGCATTTGAATGGAGATACCCTACTATAACATACCCAAAATGCACTAAATTTTCAACAATTTATCAAATAAGGGTCATAATTTGATAGTCGTTATCTTTCTTACCTGTTTTGTGTCAATTTTCTCATATTTGTTGGTGTATTTTTCCTACAAATGAAGACATTATTATACATGCACTTTCTCTCAGGTTTCACGGCAAACTTGGGGTACTTGCAGTCTGGGGGGGGGGGGGGGGGTATTTATCCTCGGGGGTAGTTGTCCGGGGGTAATTGTCCTAGGGGGTAGTTTTCCTAGGGGTAGTTGACTGGGGGTGGTTATCCGGGGGTGGATGTCCAGGGGGTAAGTGTCCTAGTACCGTTTCGCGCACCCGTTTCGATCAGCTGTCTTTATGCTGTGGCTGCTGCAGTCCAGTGAACTCGATTGAGTTACAGTTGCAGCAATTCTTCGTTTCCTTCGTTCTATTATCTTTTTCCTATCATTCCTTATGATATTCCTTGTTTTTCCATCTTTCATCTTCCCTTCTATCTTTCCATTATCTATTCTTTATCATTTTCTCTTTTTGTCTTTTCATATGTTATTTTTGTTTTTTCCTTCTATCACCTTCTTTTATGTAATTCTTTGTTTTTATCATTCTATCACTTTCTCTTTCTGTCTTTCCTTATTTTATTCCTTGTTTTTATCATTCTATCACTTTCTCTTTCTGTCTTTCCTTGTGTTATTCTTTGTTTCTTCTTTCTATCACCTTCTGTTATGTCATTCTTTGTTTTTATCATTCTATCAATTTCTCTTCCTGTCTTTCCTTATGTTATTCTTTGTTTCTTTCTTCTATCACTTGCTCTTTCTGGCTTTCCTAATCTTATTCTTTGTTTCTTCTTTCTATCACCTTCTGTTATGTCATTCTTTGTTTTTATCATTCTATCACTTTCTCTTTCTGTCTTTCCTTATGTTATTCTTTGTTTATTTTTTCTATCACTTTCTCTTTCTGGCTTTCCTTATCTTATTCTTTGTTTCTTCTTTCTATCACCTTCTCTTATGTTATTCTTTATTTTTATCATTCTATCACTTTCTCTTTCTGTCTTTCCTTGTGTTATTCTTTGTTTCTTTCTTCTATCACTTTCTCTTTCTCGTTTTCCTTATCTTATTCTTTGTTTCTTCTTTCTATCACCTTCTCTTATGTTATTCTTTGTTTTTATCATTCTATCACTTACTCTTGATGTCTTTCCTTATGTTATTATTTGTCTCTTCCTTCTATCACTTACTCCTTCTGTCTTTCCTTATTATATTCTTTGTTTCTTCCTTCTATCACCTTCTCTTATGTTATTCTTTGTTGTCTTCATTTTCTTCAAAGACTACAGATAGCCCCGCTCCTTAAGTCACCTTATACTCGCCAAACACGCCAAAACACGCCAAAAAATCACACTTCGGTTCGGAATGTTTCGGGCTTGGCATTTTTGCCGGTAAAGCGTAGTTGCCTTGTAACATCACTGAAACATCGCGGTCAGGCTCCGGTTTGGCATTATTTGGCGTGTTTGAAATAATGGTGAAACCTTTTGTACCTCCTCATGTCATGCTTCTACTATATTCTACCTTGATCTTGCCTTATCTTAATTATTGTATACTCGCATTGGAAATAGCTCTATAACCCTTATGAACAGAGTTAATGTTGTACAAATACGGGCTTTTAGAATAATAAATAATGTTGGTTTTCTTGCCGATATAAATAAGCTTTTCTATAGTTGTAATATTCTTTAAATATCTGACTTGCACTTATATAATATTGGAGTATTTATGTATGAACTATCGAAAGATAATTTACAAGATGCTTTCGTCCCTTTTTTTCAACGCAATAATGCTATACATTCTTACCCTACTAGACAGACAAACCATTTTCATCTCCCTCGAACTCGCACCGTTTTTGCTAACAAAACAATTATTTTTTACTGGTGTCTCCTTTTGAGTAAGTATGTATAAAAGTAATGTTGATGTCGCGCTGGATCGACAGATGGTTATTCAGACTTTTTTTTGGTCATTTTACAATGCCATTGATTTCATCAATTTGCTTTCTCTTCTTCTTCTTCTGCCTCTTCTTCTTCCACTTCTTGTTCGTCTTCCTCTTCTTCTTCTTCCTTCCCTTCTTCAATTTTCTCCTACTTTATATCATTATTATATTATTTTCGTTACTCTTTATTCTATTTGTTCTTTCTTCTCAAATTCACTCTCCTTGTACGTCTCTAGAATCTCATACTATACTACTTCGTTCTCGCCTCCTATAATACCTTTTATATCATATAGCTCCGTTTAGTCTCATTCGAGAACGCCCCCTATCGGCAGAGTTCAGCAGCCTAACATGTACGTTAGCCTATGGACTTTTACCCCCCAAAACGTTAACAATTCATTTTTTTTTTAACGAAAAGGACATCCACCCCGACGTACGTTATCACTAGCTCTTTCATTCGAACCCTCATGTCCAATTTGACTTTTGAAAGTTAACCCACCGTAATTTGATCAAAATAGGTCGCAAGCTCGCCATTGCCTATATAAAACATGTACAACAAGCCGAACTTTGGACTCAATTTACCACGCGATTGTAAGGTTATCATAAGTCACGCACACGAAGGATAAGAAGCATGAATTATCATAGATCAGTTCTGATTTGTTCATTATGTCCATTTCATCCAACCCCCCACCGTAACTTTTCCATTTAGTATAGGCAAGCATTTTGCCGAGGTAAGCGAAAACATGAATATTCATGAACACCATGGACAATTCGATTACTAACAGAGGGGTGCAATTTTGCACCTCATCAAACTCCCCTACTCAGTTTCAGTCAAGTATTTCATTGCATTATGTAGTTTGGTGGGTTTATTTTACTAACTGTTTAATTATCAGATATCAATGATAGTTTAAAGATATGGAAAAGATTCTTGTATTTTATATTTAGCAAAGCAATCTCACATACAAAATCACTACCAAGGGTCGTCTGATCCGCCGATTGCCGTCTGCTATATACGCGAACTAGCTACGTTTGTGCTGGTGAAAATAGACAACCGGAGCAATATGTCAGACCTACTTCATTGTGTTACTACGGGAGCCTATTCACATACAAGCTATGCTTTTTATTTAGGCTCCCCACATTTGATATTGTTTTTTTTACCTTGCCTGTTATATCTACATATTTCGAAATGTTGTAGTTATTTTTCGTACATTATACCTGATTTGAAATCTTAATTTTTTTAACTTTGTTGTGTGAAATCTACTCTTATATAATATACGCCTGTACAAAAAAAAAAAAAAATGTAAAATGTGGCATAAGTATAACTTCAAACTTCAAACTTCAAGTCTAAATGGCCCTATAAATGTTCAACTCACTGAGACTGATCAATATAGACCAGATATAACGTTAGTCTAAACTAATCCACTCATCCAATGTACGAGGTTACAATCAATATAGACCAGATCTCACGTTAGTCTAAACTAATCCACTCATCCAATATACAAGGTTACAATCAATATAACCTCGTAGTCGTACGCCATTTCAGGCGCACCTAAGGTGAAAGTGAAAGTGCATATCGGAGTGACAACGAGCGGTCTAAGTTGAAACTCTCGAGGCCTAACAATTAGTATTCTAAGTGGAAATTACTCTCAATTTGTTTCCTTTTCTCAGCTGCAGTCCTCACAGTCTTCTCCTCCTTTTATGCATCCCATATCTTTCTTGGTGGTTTCATACTATCGGCAACGGCAACGTCTTTGCTTCAATTTCATGCACGCTAATTTCCATCAAACTATTGCAAGCGGTTTATATCCATTTTGGTTTATTAATTACCAATTGGTCTATAATTGATTCGCCATTTTAGCCATTTAATTACCAAGGGGCCTTAGCCAAATTACAAATGAGCATTTATTCCATATATCATTTGGTCTAAATCTTCAATTTGGTCTAATGTCATTATGGTCTAGTTACTGTTTTTGATTTAATGCCTATCTGCACTACTTGCGCCCTCTTTAGCAAACATTGCCCGTTGTTGCCCCATGTTCCCATTTTCTTATGTTGAGAGCTGATTTGATGAGATAACCACCTGTCAGTACGTCTAATCCCTCCTGGCCAAACTATCTAGTGCAGACAGGCATGAAGTGAATAATGCATTAGATTTATTGTTATCAACATGACCTATTGTTATTATAGTAATAATTATAGTAATATCTGCTACGCTCAAGGGGAGGTTACATGATCGTGCTATCGCCCCGAGGCATGCCGAGGCGTGATAGCACGATCATGTAACCTCCCCGAGAGCCTATAAAAACAACTTTGCCTCTAATATTAAAGCCCCACTGTCCTACTTGTAGCTACTTGCTCCCTCTATATAGAAAACTTCCCCAATCGGTGCCTGTTGGTCCCCCATGTTCCTTTATTTATTATGTTATTTGAGAGCTGAGTTGATGAGATAGCCACCTGTCAGTGACCTTGCTGTGTGGTCTAATCCCTCCTAGCTACACTAGTGTTGATAAGCTTTAAAGCAGTTATAACTTGTATATACCAAAAAGGGTCATGTGCGACTTACCAATCATGGTAATCAAGTTTGTTTACGCTATTGATACCTAGTCTTAATAATAGGGTGTCTGATCGCGCACCACTCGAGTGTGTGTGCTAAAATCCTTCCTATTGAAATTGCACGCATATACGTAAAATGCCAAAACCGGTCAATAGTTTTTTGAAAAGTGCCCGGTCTTTTTCAAAAGACTATTGACCGGTTTTGGCATTTTACGGGAATAGCTAAAAACATGACTCCAATTTCGAGCAATCAGAGGGCAGGATATCTAAAGTGAGGTATATAAAGGCCCCTATTAGTAGTAGTAGTAGTAGTAGTAGTAGTACATGTAATAGTATTAGTAGTTGTAGTAGTAGTAGTAGCAGTAGTAGTAATAGTAGTAGCAGTAGTAGTAGTTGTAGTAGTAATGTTATTGTTATTGTATTATTATTATTATTATTATTATTATTATCATTACTAGCTGGACCCACGTAAATCCGCGGGATTCTGGGTGGGGGGGGGGGGGGTTGTAAATATATAAAGAGTTTCTAAATTAAAACCACCAAGAACTGTAATTGCAAATTAGTGCAAACCATAAGTTCCCCACCCAACTATATTTGTTATCAGAGGACACCATAAGTTCCCAATTCAACTCTAGTTTAATATTCTTTAAGCCCCTTTCACACCGGATTTGCGTAGAGTTGCGTAGTGTGGGGGTACCGACAACGCAGAAAATAAGGCTGCGTATTAAAGGTAGTGTCATGAGGAGACTATGGTCTTTCCCGTGGCCCTACCCAGGGCAAATCGGCTATAATTCGACTACGGACGACGCGACCGCAGCATCCACGTGCGTGCAAAATACGCGAAACCGGAGCGTGAGGAGCACTTCCGTCAGTTTCGAAAACGCTAGCGCGCTGACCCAGTTAATCAAGTCCATTCGTTTATTTGCAGTTGTCCAAAAGAAGACGTAGATGGCGTTAACCAGTATTTCCCATGATACACTCCCTTTAATGAAACAAAATTGTTGCTTTGGCGTAGTCCCTGCGTAGGTTATGCGTAGGCCGGCGAACAATGGCGTATGGTTACGTACCCGGTGCATAGGCACCACATACCTACGGCGAATGCAATTGACGTACCTACGCATACGATTGCGTATAACAGGCGTAGGTTACGTTGCGTACGTTTACATAGGCCTCGCGTTCAGGTTTGCCTACGGTCGCTTGCTGTCTGTGAAAGCTTTTACTGCTTCATCGATCTGGCGTAGGGTAGCGTACTGTGACGTAGGCATGGCGTCCAGTAGCGTAGTGTTGCGTAAAAAAAATGTACTTTCTGCGCCGAAAGTACGCGAAAAAATTGAACATGTTTAATTGTTTGGTCCATCTTGCGTACCCCTTTGCGTCCCTCAGTGTATAGTAACGTAGACCAGCGTAGTGCAGCGTACGCTTAGCGTAGTTGGTACGCAACACTACGCAACTCTACGTATGGACCCTTCGCCAATTAGTGACGTGCCAGTGTAACATATAAGGTATTAGAAATATGCTCATCTGACCGTAATTAAATGCCTAAAGTCCCTGAGCTTTCGGGGGTTCAGCTTCTTGAACCCCGTGGACCCAACGCCTCCACTCAACTCGCTTCGACCTACCTGATCCCCCCACCTCACACTTTGAAAAACGTTTCTTGGAGCCTGCATGTAACATGTAAGATGCAAATCTTTTTTTTCTGCCCCCTACCCCCATCGCTGTTGTGTTCACGTGTACTTCAATGGATGGATAGACATATGGTCGTATGGATGGATAGACATATAGTCGTATAGTTGTACGAATATTGGCATGTTTGTCCCTCCATAGTCTCTTCGACTCTAGCTCACTCAGTCAAAGTTCGTGCAGCGCAGCTGCAGTGCACTACACACTGTATACGTACGTGTGTTGACTCACGACAGAGCTCTTGCAACTGAACTGTCAGTCTCGAGGATTTTCTCTTGATCTTCTTGTGAAAACTTTCCTTTAAACAATGATGATCAAAATTCAGTAAACATCCCAAAATAAGCTTTGATTTCATACCTCCATTCACGAAAAATATATAAGAATCGTGGCAATAATGATGGAAATAGATCTAAGTTTGGACGTGGACGGGAAGCCCCGTGTATCTCTCTGGCTTGTGCAGCTACTACAAAGCGTAATCATATAACAAGGTGCTTTACTCGGGGTAAGCCCGACCCGATGCATCGTGCACAGTTTCCTACGCCTTATTAGGTGAGTTGATGGTCACCTGTCGTGTGTCTCTTTGATACGGATGCAATATTGAATATGCATGCCGTATCTCTGTGTCCCGCATATCATGCATACCGCCTCTAGACGTCGACACGGAGGTGGACATCGGGCGAAGTATAGCCAATGTGATGGAGTAGACTCTCCCGCTGACGATTGCACCCTGCACCGGTACCCCGAGGGAAGGGTTCGGGAGGAGATAGATGTACCAACTTTGGTCGCCGATCTCATTAAAAAACATCAGAATACATGGGCTCGCGGCGACTTCATGCCTCAGCGGAGATTTAGCGTATTATATATAGTGGGAGTGTCGTGGTCGAGTGGTTTAAGGTGCTTGACTGGAGATGCGAAGGTTGAGGGTTCGAATCCCGACACGGCACTAATATCCTTCGGCAAGATATTAACCTGCACTTGCTACTCTCCACCCAGGTGTCAAATGGGTACCCGGTAGGATGCGGCCGTCATTCTTGGTCAAACAGCTTGTGAGCGTCAATTAACGCCCGGCTGCGAATTTTTTTTTCCCAAACAGGTTTACCTATGAGAGTAAAATCCTGCCTTCTAATTGGTTCAGAGGTATACGCGTCATGAATATTCACGAGCTGAGTTCACAGCACTGTGGCTGAGCGTCAGTACCTAGTATATGTATTACGCATGCGCGTGGACTTCAGTTTTGCTGGCCATTTAGGTGTACAAAATGTATGTGAGCTGTGGTGCGAGGGGATTTTTATTGGGGGAAGGGGGGGGGGTCTGTTTGTTTTTGAACATTTCTGTTTATTTTGGTGGTTGGTTTATATAGTTTTACACTGCAGATTTTTTTTCTCAAAGAGTTCACTTACAGTACACACACTAATATTCCAATTTCACACATAGGCTATACATACAAACTTATCTTTCTCTCTCTCTCTTTCTCTCTCTCCCTCTCTCTCTCTCTCTCTCTCTCTATATATAAACACACACCCACCCACCCTCATGTATTTACAAACACATAAGCAACAAATGCACACACTAGCTGTCAAGAATACACAATAGACACACACAAGGTGTATGAATTATCTTATCAGGATGGTCCTTGAAGACACGAGATGGTCGGATGTGGGTCAAAGCCACTGTGTTGCTCTGAGCATGATATCTTGACAAACATTTAATATTATCACCCGTAACTGAAACCAACACACAATTAATATCACGGTATTAGTCTCTTTTTTGTTCCACCAAGCTAATTTTTGCACCTTGCACAAATGCACTTCTCAACACGAAATATTTCACTAAATTTGTTTTGTTATTTTCACTCAAAATTAATCCAGCCATGCTCACTTTTAATCACTTCACTTATATCTTATTTAACATTGAATACAATGCAGTTGCATGGGTTGTTCTTTTATTTTGTTAACTCGGCAGAGGCCACGGTCATGTTCAAGCATTTACGCTTACGACATGTGGTCTCCTGCTTTTTCCTTTTGTATGAAACTTTTATTTTAACTAGAAACAAATTTTGTCAAACTTACATGTTATTCATTATATTTATTTGTATGTTTCTTTGTATTGATATGAAAAAGTGGAAATAAAACAAAACAAACAAACATATCAGTGGTTCTGGTTCCTTTGTGACAGATGAACCTGGCCAAAGAAAACAAAGGACATAAAGTAATATATACAGGCTCTACACATGTCAAAGACAAGCTTTTATTATTAATATGCATACCAAGTGCACATTACACTGATTCATCTCTTAACATGAATATCTGACTAAGTCCTTTTCAATCTTTATATCTTCAAACTTCTTTTCTCAAGATTATCTAACTTAAATCAGAATCAAAACAATATTTAAAGGACTTCCATTTCATTGCATTAATTTGAGCTTTCAACAATAAATACAAACAGCAGGTTCATAACCTTTGACCTACTTTCATGAATTTAAACTTGATATGACATAATAATAATAATAATAATAATTAAGATTTATATAGCGCTGGTATACAAGTACAGTTTCATAATTTAAACAAGTACATAATAACATGCACAGGATATGATTTTACATTTTCTGTTATTAAGATACAATCCCCACACACATTTATTTCACTGCCTCTGTCAACTAAATTTGGGACTCCATATATATTGCATGCATGTGTCACTGCTTTTGAGACTAATTCAGAATACATAATAACATAACCTTCTGACACTATACATACTGACAATTTCAAAGCATTAAAAAAAAAAAAAAATCCCAATTTTAATTAAAACCTGAACTCTCACTATTTATTCTCAGATTCGAAATTAGACATGAACACTATGGCCCGAATTCACAAAGCAAGGTTTGAGCTCAGACCAAGGTTTGAGCTCAAACCTCCTTTTGTTTCGCCAAACCTCCTTTTGTTATTTACAGACCAGGTTTGTAAATAACAAAAGGAGGTTTGGCGAAACAAAAGGAGGTTTGAGCTCAAACCTTGGTCTGAGCTCAAACCTTGCTTTGTGAATTCGGGCCTCTATGTGCAAGAATTTAGCATGACCTTTCACATAAAAAAGTAGTATGAACTTTTACCCAAATTATTTTCAAGATTTTGTTCTATTAGTAATCTTTCTTTGTCAATACATTCTAATTACAAGTATGTATTACACTTACTGAAATCTATGAAAAATGTCACCATTTTCTTAAATGAACAAAAGTTATCTTGAATGAACTAAAATCTAAATTAGCCAATTAAATCATCAGTCATTAAAATGACTATATGCGTGAGATAATATCTTACTTGCAAATTCACTCATGCCTCCATTTATTTCCTTCAAAAGTTATAATGTGCCTTCATTCTGCCCTACAAGACTATTTTGTGTCTCATATAAGTTCTTAACAATGTTCATAGCATTATGCCTATAACTTGATTAACTCACTTCGAATCTAACTTGGTACAATTTACTTGACAGAAATTGTTTATATGCCTGTGATTGAAGTATTTTTGTGCTCACAATCAAATTTGGGAAATATTAAAGGAGAATGAAACCCTGGGGAAAATCCATTTTAATGAAAAGAAAAGATAGAGATAAGCAATTTTTAAAAGTTCCATCAAAATTGGTTACAAAATGAGAAAGTTATGAAAGTTTGAAAAGTCTCAATTTACTTTCTATGGCGATCCTCAAATTGGCAATGTTGCTTCAAAGTGGCAGGTTAAGTAGTACAATGCTCCATATGTTTTGTACACAAAATTCATATTTTCCCCATTATCTCTGAAGGTGCAGCTTGTCTCCTTCTTAGCTCAAGATATATATCATGGGAAAATGTATTTGATAACATAACATGTATGTTGAGTTCACAAAAAGACAAGCAGCATCTTCAGAGATAATGGAGAAAATATGAAATTTTGTGTACAAAACATATTGAGAATTGTACAACTAAAGTGCGGTTCGCAAAACTTTTCAAACTTTCATAACTTTCTCATTTCGTAACCGATTTTGATGGAACTTTTTTTTTTAATTGCCTCTCTCTATCTTCTCTGTTCGTTAAAAATAGATATTTCCCCAGGGTTTCATTCTCCTTTAACTCTTACAGTGCCAAGGGGTTTTGCTTGTTCCCAAATTCTACCAAATCATGTACAGTGCTTGCTTTTCGAACGCCTGTAAATCTCCAACAGTAATTTCTATACAGATATGCTGTACACAAAAGTTCTACAAACATTTATTACCCTTTCAAATGATACAAAATAATTCCATTAATTCAATGTCATGCATGAAAATTATTTTGAAATAGAATGAGCTTAATCTCTCTTGACCTTTCAATTTTCATTTCTCATTTGTTTGCTATTGTTTTATGCTAAAGTAAGAATGGATCCTTTCCCAATATCTGCAGTTTTCTAAAAACAAAACAAATCCAATAGTAGCATAATTATAGTGACTTATAAATATTTAAAATACTATATGTATCCTCTAAACTTTGTCATATATCATATGTCATATACATGTATGTCAGACCATATATCCATCTTTCTAAGTGGAGTAATGTTCAATTAATAATGTAAAGTCTCTTAGCACGGAAAGAGTTAAAATTGAAAGTTTGAATAAAATCAGACAATCTGTTCAAGAGTTATCATCAAATTTTCAAGGGTTCAGTAAATGCCTATTATTGGGATACCTGGTTTAACTAGCTTGGCAGCATCTGAGATGCTATTGTGGACTAGTCTCCATTCATTTTGTGCATAATTTTTTTTAAATTGATTTATATTAAATTATAAGCCAGGAATCAACATAATTTTTCCAAAAATGCTTGCAGAATCAATCTAGCCATGTCATACTCAAACCGATTGAATTAAAAGAATCTATATTTTTCTTGAAAATGAAGAAAATGTTAAATTCTGTGTAAAAAATGAATGGAGAGTTGTCCACATTGACATTACAGATGCTGGCAAAGTTGCCAATTCAAGGATCCCCGTAATAAGGATTTACTTAAACTTTGAAAATTCATAACTCTTGAACAGATTGCCCGCTTTCGCTCAAACTTTCACTGTCTAACTCTTCTTGTTCTTCTTTATTCACTGAAAGCACACTGATGTCTGGGTTTCAATTAAAGAGAAGGTTGAGTTCTGGGAAGAGGTGAAAAATAATTTGTGAGCATTACTCATTCTTATTATGCAAGTGTGGAAGAACATCATTTAAGACATGTTCCCTGAAAAGCATGGCTCTTCAAATGCCTTCATATTCTAAATATGCATGTAACATCGTAAAAATCGGGGGGCCGGCTTTTTACGCCACGTGTTCGTGCAGTCCCATATACATCTTTCTGTGCAAGTGTTTGTAACTTTACCAAGACTTGGCCAAATTTCTTATCATTTTGATGATTCCAGAACCTTGCAATACACACAAATTCTTATATGCTAGATGATCAACCTTTTCTGGTCGGTTCCACACCGTTTCTTTCACAATGCAATCGCATGACCAGAACTCAACTTCATCTTAAACTGTCTAGCTGACTATACATGTACTGTAACTACCACTTTGAAGATTTATTTTGACCAATCCCTTCATTGTTTGTTACACACTGACTGAGAGAATGGGGTGCTTTCCTTGGTTTCTTTTTTGGAATCAACTGGGAACTGTCCACTGTCTTTCGCTTCTTCAATTATCTTAGCTTTCGGCCAGTGTGAAGGCATCTGCGGCCCCCAAGAACAGTTTTACGTCGACTAACAGCAGCTGGCTGAACTTTGATGGCCACACCCTTCCTTCGAGCCTGTTTCTTTTTCTTTGAAGAGGTCATATCCAGAGAAGCACCAGTGTATTTACCGAAGGTCTTCAGGGCACCAACAAGGGCAGAATTCGTTTTCAAGGAGTTGAACTGTTTAACATAGGATTCAACAGGCTCACTGAGTTCTTCCGGATCGCGCTTGAGCTTTGCAATTAGTTGACTGGCACAGTCATTGATAGCAGCTCCCAAAGAGGCTAATCTATCATTACAGGGTGGTTCACCTCCATCAACATTTGACTGCAATGGACCACTGCCCCTCATATCGAACTTATTCTGCAGCATCCTCTGAACATTCAAAGACTCCACAGCCGCATTGGAGCTGGACGGAGCTGCAACTGAAGCAACAGAAGGGCACTCGGATTCAACTACATTATCATCATCACTCAGACTACCCATCTGGTCTTGTACCTGTACCCCAGGATCCTCTTCTAGTGGCAAGCCTGCAATTGGTAGGGATGTGAACCATCCTGGTCTCACATTCTTCTGACCAGTTGCCAGAAATAGCATCTGTTCCCGCAAGTGAGGGTCTCAGAGGGGCAAGAAATTCAGCGAGGTCTCGTTGAAATGTCGCACAACGGCATACTGGTGCTTGCAGGGAGCGCCATTCATTCCTGTAATGCATGTGCACACTCCAATTTCCGTATCCACGTTGTATTTTGTTTCCTCCTTCGTCTCACTCTTCACCTCGTAACAATGGGCACCAATCTTGGTGATGCTGGTGGCTGGAATTGATGACCCACCAGGGAGGTACTTTCTTGAAACTGTCACATCAACACGCCCATTAGCCAAGTCAGTGAGTCTACGCTCGTAGTAACTGGAGACACGTGTCACAAGAAAGTCAAACAGCTGAACAACATTGTATGCTCTCACTCGCTCAAAGATTTGATCCTTGAGAATTCTCATCGCCGCCTCGGCATAGTTGTTGGTGTTGTTACCCCGAGTGGGTAAGTCTTGACGATAGCACACAGCCCATGCTTGACGGCGACTATACAGTTTCTCAACATGTGCTAGGAAGTTTGGATAGAGGCGAGCAACTTAACTACCCTGGAGCTCTTCATATGCTTCCTCAAGAGTATTCTCAGACATTGAGAATGTCATCTTTTTGACAGCAAAAAGCAGCTGTGGTCTATGCTCCTTCCTGATCTGATTCTTTCCTTCCCACAGGAATCTCCACACCGCCTGCAGCAAGTGGAAAACACAAAGAATTAACGTAGCGTCTGAAAAACTGCTGCCAGGCTCTGCCTTTCTGCTTCGCTATCATCAGACAAAAAAACACGAGGGCCAAGTGTACCACGGCCAAAAAAGGCATCTTTTGGTATGATGTCCAAGTACAGTTTCAATGCCAGGGTAATGCAGTCCCTATACTCAGAGGTCACAATCAGGCATCCCACGGGCAAACCACCAGCAGCACTGTGGGTCAAGAGCATAAATACCCTGCAGTCATATCGATCCATACCCCCCGTAGCATCGATAAAGACAAGTTCTCTGCTGTATTCATGCTTCTGACTGCAACGTTTCATGAGCGGAGAACATAGAGCGATGGCAATCTTGTTGTTGACCTGATCGATCTTGGCACAGACTTCACCCACCTCACTGTTGTACCCTGCAATGGCAGCTTCAAGGTCACTCAACATTTTCTCGCCACTTGCAGCACCATATGCCTTGTCAAAGATCTTCCGGTACAACCTGGAATACAAAAATATAAAAATGGATAAATGGTGACTATAACATGGTAAATGTTTTAGAATACTAATTTACATCTTCCTACTACAAGATGTTATTCAGACATACGCATGACTGAGAGGATCGACCAAGAGAATTTTTCAATGATAGGCAACAGAATGCATTACAATGAGGATTTATTTGAAAATACACATTAATTCCAAATTTCTTCAGTTATGTTTAATGAATCTTAAATGGGCAATGCCATGAAATTTTCTACATAGATTCAATTTTTAAAGTTATATTTTGATTCCTTAACTCCCCAATTGATGTGTTCAATTAAAAAAATTGACCATTGACCTGTGAATGATGAGATCAAACTTATTCAACAATGCCAAAAGATCTTGTCTGCATATGTTACAGAGAACACATATTAATTGATGCTATTTGAGGTTCTCTGCATTTCAGGATGTTCTTCCTGGTTCTCGCAATTGGACTTTTAAAGGCCTCTGCAACCAAAATGCAAGTTGCAAGCATACAACTCATATTTGCTATTCAAATATCCAAACATGTTTCATGGATTTTTGAAAAATTATTCTTTCAACCTGCTCAGCTCCATCCCTAAAAAACCTCCAGATCTCATGCCTTCAGTGACATCAACTGTCAATCATTAGTGAGCTATCAATCGACGATGTTATGTAATAGCTTTGCCAGAGCTATTCAACTGTTTACAGTACAACATAGGAGTTGCTATGTCAGACATGTATCGTGTAAGAGTCGGGTTTGAACAATTCCTAGCACACTCTTAAACAGAGTAGAGACAGCACAGCAGACATTTTGCATGGATATATCTATTAACTGCTTGTAACCAGCTAGTCTCATTAATGAGTCACTGCATAGTTTTGTTGTCCAAAATCGAGGGTATCTTGATGGATTTCCATTAAAACTAGATGGATTCTTGACTGTGCGCAGTCAAAATTTATGCCTACGCCATTGCCAGATCAGAAATATATTACACGCCTAAATTCTTAAATTTTCAAATATTGACCTGTGTGACCTTTGACCTTGTGACCCCCAAATCTTATCAGATGCACAGTCACTCCCATACATGCATAAACCAAGTTTAAAGATGATCCCTTAAATGGTTCTTTAGTTATCGCGAGAACGAAATATTTTCAGGTATATAATGACCTCTGTGACCTTTGACCTTATCACCCCAAAAACTAATCAGATCATCGTCAATCCTATATGTATACTTGGACCAAGTTTTAAGTTGATAAAGTCAAACGGTTCTTTAGTTATCGCAAGAACGAAAATGGGATGGAGGACGGATGGACAACCCGATAAAACAATCCCTCCGGCAACCACCTACGATGGGCGGGGGCATAAAAAATGACATATTTTTTTTTTTGGGGGGGGGGCAAGACTATAATATGAATTCTCACCTGTGACAGAATTGTGTGTCTGGACAGTTTGCACGGTCAGCAGCTTCATACACATAATCTTGGTCATACTGTAGTTGCAGATCCAGTTTGTGTGTGTTCAAAGCTGATGCAGGTGAATGGCCTTTAGAGAACAAGTCTTTGAATTTCTCAATCGTCTCCTTGCTGACATCTCTGTGCTTCAGTGTATCGGCACTATCATTCATGTGGTTATGGGTGTGAGAGATCTTGACAACAGTTTGATAGGCTGGCAAGTGAAGATCCTTACTTTTGGCTCTGAAATTGACAATGAAAGAAATAAAATAAAATATAATCTTGAAGAACGGATGTAACCAATAACTTTTAACCCCTGGCATTTTTATTCAATACAAACTGAACCAAACAATTGAATGCTGGAATACAGGAAGGGCCCAACTCCACCATTTGGGGCATATTGTGTTAACCCAAAGAGATACACAGCTTTCATAAGGTCAATTAGATTAATCTGCTTTTGCTCCTCAAATTGGCAACAATCGTTAATTTTGTTAATTTTCATATTTTGAAAAAATTAAATATGGATATAACATGAGATCAACATGAACGATTATAGCAAATTTTTAACGAAAAGTTGCCAATTTGTATTTTTAAATAGTGATTTTGTTGTTTTCATCATGTTGCCAACTTATATTTTTGAAACTTACCTGCTTAGTTTCCCAGGAATCTTTTTAACAGTCACAGCTAGCTTCGCTGGACAATTCGTGTTCTTTGACGACATTTTCTGACTTGCTGTTTCAGACCGAGGAAGAGTCTTGTGTTGGCAACAGTAAAAAACCTTGAACAAATTCACCCATCCATTTTTTAGCTTTGTTGCTCCAACACGGAATGTCACTTTGGTGAGCTGTTGGTATTTTTCTAGCCACAGTTTAGCATCATCTTCATTGGAAATGTCAATTCTGAATTCTGCCTCATATTTGCCATCCGCAACCTCTTGATAATTGCAAATGTGGTTGGCATAGTGAGGTGGAAGGGATTCCTGTAATTTAAGAAAGAAGTAAGACATGTTTAATTGTTTTGTATGAAGAGTCATGGTTGACTAAAGTTGTGCTTCACAGATGAAGTTGGCGAGAATAAAATGAATTGTGGTTTGTATCCACTTGGTCTACTAGCAGATCGATTCTCACATTGTCTAAAACCAGTGTAAACTAATAATTAATCTATTGCCAATCAATCACTGAATTAAACACCAATCATACAAACCACTGCCAATTAACTCACAAATCCTCTCTCCTATTAAGTCTCTAACTTATCATGCCAACAGAACTCTAAATTAATACCTCTTACACAGTGTAAGTCCAGTCCAGCTCTGTATGAGTTTTATTATATGAGGCTGTACATGTGCTTCATGCAGATTATATTCAAATGAAAAATACATTATCAACCAATAGCAAAATAGGATTTATGAATAAAACTGAATATTCATAAGAAAAAGGAGAAGAGAACCATTGATAAGTAAGAAGTGGAAATATGTAAATGAGAAGAGAACATACCACCTGTTCTAGCTTTAACTCTTATCCTGCCACAGGGCTAATCCCCCCAGTGCCAGATTTATAACGAGATAATCGGATTAAGGCGATGGTACTAACAATAGCGCGTGCAAAACACTAGGCACAGTCCAATGGGCATGAACAATAACTGCTATTACGAATGTTTGCTAGCATGCAAGAAGCAGCGTAACAATAGCGTGCACGCAGCCTCATGGCAGGCTATGAGTTAAGAGTTGGTATGCATGTGGTGGAGATGAATGGATGAAATGAATATGCAAATGATGTGAAATTAATATGTATGGAGAAGAGACTAGAGAAACAAATAGTAACTGATTCTTTGAGTTCACTCCAGGCCATAGAATCTCGTAAAGACGAATCTTTCATTCTTGAAATTTTAACCCTGTGTAGTCAACTAAAACACAAGGGCACCCAGGTCTATTTCGAATGGATTCCCAGTCATTGTGGTCTAAAACACAATGAGATAACAGATAAGTTTGCTAAAGCAGGACTAAATAAAAATATAGAAATCAACAACGCTCTTACCAGAGCAGAATCAAATTATGTTATAAAGAAATACTACATAGAGATATGGCAAAAAAGATGGAATGAAACATCATCCCCCCTACGGGAAACGCAAACTCTAGTATCAAAAACATTTGTGTGTTACCTGAACAACAGATATCATGAAACTATTCTTCATCGCCTAAGAATGGGAAACTTAGGTTTAAATGAAAATCTTTTTGAGTTGAATCAACATGAGACAGGTCATTGTCCAAACTGTGAGCACCAAAAAGAAACAGTTAAACATTTTTTATGTAAGTGCCCACTCTTTCTTATAGAGAGAGCCATGCTTATAACAGAATCTGGAATAGAAAACGAAGAAGTAATCCCAATACTCCTGAAATCAACAGATATTAATCACCAACAGGCTCTGGTTAACTTCGTAGTTAGATCTAAAAGGGTACACCTGTACCCCTACTAACCACCTTGCACCGCACATAATTATTTGAGCCCAATATGTTTCGCTTTTTATAGTGAGTATACATGTACATGAAGAAGAAGAGTGAGAAAGAAGAAAAAAAGAAGAAAAAAAGAAATTAGAAGAGAGAACTGTCTATATTAACGTTTAAAATCTTCATGTATCATGATCTGTTTTTTTTATTTGGTTTTCGGTCAAAATTTTGAAGAAACACGGTGGAGACGACTAGACATATTGGTGGACGTCGGAGGGCCTAGGCTCAGCATTAGGCTGAGTTGAGAAGCTTGTCACAACGCACCGTGTCCGAGTTGGCCCTTGGGCGTCCTATATAGCCGATAAGCCTTTTGCTCGCCAGCCACTGAATTCTTCATCATTAAATAAAAGTTTAGCTTTTAAAAATCCAATTTATCCAAATCTATATATCAAAAAAAGTAAATCTAATTTTAAAGGAATAAAAATCCTGAGAGAAGAGGCGTAAATATTCACTTCTGAATGAAAAACGCCTATAAATTAAAAAACACAACAACAACAACAATTATATACCTCACTTAAGAAATCCAGCCATCTGATTGGTCGAATTGCATTCATAAACTTCAACTGTTCCTGTAAAATTCTCGGTAACCATGCATAAAACATTTCAATATTTTTAATAACCATGGTTACTCCATGGTTACCCCATAGGTTTACATGTTAAAAAATGGTTTGAGCGATGGAGGATACCGTAATGTGTGCGAAGGATTGGTCGGTAATTTCAATACAATTGAATCTCGATCGATCTTACCGACAATTTTATCTTGCATTGTTGACATGAAGACGAAAATAAACTCTCAAAAACAAAAAAACAACATCTGCCGATAGATCTTGATCTAAGTTCGTGCCAATATGCATTGCAAAAGTAAAAGAAGGGGCCGTTTCATGGAGCTTTTGCGAAGCATCCCTCACGCAGAGCCGTTTTCAATTCATTTTAATGTATATATTGGAGAAAACTGCCGAGCATGTTAACGACGCGCGATAGCCTAGTGGTCTAAGCGTTGGTTTTCGAAACACCTCTTGTTGTACGCAAGAGTTCGAATCCCGTCTTCGACAATATTGAAAAATATTTTTTATTTTTTATTTTTTAGTCTATTTTTTTTCGGCATATAAAAGTATTAATGACTGCTTTAATATTCGAGAAATAGTTGTTTTCATACGCTCTCGGGAAGGTTACAATTGGGCTATTCCCCTCGGCAAGCCTCGGGGAATAGCACAATTCTAACCTTCCCTTGAGCGTAATAAAACAACTATTTCTCTCAAAGCAGTCATTAATACTATACTATAGCATAACAAGCCCTAACTGGAGATTAGACAAAATGGTAAATGGGCTTAGTGGCAATTATACCAAGCAAATGGTTAGTAGATGAACTAGGATTAGACCATGTGGGGTGATGATACCAGACAAAAATCTGGTGGGTGCAGACCAAGTGGCAATTTACCTGATGTTGGTAAAGCTGGCAGTAGCACCTATGTACAAGAGCCTATACTGTGCCCCCCCCCCCATATGTTTCAATGTTTATGACAAATCAATTGGCAATTCTACTTTCATGGGCCTCCGACTCCGAGGCATTGACCTAACGTTAGGTGTAGCGGGAAACAGGCTGCATGGAACATTTTGGCACAGTGCCCACCCCCCCCCCCCCCCCATTTTTTCAAGCACCCGAAAAGTGCCCCTTTTAACATAGGAAAAGTGCCCCTTTAACTTTGTAAGAAGTGCCCCTTTTTACATAGGAATAGTGCCTCTTGTACATTGACAAATGCCCCTATTAATTTGTAAAAGTGCCTCTTCCCCTTTTCAACTCTGATAAGTGCCCCTTTATTTGGACACGTGCCCCTTTTCCTTCGACAAGTTCCTTTTTCCTTTGCAATAAGTGTCCATTTGTCATTCTCCTAAATGCCCTTTTTTCTTGGTGCCCCCCCCCCCCCCCTACTTTGGAAGTCGCTCGGCCGCCCCTGTCTGTTCCCCTTTCCACCACAGATTATGAACATATCCTGATAGTTAGGCCTAATATTAACGAAACAGTGACAAGCTGAGGTGACCGTGTCATTACCAAAAGCTCTCGTTCGTCATATTAAAACTATACCCCACACTTTAACACAGCAGTCAATGTAATCTGATGGGCTACCCCATTTTTGTTTCTCTCGTTAAAGTAAAAGTCCACTCCAAAAATAACTTACTTTCAATAGAAGCAGAACAATTAGACAAACCAATCAAAAAAAATTGAGCAAAATCTTATAAATAATAAGAAAGTTATACATTTTGAAAAAGTATGTAAAACTATGGAACTATGATAATCACTACACAAGTTGCCAATTTGGTTATCAGGTTGTGACGTCATGTCCTCACTATCTTTCAATTGCTCTATGTGGTTTAATCCCATTAATTTCCCTTTTTATTCCCCAAAACTTGATTTCCCCATGCCTTTGCCCAGGTTATATGATTTGTATCATATTGCGTGAATAACATTTCACAAAATCTTTTATGAACTTTGAAGAATTTATACTATTTTCTGAATATTGTATATTCATAATTATTGATTTTTATATAAATAGTTTATCAAAATTCACATTTTTCATGATTTAACTGGAAAAAATTACTATATTAGTGCATCCACACAAAAACATATTACTTTTAATCTAACTTGGATGCTGGTGTGAAGAAGTAAGATTCTTAAGGAGAAAATAGGAAATTTATATCATCAATATAAAGAAAATAATTAGTGGATAGTGAGGACATGACGTCACAGACTCATGAGTGAGTTGCCAATTTGTCTAGTGATTTTCAAAGTTTGTAATGCCATGAAAAATTCATAACTTTCTTATTAGTTATCCGATTTTGCTCAGACTTTTTTGATTGGTTAGTCTGATTTTTCTGCTTCTATTGAAAGTAAGTTATTTTTGGAGTGGACTTGGGCTTTAAAACTTTGAGAGAGCTTCTGATGGGGTGCCTCTACCATATGGACCTACTAGACTACTACCACTTGTGATAGTAGTAGGTCCATGCTCTACCCCATTTTGTTTCTCTCGTTAAAAACTGGGACAGAGCCTTGAGGCTCTTGAGTGAGAGATTAAGATAATGGATTGCAGCTGGACTCTTCATCATCTTACGTAATACTAGTGTAAACAAACTCTTACTGGGGCTCTGCCTGAAAGGAAATGAGAAGTAGGAAATAAATATTTTACTTGTTTTAAGATATTTTCATGTCCAAAAGTCACTAATAAGTTACATGAAGACCAAAATGAATGAATGAATGAATGTTTTTGATTCCTTGAGTTATGGGATCGGGAAGGCCCACATCGCTGGTGAGTGGTGACAGCGGTTCATCTCTTCTGTCTCTTGTAGGCCTACCGGTAGTTTTCTGGAGTAGTTTTACAATGGATTAGGAACTCTCTTTAAGTGGAGGAGCGCCTTACAAGCGACCACTCTTATGTGCTCTCTTGTTTTCTGTGAAATTTTGTGTCTTTTTGTGATCTTCTTGATTTGATATTTACACCAGTGGAGGAAGTTTATACCTGGAACCTACTGGACATTTTCTGTCTTGTTATATGGATCAATTGTGAAGTTTTGAGTGAAAAACTATCTGCTTTTTCAACCTTTCTGTGTAAACTTGTGCATCAAGGGATCTTCATTACTCCTGTGCAATGTGCTAGCACAGTCATGTAACATTCTACTGCTTCATCAATAAATCTGTCATTACCTATGGAGGCTGGCAGTCTTCAATTTCACTCGTTGAATCTTCATTCCTCCTGTGCGGTCAGCTTGACCTATTGAACTTTTATGGCTGGAGCTGGAGTCGGCAACCCCTCATAATAATCTGCTGTGCATCCGCAACTATGTGACACTTCTTCACTTATTTCTACCCCTAGGCTCTCGGACTGTCGCACCTGTGCTATTAGTTTTGTTTTTTTGATTCCCATTAAGTCCTCGATTCCTCGCCCTGTTAAAATGCCGCCCAAAAAATCAGAATCTTCAGCTGACATAGCTCGGCATGTTATTAGTCAGCTAGAGAACAGCGACGCTTTTAAGCTTATAGTTAAATCTGCCGTCAGGGAGGCGGTTGCTGATTTGGCTGTCCGGCTTGAGGAGCAGGAAGCAAGGGTGCTCGAGCTAGAGGTGCAGGTGAAAGCTCAAGCATCTGAGATCGAGCAGCTTAAGAAGGCTAAGGAAAGCACCCATGATGCTGCTGGAATACTCGATTCAAAGCTTGACGCTTTGGATCAGTACTCGCGGCGGAATAATGTAAGGATCCACGGCATGGAGGAGACGGTTGGGGAGTCGACGGAGGAGGTGGTCTGCAAGGTCGCTCAACGAATGGGTCTTAAACTGACCCAATCCGACATCGACCGCACTCATCGCCTAGGACCGGGTACCAAGCCAGCTGGTGGTGACAAGCCAGATCGATCTATCATTGTAAAGTTTTCATCGTACCGTACCAGAGCCCTTTTCATTGGAGCGAGGATGAAGCTCAAGGGCTCTGGTATATATGTCAACGAGGACCTGACAGCCAGGAAGCAGAAGCTCTTCCATGCCGTCAGGCACTGCAAGAAAGCTGTCAAGGCCTGGAGTATTGACGGCAGAATATTCGCCGGTCTCGCCAATACCAGTGACAATGGTCGCCTAACCAAAAAGCTGATTACGTGCGAGGAAGATCTTGCGAACTTATGACTGAACTTCGCAGATTATATAGTAACTCCTAACTTGCAACTATAAGCCTATTCATGGCAAATATGTTTTATATACAGACTGTTTTTTTCTTGCCTTTGTTCATTATATATCTCCCCCACTTTTCTACTTTATTTCTTCTTCATTCTCTGCTATTTAATTTCAACATGAATTTTATTTCTCAAGCTGTCTCCTTTCCCTTGGAATCTAAGCACATTGGTGCTTTATATTTAATGTGTATTTCCTATCCTCTCTATCTCATGTCAGTTTGCTACCCGAATTACGAACCGCAGTTACACAGTACAATATCTATTTTCTTACTCTCTCAATATGATCCAAACTGATGATGATATTACATGCAGTTTTTTTGAATCCAATGCAAGTACCTTGCAACAATATGATGAAAATGATGATCAAATTACAATAAATTGTAATTATTGTACCGAAAAGCAATTCTTTGATATGGTCTGTGGTTCAGAGAGTAATGAACTTGCTTTAATTCACTTGAATATACGTAGTATGTGTAAGAATTTTGAAAATTTCAGTGTTTTCACCAAGCGTATATCAGGATTCACAGCAATAGGTGTTTCTGAGACCTGGTTTCCTTCTGAATTCGATACTAGCTTATATTTAATTCCTGGTTATAATCTGGTTTCTAATAATAGACGAGATAAAAGAGGTGGAGGGGTGGCTTTATACATTCCATCTGTGATGGATTACCAAATATGTCATGAGCTTACCATTATGAATGATGTGTTAGAAACTATATTTGTTGATGTTTTCATACCAGGAAAACGTAATGTTGTTTTAGCTGTCGTTTATAGGCCGCCACAAAGTAATCTAAATCTCTTTATAGATGAAGTACACAATATTCTGTCAAATCCATTACTTAATAACAAGACAATTTTTCTTATGGGTGATTATAATCTGAACCTGCTCACTTGCGATGGAAATAGCTGTATTGATGACTTTTTGAACCTGTTGGTGTCCTTTTCCTTGATGCCTTTGATCACTAAACCTACAAGAGTGTCTGAAAATTCCTCTACTCTCATTGACAATATCTTCACTAATTTGCAACCCTTTCCAGACGCTGGCATCATAATTTCTGACCTATCGGACCATTTTCCTATTTATGCCAAGATGCCATTGAGCAAACCCTCTTTCATTACTAGGCAAAATAAACATGCCCGTAGGAGCAATCCCGAAAATATTGCAAAGCTTAAGGAAGCCCTAATTGCAACTGACTGGAGTGATGTTTTACTTGATCAAAATGTTGATAGCTGTTTTGAAAACTTCTTTCGAAAATTTATATTGCTGTATGATGAGAATATACCTATATGTAAAAGAGATAGTGGAAATCACAGGAAGATCCCCCGAATGCCATGGATTACAAGATCGCTATTGAAATCGATCAATAAGAAAAATAAGCTATATTATAAATACAAGACAACTAAATCAGAACAGTCACGCTTGAATTACACTAGATATCGGAACACCTTAACTACAACATTACGTGTTTCAAAGAAAAATTACTATTCCACTCAGTTTCAGGCAACCTTGAATGATATAAAAGGAACATGGAAGGTAATCAAAAATATTTTTAAAAGCAACAGTAAAACATCCAGCATAAGATCTCTGCAAATTGATGGAGAATTAGTAGATGATACAAAATCTATTGTTGAAAAGTTCAATAATTATTTTTGTAGTATCGGTCCGAATTTGTCGGAGGGTATTCCAAATTGTGATAAATCATTCCATGACTTCTTGAAAGAACCTAACCAGCAAAGTTTGTTTTTAATGCCAACAAATGAAGTAGAAGTACTCAGTTTAGTACATTTTTTGAAGATTGGAAAAAGCCCAGGCTGTGATACTATCTCCAACAGTCTAGTTAAAAACTTAGCAGTAGAAATCGTACAGCCATTAGTGCATATATTTAATCTGTCACTGACAAATGGCATTGTACCCAGGGAGATGAAAGTGGCAAAGGTTGTCCCAATTTTTAAGAAGGGTGACCCAAAACTATTGACGAACTACCGACCCATTTCCCTATTAACAACTTTCTCTAAAATTCTTGAAAAACTTATCTATGTGAGAACTGTAAAGTTTCTCAATTCAAGTAAAATATTTTCCAACTTTCAATTTGGCTTCCGTGAGAAACATACTACCACCCATGCTATATTGCACTTTATCAATAAAGTTTCTTATGCTATGGACAACCACATGCACACACTTGGAATATTCTTGGATTACTCTAAGGCATTTGATACAGTAGATCACAAAATATTGTTATGTAAATTATCCCATTACGGGGTTAGGGGTGCTGCCCTGGATTGGTTCAGGAGCTATTTAGCTGACAGACAGCAATTCGTATCCATAAATGGTTTTGATTCAGAGTTACAAAATGTCAGCTGTGGAGTCCCACAGGGATCACTTCTTGGTCCTCTTTTATTTATTCTTTATATAAATGATTTTCAATATTCTTCTGATGTATTATCCTTTATTTTGTTTGCAGATGATTCAAGCATATTTTTTTCACACAAAGATGCACAAGTTCTTGTGCAAACAGTTAACTCAGAGTTGCGCAATATTACCTCATGGATTCATGCTAATAAACTGTCTCTTAATCTTACAAAAACCAATTATATGATATATAGCAATTCGCTCAAGATGTTGCCCGGTGACATTATGTTCAACGGTGTTCTGATAGACAGGGTAACATCAACTAAATTTTTAGGTCTTTATATCGACGAACAATTGAAGTGGAAAACTCATGTAAATAATTTATGCAAAATATTATCAAGGAATACTGGTGTAATTCGTAGGTTGAAGTCTACTCTTCCTAAAAGCATATTACTTATCTTGTATTCAACTTTAATCCTACCTTATATTAATTATGGTGTGCTTGCTTGGGGCAAATCTCTAATAACACAATTAGATAAAATATTCTTGGCTCAAAAGAGGGTAATAAGAACAATCTGTAATGCTGACTTTCGTGCTCATACAAATCCTCTTTTTTATCATCATAGGATTTTAAAGGTAGAAGATATTTATTATATGCAATTGGGTTCCTTAATGTATGATCTCAACTCAGGTGTACTGCCACTGGCATTAGCCAAGATTTTCAAGAGAAACAATCAAATTCACAATTATGCCACAAGAGGTGCTTCTGCATTCCACTTACCCCATGCAAGGACAAAGTTTACTCTCAACACTTTAGTTTGCACTGGACCAAGGTTTTGGAACACTCTTGACTCAAGCATTAGCCATTCTGTCAGTATATCTGTCTTCAAACGTAAACTGAAATTGTACTTATTGAATAATTACTTAGTTGTTTCTTAATCTGTAGTGTCGTGATTTATATTTGAACTTAATCCATTCCCCAATTTACTACTGTATAGCAACTGCCGACTTGCCTTTTCCTTTTTCTTTCCTTTCTCGCCTGTAGCTAGCTTTCAGTTTACAGTGAAAGTATATATTTTTTTTCTTTCTCCCCCCACTCGAGCTCTCCCTCTCTTTCCCACTCCCGCCCCCTCTCTTCATTTCTATATCCCATATTATTATCACTCTTATCTCCCCCTTTTGTACATAGTCTCTTCTCCCCACCCTTTTTTATTACTCAGTTAAACCATGTGTATAATCATATGGTTATTGTTTATAGTTATTTGTTTTAGTACTAGCTTTAGCGCCTTTGACGAACATTTCTTGTATTAATCTATTATATAACCAGGCTGTTCTTGTTGTTTATGTTATTGTTTTTGAGGGACCTGACCTCTACAAGCTAAGCTTTAATTAGGTCTCCTCGTCTTTTCTTCTTTTGTTTTCTCATGTAAATGCATTGTGTGAACTTGATTCTTATAAGTGTTCCTCTTATATACTTTGCATGTTATACATTTGTTAAATTGTATTACTTTTTATGTTGGAAGAAAGACAAATAAACTTGAACTTGAACTTGAACTTGAACTTGAACTTGAAAGTTCGAACGAAGCAAAATGACCCATAATTGGCGATATAAGGTCTACTGTAACAACAATTTTAACTCTGGCAGCAACCCCTGCATGTGTCTCTTTCTCCCTTCTCCCTTCCTTTCCCCCTCTATCATGCTTATCTCTCTCTCTCTCTCTCTCTCTCTATCACCTCATCAAGGTCTCGGTGGGGGTGGATTACAGCGCTAGTGTTTACTTCGGCCATGTTCGGGCTTATCACAATTTCAGCTCTAGTAGTAGTAGCCTAGAAGTCTAGTGGTGAAAGTCAAATGGAGGTTTCAATTTTAAACAACGAGTTTTCGTCATGTAACATTACTATCTCATACTCATACATACACACAACAATTAACCCTAGACAATCAAGTACTGTAGTAGATCTAGGCTAGTTACCTAAATCTAGGCCTATACGGTAGGTACTAGTAGCCTAGATTTACTTCAGTAGTACGGTATTACTACTAGCCTAGATCTAACTTAGCTCTAACTAGTCTTAGGCCTAAACAATTTTAACCAAACTGCTCAGTGCTGCATCATAAATTCATAGACTAAATTCGCCTATGGCGGTATGGGATGGGCCGATTTACAATTTCACAATAATATTGTGGTACTTACATAAAGACTTGTATGGTTCTTGCAGAAGAAATCGGTATTCTCTTCTTTAGAGCGACCAAAATTGCAGAGAGTTGTTGTAAAAGTTATAACTTAGAGCCAATCACTGCGCATATCCATGCATGCAGTGTATACGTACTACACAGCTATAGCGCTGCATCAACGAACTCAAACTTGGATTTCGATGAGCTGCATGAGCAGCTAGCTTCGCCTTGTGTCACGCGCATGCGTTATACTACTAGTATCTTTCAGCTCAGTCATGAATATTCATGATGCGTATACCTCTGAACCAATCAGGAGGCAGGATTTTACTCTCATAGGTAAACCTGTTTGGGAAAAAAAAAATCGCCGCCCGGCTGGAATGCTCCCCAGGGAATGGAGATTGTGCACACAGTGTGTGCGGGCAAGCACTGAATCCAATGACCGAGGTAATAGTATATGTGTAAAGCGCTTAGAGACATTTGTACTAAGCGCTATATAAAAATTAAATATTGTTATTATTATATAGTGATTATTATTGTTATTAGGTGATACGTATGAAATATACGTATCACCTTTTGATTTCGTCAAGATTTTTATTATTTATTTATTTATTTATTATTTATTATTCTTCCTCGAATTTGTTCGCAGGATATCTCAAGACTGAATAAAGCCATTATCATGAAACTTGCCATGATGGTAGATCTTAGTCTAACTTAGAACTGCATGACTTTTCAATGACTCAAGGTCATCGTGACGTCATCTAGGCGCCATTATGTGAAAATCAACTTATGATCATATCTTCATAACGGAAAGGAATTTCTCATTTATAATTATCAGGATTAAGATCAATATCCGTCCGGTCAATTTCAGGTCAATAAATGCGCGCAAAAATGCGCGTACGTGTTTGTGCGCGCGTTAACGCGCGCGTAAAATTTTAAATTGCTCAAAGTCGTCTTAAATTTTTTTTGCATACGTTTTAGGCCATTATAAGCATTTCATAAAAAATCGCGCAAAACACGCATTTTTGCGCGTTTTCGTTCGTCACGGCCGAACGAAAAAAAATTACCCCTCCATTTTTTTTGACAGGATATTCCTCATATTTTTCTGAACAATTTGATACCATGTTCATCTTTTTATCACTATTAATAACGGAATGAGCGTCCGTTGAAGATAAATATCCGTGCGTGCGAGCTCATGTATTACATAGCATATATGGGCAAAAACATGCCTATAAAAAGTACAAGGGATGAATAAGGACTGCCAATTTTTTTCTTCATATTTAGATTCAGTATGAGTCGGAGATATGATTTCATGTCTCATTTGGCCATTAAGTATATTTTTACATAATCATATTGACCTTGGAACTCAAAATACGAATTTGCATATTATGATGTCAACATATTTACAGAAAATGATATTATCTCTGCAAATATTGATCAATTTTCTTCTAAATTTTGATATGTTGTAGCTGAGACAATTCCTCACAAGATTATTACCAATATTTATTCATTTTGATGACGTCAATAGATTTTTGCTTAATATGCGTCTTATGCTTATAAGAGGTGATTGATACTACATTCCAGTCTAGACTTGTTCATTATGTTGCGTATGTAGTTCTTCGAAATATCAGTTCAATGATTGGTAGGCTCTGCAATCAGGCGAAAATTTGAGCTTGTTAAGTAAATTAATAGTTTAATCATATAACAATTCTCTATCGAATAACTGAAGGGGGCGCTATACCAATTTTAATCATTGTCATCATAATTTAAAACCAACAAATCATCATCATCAATATCGTCATTATCGTATTTATGAATATTATCATTAGATCATCATCGGCACACTTTCATGATACAAAAATAGCTACGTATCACCTAAATCGTCAAAGTGACGAATTAAAGTCTAGTTATTATTATTATTATTAGGTGATACGTACTAGTACTACGTAGTACCACCTTTTCAATTTGTTCGAGATTTTTTTCATTATTTATTGCCATGACGAATATCGTCATTACCGTGTGTTCGTTCACATTCTGCTTCATTAATATTCTTCTTCTCCTTGTTTTCGTCAGGAAATCGCATTCGTTTTGCACGTAGTGCTTGTAAACAAGGCAATGACGATATTCGTATTATTAGACGACCGTTAGTGCCACATCGCGCGTCATTACACGCATATCGTTGTGACACGATTGCAAGTCTAGTACGTGTTCTCCGTGTTTTCGTCAGGAAATCGCGTTCGTTTTTCCCGTAGTGCTTGTAATCACTAGTTATGCCCTTTCCTCATGTCCGTTTCCTTTCAAATTACATAGGCATAGTCTCTAGCATCTCATCAATGTCACTACATTCTACGGTTTTCGAAATCACTCATGCATAACCGTCCAGGCGCCATTTTGTCCGTTTCTGGTCAGTTGTAATGCCTTTCTTCTATCCTTTCTCCACTATCCCAGATCTTACATAGTTATAACAAATTTCTCTGAATAGTCCAAGATATTTTCGTTTCGTCTCAATTTTTTTTTGCAGTATCTTTATCTCTTAATTGCACAAAGCCATGCTGAATTTCACGCTCCAGTAAATCTTTAAAAATAAATGGCGCCCTTTAACGTTCTGGGGATTGGCTTTCTTTCTGTGGCCGTATCTCCATCGTTTCTGGCCAAACCCGTACTCTTTTCTGGATTTAGATAATTGAAGATATTCCCTATCCAGCCAAATACAAAATCATATACCCTAACACTGACAGATCTTGAGAAAATTGCCCTCTAAATTCGCCATTTTCAATAAAATTGGGAAATACCTTCAATTTGCTCTAGAATTACGATCCTAAGGCTATACCTACGTCAATGACACTTGGCATAAACATCTATCTAACAAAGTGACAATTTTCTGCCAAGTTTGATAAAATTCGATGACGTCAACGCAAAATTATTACCCCAAAAGATGAGTTTACTACGCATTACTTAACAGCTCGTTAGATGCGTGGAATACATTGCACGCAGATGCCAATGGTGTCAAACAGATTGCAATGAAGTGTTCTTTCGAATGATACCAAATACATTATATTTTATCGCAGACATATTTGAGTAAACTGCTTTTGAACAAGGGTCACTATACCAAATTTTGCTAAGTTTCCGCCAAGCTATAACACGTATCGGCTATGACGTAATTTTTCAGACTGCTTTTCGCCATAAGGACAAATTTCTCTGTAGGACCATGCATTATGGTATGCTGACATAGAGGAATTGTTTATGTTAGGGGTCGGGGCAAAGTGCAATACATTATTGATAATTTATTGCATTTTCTTTGTTTTTGTTTGTATTTTGGGGGCGGCGACGTACCCTAGCCCCCGCTGCGTACAGTCATGGTTCAGTGGCTAAGCAATCGCCTCGTTACTGTGAGCCCCCAGGATCAAAACCGTGTCGATCAGCTATATTAGTGCCATATTAAGAGGAATTAATCCTCATTACTGTCAGTTATGACTGAAGGACGTAGGTCCCCTAGTTGATTACCATTGTAACATATACATGCTTCAGCAGTCACGCAAAATAAACACTTACACATTTTTAATCAATACAATCTGAGAATGTATACTTTTATCGAGATCTATTAGGAATAAATCATTGTCAAAGTCATTCCATAAATTGGGGTAAAAATAATTATTTCACCATTATGACCAACAGTGTAGATACCCACGACACCAACCCAGACCTACGAATTGTCACGCCTATAGCTGGTCCCTTATATTTAGTTTTGCATAGTAGAATAGTAAATGTTCTTTGCAAACACTACTGTACTTTACATAAAATATATCAAATTTATTTTTTTATTTTTTTATTAAAAGAAAGGACTTATGATGGCTGCATGTGCATCAAACCCATTTGGAAGTGTACAGGTTGATGTTATTGCTTCTCTATTGAAATTATATTTTACCTTGTGAATTTTACATCAGAAGCGCAATTTGATTTATTTTACATTGTCAACAACTTTAAATGGTAATCCCTATTGCACTTCAAAATGCTCAAGGGGCTACAATAATTATTTTACAATACTTGTTTAGGAGTACACTTTTTTTGAAATACCCGTTTAGGGTGTGAATTTGTGAGAAAAAAACACGCGTAATCCTCATTTAGGGTGTATTCTGACTTCTGAAGAAATCCTCGTTTAGGGGGTGTCTGGAAAACCTGTGGTCACGCATGCTTACAATATTTCTACATGACTGAGACCCCAATGTCCCAGCCATATAATTGAAACAACGAAACTAAGCCGCAAGCGTAAAGCACGAATGCAAACAAATAGTAATAAAAATAGACACCGCGGACTCTTTGCCCACTCGTTTGACAAGAACGCACACACACACAAATTAAAGGACTGTGGTATGAGTCTAAGCAAAAATCGTCTGCTCGTGACTTCTTGGTGAAAAGGAGAGTGATTTAGGCGTTAAAATGTGGCCATTTCGTCATTCCTAATTATGAATTACAATGAGATCGTATGATACTTAGTTGTAGGACAAATACAAGGACATTCCTGCAATGACGTCAAATGCGTCATCAAGCGACGTAACCGTATTTACCTTTTTTCGAGGGGTAGAGCTTAGCACCTCCATCAGTGCCCACTGAAACGGAGGCGGCGGTCTCTCAGTCTGGCTGAGATCAGTGTAATGTCCCTATACAGTTCAATATTGGTCATATGGTCACTCCAGTTGACATCATTTCACAAATGCTCTTCTGGGAGCCCTCAAGGGGCAAACGCACCAGAGGGCGCCCAACAATGACTTACATTGACCAGTTAGAAAAAGACCCCTGCCTACTAAGACAGGAGCTCCCAAAGATCATGGAGAATAGAACTGAATGGAAAAAGCTTGTTAAATCAGTGCGAGATGGTTATTATCATGTTTTGCTCAATATAGAGATTTTCTGCAAAATCTTAGGCTGGAACATTAGTAAATAGAGGTGTGTTCATGTTTTGAAAGGCTTAGTTAGTTGGGTTGGAGGGGCCCTTTAACACATTATATAATTTCGTTCATGCCAGGAATATGATTATACTAGCAGTACACAGGTATGTCCAATGGACATAATCATATACAACGTATTACATGACTTCAGTCTGCTTGTAGTTATTGTTGAAGCATCGGTCACAAATACCATTACGAACTGCTACAAAACCCGTACAAACGATTTTTCAGACCAATTCGTGAGATCTTCTTAAGAATGCCGTACGAAACTAGCGTTCGTAGATCGTTAATAGACTGTTCGTAAGTTCGCAGACGGGTCGATTGTCATTTTCAAGATTTGTATCAACTTCGTACGAAACCCTCTCTTTGGAATGCGGCCGTACGAACGTCGTTCGAACATCGTGAGAACCACGCAAGATCTTCGTACATTAAGTAGGGTCGAGAGACAGTTCTAGAAGCCTTAAATTATTACGATGATCGTGAGAGCGCCTTGAGTTGTTCGTAGAGGGCTCTTACGGGGTTCGAAAGAACGCCTTACGAACGGAGAATCGTTTGGCCTTCGTACGAACGACTCATGGCGTTTGTAAGGCGTTCATAAGGTGCTCGTAAGGTGTACGTACACAATTTATGTAATTTATACAGCGCTTTTTTTGCAACCCGACAAAATCTACAAAACAAATCGTAAGATCTTCTTACGAATGACTTGAATATGCCGTCAGTTGCACGTACGACCGTCTTTAGAAGATTTTACGATTTTTAAGATATTTTGTCTGGTTAAAAAAAGCGCTGCATACATTGCATAAAATGTGTACGTACGCCTTACGTGCACCTTACGAACGTCTTACGAACGCGTGTTGTAACCATGACGACTTTTTCTGTATGTATGTCATCATAGATTGTTAGGTGTATTAAAATCGAAGACTGCCAGCTATCTACCGAGATGACAGGAAAATTGTGGTCCATTCTCAAGTCCTACACCCCACTGGACCAGCTCGTCATCTCAGACTCCTCTCTCAGTTTCCGTCCATATCCTTCTGAGCTTCCATCCGTCACAAAGCTATCAGCCGAGAGAGTGACACCACAAAGCTATGAAGGTCTGCTCTCATCGCTTCCTGGCTTGTATAATGTCGATATTACTATCGGAGATGCAAATACAGAAGACATATCTCAGATCCAGACTAGTCTACGTCGACATCTGACGGGACGGTTTCTCACATGCATCAACCCACATGTCTTCATGTCAGAGGGGAGTGTATATAGCATGTGGAGAAAGAGGATGAGAGGACTGGGTCTTCTCATCACAGACTCTGAGGCGATATTGTCCGGAGTAGTTTTCGGACCCAAGGAAACAGTGATCGATCTTGTCCAGTCTTCAACGCGTTTAATGTCAGCTCGCCTGTATGTAGAACAGTGAGTAACTGTTGAGCTAAAAGTTTTCTATTCTGTCTCGTTTTCTCCTCAATTTGTATTGATATGGGCATCACCGTGCATTTTATTCCATTCGCTAGGCTAATGCTTTAAACCAGTATATCAACCTGAATTCGATGTAACTTGCATCCAATATTCATGAAAGTTTTAGTTTAGACGAAGGTCATCTAACTTATATATATATACGTATATTTCCTCTTAACGTTTTCTAAAGAGGAAATATACAAATGCTCTTAAAAAAATGCTGACCATTTGATCATTGATGGATTTAGCCTTAGAGATAAATTGGTTGAATCTTTAAAAAAAAATTAAGTAGTGTATCTCATAACATTTCCCTGGTAATTACTAAAACAGCCAATTATTGGGACCGCTTTCTGTGAATGGATATAATTTTTACTTAATAATATTGGTATCATACAATATTCACTTTAAGCTTATTTTAGGTCACACGTACAATGAGCCCTAAATAATATATTGAAAAGGACTAGATTTGTCTTCAATTTTTAACATGTTGGTCCTAATTTGTTATTCACAAATGCTTAAAGTGTTTACGTGTTATCTTTACTTCTTCATCTCTCTTTTAAATGATGTAGGTTTTCTAGGTCAATAAACTCGGATATAGATGCATTGCATGTAAGTATGGTAATTGAAGTATCAGAAAAAGCAAATCTTTGAAAGAATACAATGACTTCTTTTCAGTTCGGTCTTTATTCATGAATCATATTTTACGTAACACATTATGTAATTTCGTTCATGCCGAACATATAAGTATAATAGCAGTACACGCAGGTATTTTCAATGAACATAATGTATTAAATGAATTTGGTCTGCTTATAGTTATTTTTAGTTGAGAACTAAATTTAAAATTGGAAATGGGGATTCTACAGGACCTAAGGCAAAAACATACCTCGTTTGATGTAAGCCCCGTAGCATAACACAATCATAAGTCTAACACAGTTGTTGGAACGAACAAAGAACAGTTAAAAAAAACGCACTCAACAGGGCGATTTTATTTGTATAATGTACAGCCTATCTTCTATTACAAATACATGATAATGGTTTAATGAAAGAAAATAGCGCTTTATAAGTAACTTTGTATTATTTATTATTATAATAACTTAATAATAAGATGGGAAATCGTTCTAGTTCTAAGTGAGTTCAAATAATTGCTAGGAAGTTTTTGTTGGTGTTTCTTTTAATACTATCATTTCCTTTCCGAACAATCGATATCTTTCTTTAAATGAATTTATTCCTACTTGTAGTTATTACTCCCTTTTTAACAATTATGTGTTTATGCTGTAACGATGAAGACTGTTTATTTCTGTATGTCATCATAGATTGAGATGTGGACAATCAAGGACTGCCAGCTATCTACCAAGATGACCGTCAATTTGTGGTCCTGTCTCAGATCCTTCACCTCACTGGATCATCTCAACATATTGGACTCCTCTCTCAGTTTTCCTCCATCTCCCCCTCAGATTCATGGCGTCAAACAGCTCTCAGTTGAGAGAGTAACGTCACAAAGCTACGAAGGTCTGCTTTCATCGCTCCCTCGCCTGAGAGTGATCGATATCACTATCGATGATGCAGAGAGAGACATACCTCAGATCACGACTGACCTTCGTCGGACCGGAGGACATAAACGAATGCTCACACACATCAACCTTAAAGCACCGTCATCACTCCCATCAGAGAAGAAGAGTGCTTCGAGAGAGACGATGAGAGGATTGGGTCTTCTGATCGAAGAAGAAACCAAGAACCTGCGGTGTCTACATCTGGCCGGGGTGGAGTCCTTGGACGAAGAAGGCTTGGTTGACCTCATCGAGTGTTGCATACGGGTGGAGACGATGTCAGATGTGTGGTAGGTTCTTGTTAAAATCATGTTTAAAATATATTACAATAATACTAGACGATCCTATTTAGTCAATCTACCGAGGTAAAACATATATGTAACGGTTCAGGGCGTATCCAGCCGGCGGCAAGGGAGGTGGCCCAATTCGTGAGAAAATATTTAGCGGCGAAACAGCCAGCCGATAATTCACTCAGGTGTGGGGGGGGGGGGGGGTAGTGAGCACCTATTTTTTGGGGGGCCCTCGGTAATGTGAAAAATCGCACCTCCCCCCCCCCCCCCCTCCCTTAGCGCCAGGGGGGAGGGCTCATCTCCAAAAAAAAAGGTAAAATTAACGTAAAAAAATTACACGTTTTTTCCTCAGGGGTGGGGGTCCGGGACCCTGGGCCCCCTGGATCCGCCACTGTAACGGTTCATAATAAATAATGTGATTGTATATCAAAATTTTATGAATTCAAGACAGGACGTATTAAAAAGCTATTCATTGCAAATGCCATTAACAATCCTAAAAAAAACTTATCAGGAGAGATATCTGGACACATCCGATCCACAAGTACAGTATCAAAAGATATTCGAGAAATAGAAAGCTACACCCACGTCTAAACCTTTTCCTTTTTTCGTGCAATCGTACCCCTATGTTTTACCCCGGTTGACAAAAAATCACCCCCACTCTAATATGCCCCGCTGAACGTTTTTCAAAGTGGGTGGGGTGGGGTGGGGAAGTATTTACGATCAGGTAGAACATAGCATAAATTGGCGTGGGGTCTAGGGGGCAAAGTCCCGTCGGGGATCAAGGGGCGCAGCCACCTGAAGCTCAGGGGGTATGGACACATTAAATTACAGTCAGATGAGCATATTTTGATACCTTATTCATGACACTGTCAGGTCACTAATTTGCGTGGGGTCCAGGGTGCTGAGCCCCCTGTAACTCAGGGATTTGAGGCATTTTAAAACGGTCAGATAAGCATTCAGGGGCCGTTTTAGGCCCCCTGGTTGGGTCGAGGGGGCGGAGCCCCCGGAAGCTCAGGGGTTTTAGGTATTTAATTACGGTCAGATGAGCATATTTTGCGATACTTTGTTTGTGACACTGGCAGGACACTAATTTGCGTGGGGTCAAGGGGACGGAGCCCCCGGAAGTTCAGGGTTTTAAGGCATTACATTACCGTCAAATGAGCATCCAGGGGCCCATCTAATGCTACGTTTACACTATGTTCCCGGCGGCAACGGCAACACCGTTTCGGGTCACCGTGGACGAAATGGGATTGACGTGACACAACGCGGGGGAACGTATGGGCGAACGTGACAGGCCGTGATTGCCGTCAAAAAATTTGCCCCGGCAGTCACGGTGCGGATGAGAAACCTAGTAGGCCGTAGTGGAACGGGGTGAACGTAACACAACGTGACAGTCCATAATAGGCCGTCACAAAACTTGGAGGTTGTCCGTAGTGGGACGGGAAGCTCGCACATTCCCCGGCATATTACGGTCTTTTCAAGTTTTGTTACGTTCTGCCACGTTTAGTGCACGTTTTGTCACGGTTGCTGCGCATTTTGTCCCGTTTTGCCACGTTATGCCAAGGTTTGCCCCGGTTCTCACGGCAGGCCAGGGTGTATGGTAGCCGTGTTGTTGCGTTTAATCACGGCGCATCCCGGCGTCTGACGTTTTACGGGCGCGGCGCGTTGCGTTCTGACACGGCGCACACGGTCGGGAGGTAGTATATAAAAGACGGGCGCGGCTGGAGCTTCATTCGAGTCTGAGCAATCGACGACACATTACTACATCTACAATACGAATAAAGAAGGTCAGGCTATGCCACCGAAGAAGCCAAGACGTTCGGAGGCCCTCCATCTTGCACCACCACCACCAGTAGCAGTGGAGCAGGAACAGCCTGAACATCCTCGCAGTTCACCCCCGCCAAAATAAAGAGGAGCATGCTGCTGCCGCTGACCCGGTCCCTAAATTAGAACCTGAACCTGAGGCTGAGGAGGCTGGGGAGGCTGAGGAAGACGCACCAGCTAGGAGGAGGGCAGCCCCCAGGGTCGTCACCACCTTTACGGAGGATGAGAAGGAGCTCATCATTGACTTCCTCCAGCAGCATGCTACGCTGTATACTTTATTGCTTGGGAGGCCTTCTTTTTATACCGTGGGCACAACCGTGCTCCATCCGTAGAAAGCCTTGACAGAACGTGAAAAACGTGTCAGTCCTTGATTAGAACGTGAGAAACGTGAGGGACCCCATCAGAACGTGACGGGCCGGGAGGGAATGTACTGGCATCCGTGGTAGACCGGGGCCGAACCGTAGTGCGCCTTGGAACCTCGATCCGGGCCTCAGCAGCCCCTTTCCCCTCACGGCCCGTCACGGATACCGTGAAAGACCGTGAGAAAACTTGACAAGACCTAGCAAAACTTGAACACAGAGGAAAATATTGTCAAAATCCGAAGGCGCACTACGTTTCGGGTAAACGGGGTGCCGTGGCCGCCGGGAACATAGTGTAAACGTAGCATTAGGGCCCTAGGTGGCGTCCAGAGGGAGAGCCCCCGGAAGCTCAGGGGTTTTAGGTATGAGCATTTTTGATACCTCATTTGTGACATTGGCAGGTCGCTCATTTTTTTCTCTCTCTCTTTCTTTCTTTTCCCTTTAACATACTAAAAGAGTTGGGGGGGGGGGGTGCTCGAAGCCCCGAGCCCCGATATTATGCAGGCCCTGACAGAAGGCGTCTAAATAAGCATATTTTTGTCGCCAGACTGTAAATTTGGGATTTGTAATTTTCCAACAAACGCATAAAAAGGTACGATTTACAAATATAATTGAGAAAAATATACCGGAAAATCATGTCATTTCAGCAATATTTGTAAATCACTGGTATCGACTTAATCACCAAAAATGAGTTTTGGCGCACTTTAGTTCCTCCCTGGCCCACTGTGCGACGTACCCTAGCTCCCACTGCGTACAGTCATGGTTCAGTGGCTAAGAAATCGCCTCGTTACTGTGAGCCCCCAGGATCAAAACCGTGTTGATCAGCTATATTAGTGCCATATTAAGGGGAATTAATCCTCATTACTGTCAGTTATGACTTGAGGGCGTAGGTCCTCTAGTAGATTAGCATAGTAACATACACATGCTTTAGCAGTCACGCAAAACAAACACTCACAAATTATTATTCAATAAAATCTGAGAATGTATACTATTATCTAGATCTAGTGGGAATAAATCTTTGTTAAAATCTTTCCATAAATCAGGGTAAAAACAAATTATTCCACCATTATGACCAACAGTGTATAAATCATCAATAGATAACAAATTGAGAAATTTTCAATTCAAATTTATTCATAGGAAAATTGCTACAAATTCCTTTTTGTATAAAATCGGAATTTTTGATCAAAATATATGTAAATTTTGTAATCAAAATGAACAAACAATAATTCTTTTTTTTTTTATTGCCTCTTTGTCTCAAGTTTCTGGAATGATCTGAACAGTTGAATGATTTTATATTTTCATGTGAATGTCAAGACATCGTTCCTTTATTTAATTCCTTCATATGCTCTGTAATACAATTAGAAAAAACAGAACGCATTATACAGTGCGTCCCAGAAAAAACGAAACCAAGAAGTATCGATGTTCTATCATAACTTAATCACAACTATAATTAATGAATGATACATATTTGGAAAGCTTAGAGTCTCCTCTTTCAGTTGATGCTACTCAGATGATGCATATTTCACGCATGAGTGATTAAAAGCAATTTGAAGGAAGGAAACCAAAAAGACATTTGGCGGGCGGTATCTGAATTTCGAAGAAAAATTCACATTTCTAGAAAGTTGAGTTTCTGCCCTTTCATATGACACCTCAATCAGGAAAAATGAGCGAGGAATGACAAAGTTCTGTTTGTTTAAAGTAGTGCTTGCATTTCCATAATTTTATTAAACGAATTCGTTTTCACTGGCTGCTTGCCGTATCAATAAACGAAATTAACAAAAGACTTAACTCCGTTTCGTTGACAATCAACCGTAGACGAGAGTCTTCATGCATGGCTGATTGTCAACGAAACGGAGTTATTCTTTTGTCAAATCTGCCTTTTGCTACGGCAGGCACCCAGTGAAAACGAATTCGTTTGTTAAAATTATGAAAATGTAAGGGCTACTTTAAACAAACAGAACTTTGTCATTCCTTGCTCATTTTTTCTGATTGAGGTGTCATATGAAAGGGCAGAAACTCAACTTTCTAGAAATGTGAATTTTTCTTCGAAATTCAGATACCGCCCGCTAAATGTCTTTTTGGTTTCCTTCCTTCAAATTGCTTTTAATCACTCATGCGTGAAATATGCATCATCTGAGTAGCATCAACTGAAAGAAGAGACTCTAAGCTTTCTAAATATGTATCATTCATTAATTATGGTTGTGATTAAGTTATAATAAAACATCGATACTTCTCGGTTTCGTTTTTTCTGGGACGCACTGTATAATTTAAACTCAACCGTTTTGAATTCCATAAGAAAAAATGGAATTGTATCTGTATAGTATAATTGAAATCTTACTGAATGTTATTTTATGAGATGTTCCATTTCATTCACTCATGTCTCTGTATCATTGAAGAAGAAAAAATATGTATTTATTTTGAGATTATCTTTTGTAACAATGTAAATTGCAAATTAATAAAAAAGAAAAAAGAAAAAAAAGAAAGGGAAAATAGGGGAAAAAAGAGGAAATGACACAAAAGGAATGGGGGTGAAAAGGAGAGAGAGGGTACGAGCATGAGTGAGGAGGGGTGGGATTAAACGAGAGGAGGGGGGGGGGTTGTTGGGTTGAGTCATCTCGTCGATTGAGCAAGAGAGATACGGATAAATATCCGGATAGATATGTAGCTGTGTCGGGTCAGCTGTGTCGGGTCAGCTGTGTCGGTATTCTCGCTCGATTCTCGTGTACTAGAAGTTTGAACTCGGTGAGATGTATTAATGTCGGTCGGAAATTAATTTTTCATACGAAATGTGACTTTTTTATCAGCTGTGACGGCTTTGAGAGAGACTACAACTAGTAATACTTGTATTTTCTCGAAGTTTCACCAGAAAACATTAACAATTATTGTCAACTTTACAATGTCAGCAAATGAAATCAAGGAAGTTCCAAAAAGCAGCTTATAGCGCTTCGAACCCTGGACATTGGTGTTCAAGCGCAGCGCTCTTGCCGATCACGTCACACCGAATAATTGCGTGTGTCGAATGCACATCAATTTACGTAGCTACGATGCTGACTATTCTTGACGACATATATATATATATATATGAGGTCAAGGAAAATGACCATGTGCGCATGCGTAGGTATAAATAGTTCGAAGGGGAAATACCCCCGGCCCCCCAGCCATTAATATATTTGTCGGTAATTGGTGGCTAGTTTTGTCTGTAATCGGTGGCCTCTACATGAACCCCCTTCCCCCACTGAAAAAAGGTCTATAGCGATCGCGCCCCTGGACGTAGGTATATGTAGATCGATAGTATTTACTCAGCACTCTTGGCGCAGGACTAATTAGTCATAAGTAAGTTAGAAGTAAGATTTAGTCCTTTATATTAGTCCTAGATCTAGACTACTTGTATTTTTTTGCGATCTAAATTAACATGATTTAGACCTATTTTACATCTAACAGTAACGGTAGCAAGATTGATTTTAGTCTCGACGTAGATTGTTATGTATAGGCTTATGTATAAAAAGCCGAGTATTTTTTTATTCTTCTGGATTCAATTTTTCTTTGCGAGTCAGAGATGGAGTAGACCTCGACTTTAAAGTAAATCCTAGAAATTTAGTCCTAGAGTTCTCTCCCATGTGTTTTCAACGTCTTGGACTAACTTTTTATCCTACCTCCGCCCGAGAAAGGAGTTTGGATCTGCATAATGTAATTTATATAATTCGAGGTGTATTGCAAGATCATACCGTGCTAAGAGGCCTTTTGACGTGATCTTCTTAGGAAAGTTTGAACATACACATTAACATAAGCGTGAGTTTTTTTCTCTCTTCTATCTTGTAGACCTACATATAAATAAATTAATAACTTCTTGTTGATTTTATAATCTTGATATTCATTTATGATATAGGGTTAAAGTGCCAGATATTAGATTTTGCAATCACAAACTGATAACTCTGTGTTCTTAATTTAAGAGAAGGTTAACCATGCCATTTTAAAAAGATTAATAAATTACTAGATCACCCATATTTTGATTAACATTGCACATATAAATAGGGCAGCAATTAAAGTATAAAGGTGTGATTGGACAAACTGTAATGTCAATATGCATGATGTAAGCTGCTATATGTTTGTTATATACCAGTTAAGGTATTTATTTCTCTTCAATTCGCCAGAGGGTAATTTTAATTTTAAACTTTGGCAGTATATGCAGGAGGATACTTTGGAGTCAGCAGCGCACCGGCCCGCTGCCGCGTCATATTCTTCTGTGCGCTCTATTAAACTGCAACGTTTCTCGACAAATTTCTTTCAAATTGTGTTTGAAACTGTATGTTTGTAAAAATCTACGCACCAATAGTTTTTCGTGTTGCTGTCACCAGTGTCCAATGTTTTCTGAAGGTCATATTTTGCAGAATGGCGTGAGTGCAATCTGCAGACCACATTTCTTGATAGATTTCTTTTGTATGGAGGTGTATCCTGGTCAAATCTTTACATCTTTAGTATTTGATGATGCTGCAACCTGTGCTCGTCTGTTATAATGCCAAAGGTCATATCAGTTTGGGTGTCTAGTGTGCGCTCTGCAGGTCATATTTCATGACAGATTTCTTTCAAATTTGTATGGAAATTTATCTTGGTACAATCTGCATATCTACATTTGTGTGCGATGCTGCCCTCATTGTTTCGTTCTGTATAGGTCAAAGGTCATATGTCTTTTACGCGCTGTAACTGCCACTTTTCTTCACGGATTTCTTTCCTATTTTTTATGGAGGTGTGTCTATCTAAAATCTTTAGTGTTTGGTGATGCTGCTCCTAGTCTTGACAATAGTCTAAGCCACTAGTGGCGATCTCTACATGTACGTCATCCCTTCGACAGAGGATAGGGAGTCTTTGTCCCTCCTTCGAACATTAGGATGATACAAATCATTGCCAGTGCCGGGGTGCGGAATTATTTTTCCCAAGAGAGTTCCGGTACCCAGTATGAACTCGCGAAGAGTCTAGCTAGCTGGCTAAATATGCGCATGCGCATATGGTAACCGTTAGGGTTGGTGATAGGGTTACACTTATCATGCAAACCCACCCTTCATCAACCCATCGTTAGGACAGCGTAATACAATTCTGGCGTTTTGGTTTCGAATCTAAGTAGGCCTACTTATTCAGTTCTATTTTTTGCCTTTATAAACAGTGAGGCAAAGCAACAAATAATCAAAGTCTATTTGTATTTGAAGAAAAAAAAATTCACGTTCCATAGTCCTTCTTTCAAATGGATACAATCATCACATTTTCTTAAACCTTCAATATGATTCGTGATGTATTGGACCAAATGCGTTTAAATTAAAAATAGAATCACTGATGAAAGTGTAGGCCTACTTAACCCTAATAAGGCCGGGCTATTTGAGGTCTTAGTAGGGCCGGGGGGGGGGGCATTATGGCCCCCCCTTAAGATCTCGGCCGTGAAGCGGCCGATCTCCGCGAAAATGTGCACGCCTTTTAAGTGAGGTGTATAGAACAATATGATAATTTCAATTTTTTGAAAAAATCACTTATTTGCATATTTATGGTAATTTATGCAAATAAAGTCATAAAATCACATTTTTGCCCATAAATCATAAATTATTCATATTTGAGCATTCTTTTTCACTACATATCTTTATTAGACCAATTGGAATAAAATACGACAAAAAGAAATCGAAAGAGCTAGCTTATTCCTTATGTTATCTCTTGTTTTTATAATTTCTTATGTATTTCATTGTTTTTGTAACTTATGTATTTTATTGTTTTTGTTGTTTTATTTCATTTCTTACTACAATTCAACTATTTTGACTCCAAAAACAACCACCTAAACTTTAAACAAGACCCAATAACCAAGTTTTTAGGAAAAATGACATTTCCATATGTTTTGTACACAAATCACAAAAATGAGCGATTTTCGGGCTGACATGCAAAGACAAAAGGTCACGTGACCTTGTAACTGTTGGTCCGAATTTCAATTTTTTTTTGAAAGATGCGCAAGACTCGTAAGAAAAAAGTCAGCGAGCGGTGGGGCGCCATCCATATGCGTTCCCGAGCAATCAGAAAAATCGTGGAGGGGGGGGGGGGGGCTATTAGGGTTAAGTTCAGTTGAACACATTACATTAGGTAAGGTGACAACTATTGTTTTAAGATATACATTTGCTCTCTTCATGATATATGTATATCTCTTTTCTGAATATTAGGTTGCAAAGTAAAGAGCTGTGGCATGTACATGTATTAGTTCGTTTTCTTCCTGTCAACATTGCCATGCCCCTACATCAATCGATAAGCAAGAAAAGGAAAAAGGGACAATTCTTATAGTCCCTGTTTCTTTTGTATAAAACATACATGAATGGTTATGAACATATTTTTTCTTCTCAAAAGCATAACAATAAATTATTCATGATTTCTTTTTAAACTAAAAATGCTTTTGTCTCAATATTTAAAAAGAAAAATTGTTATCCTTCTACTTTTTTTTTCCAATCAAAGTAATTAACATATTAATCAGAAGTACAACAGTTGTAGATAGATTAAAAAATTACACCAGTTTTCATTGATTCATTTATTACAAAAGTTTCATTTCCAAGTTCAAGACTACAGAGCGTGAATCCAATGCAACCTTATGCTTCGTATGGAACATTAGCCAACCAACAGATACAAGCTTTTTTAAACTCTAAGCAAGAGGGACTACAATGCTAAACAGATCATGGACTGCTCGCTTTCTTCTTAAACTTCCAGTGAAATAGACTTTCAAATTAATTCCTCTGAAGCTATTACAAGTGCTCCAGTCTGGGAACGGAAAATTAGCTATCGATTATATGAGACTGGTAGGAATTCCTTGAAATGCACTCTGCGCTGATAACGGCTGCCGGAGCTAAAGCTAGGGTAATAATTCCTAAAGCTCTCTGGAAGCGCATAGAGACGTTATATAATGTGATATGCGCTTTACAAGAACCGAATATTATTATTATTATTATTATTATTATTAATAATATTTCAGCAAGTAATGGTTTAAATGAAGTAAAACATTCAATGACTTCCAAGAATTTCCAAGAATTTATTATTTTGAATAGAATTTTAGAATAATATTGCAGAAGAAGAAATAACAAACTAGTTTTAGTTGAAGGATAAAACTAAGATCATAATCATTATTAAGTTAGCTCTGCACTGAATTTAAGCCGGCACTTTAAAGAAATATCTTGTTAGGTGTTGTTGCTGATCTAAAAAGCTATGATTGTGTCATGGAAGTTATTATTTCTTACTTACATTAGATACATAATTATGTTTATGGTAATAAAGCTTAACAAATAAAAATTGGAAATTACAAAGTAGCAATTCATTTGAGCAGCAGTCGATCGATTTGAAGGCCTATTTGGGACTTTTCCCAGAGGAACTGATAGCGTAACCATGTGTTGATAATTACATGTTGATGCTTGAATCGGCTAAAAGAAACAACCGAGCATTGTAATTGCAGTAAAAACAGATTTGTCCAGCAGGAAATATTACATTAACTAGGATTTATGTTGTCCGAAGAAAGTTTTCAAAGCTGATAGAAAAATTGATATTTAACTTCATTCAGATAAACTATCAAGAAAACGCATTTTCACGAACTGCATGACCTTACAAAGTCATGACAATGTATATCATCATTAGATTTACAACCATATGGGTAACAGCTATCCTTACCCCAAATGTTACCCTTTTAATCTCCACCAATGCACCTCGACTAGACAGTGGCAGATAGTAGCTGCAGTAGTTTTAACAACTTGCTGTCACGTTAATAGCGGAACACACTTTTTTTGGGGGGCGGGGGGGGGGGGGGGCTGACAACAAAAATCCGCATCATCCCACTCTAACATGCAGGCCCCGCTGAACGTTTTTTCAGAGTGGGGCCTAGGGACAAAGCCCCGGCGGGGGTTAAGGGGCGGAGCCCCCGAAGCTCAAGGGGTATGAGCATCAGTAGCGGATCCAGGAATTTCTTACTGGGAGGCACAACATGACATGGGGTGAAATCTATGTAAAACGATGAAGCGACAGAGCGAGGCTTTAGCGGCGAGGGAGCGGAGCGACCAAGCGGGGATGGGTCTGGGAGGGGGTTCTGACCCACTCCCAGCCCATAGTAAGAAGCATTTGCAATTTTAGAACCACATTAGACGCATTTACAGGCACTTCCTAAGGTAATATGACGTAAAATTGCTTTCTCCTACCCCCTCCAAGAGTAGGGATCTTTTGCAATTTACCACCACCAAAAAAAAGGAAAATCATGTCATTTCAGTAACATTTGTAAATCACTGATATCTAATTAGAAATAAACCACGTTTGATTTTTTTTTTAGGGGGGCGAACTGCCCCCCCCCCCTCCCCTCATCAGTACGCCAGTGATACTAAGAACCATGTTACGCATTCTATGTCTGTTTTTTCTGTCTTAAATTCTTTGTTCTTTGTATGTCTCTCTACTAATCTACTAAATATATTCCTTTCTCTTTCTTTATCACCCAATACACCGTACCACCATCACTCTGTTTTCTGAACATAGGTTAGAAAACTGTGGAACAAGAAAGGGCGGCAGACTGGAATCTCATCTCAAAGGTCTCCACACATCAACACGCCGAGACATCACTGTGTGGCTTCTGAATGTAAGTATTGCTCCACATTGTGTGAATTGTACACTTTCAATGTTTCTTATTTCCATGTGTAAAACAACCGCTATGACGCTAATGTTGTTCTTAATTATCGTTTTGAATATTTAATTTCTAAATTAATTTCCATTTTTAGGCCCATGTCATTTCAAGCCCCCCTCCCCCCCACTCAGTGTTATTTAGGGTACGCATATGCGCGTTCCCAGCACACCCCCCCCCCCCCCCTTCAGCATAAGCCTGGTGTGTAAAGTCAATACGGGTAGACCTTTTTCTTTTGTTACGAGCCGGAGATTTTGGGAACACGCATGCGGTCCCTTCGTTCCCGGAGTGGGTGGGGGGGGGGGGGGGGGGGGGCGGGTGTCATTTATCAAAAATCCCTATGTATCTCCTTCTGCTTCATACGTTTGACAAACTTTTTCTGTATATTTTGTATTAGACTTTTGTGTCTGTGACCCGTTCCTATGTCTCTATTTTTGGTGATTGTTATTCCATTTCCTCGAAACCAATTGCTCAAAAGAATATCTAAACTTTGCTCAATAACATCACTCATCTTTCGATTAATGTTTCTTCCCCACCATGTGTTCCTATTAGGTTTTTACATGAGTTCACTTTGTTTCCTCTGGATTTGCACTTCTTTATTTTATCAAATATTATGGAACATTGTTTCGAATATTATCTTTGTTTTCGATGTTTGTTGTAACAATGCTATGATTTTCAGTATGATTTATTTTCTTTATTCCTTGCGTGCAATTAAGAAATTCCTTATGCCTAGGTCACATTTGCCGCGGCGGCCAATAGCAATTAGCGAGTTTTCGCTCAGCAACGAACATACCTTCTACGACGCAGAGCATTTCAGGTTCACGGCTGTCGCAAACAAACCGCCCTCGATACAATACGCGGTTTCGCTTTTTCGGTGAATGTGTACGTATAGTACGGAGGTATTGCATTTGTAATGCCATTAGGCAATTCTCGTAATGTAACCAAATTTAATGCATACGTCTTTGTGAAGTGCCTCGTTACAAACTATTTCATTCACCTGATAAGAATAATAGTATTCCAATAGACAGAATCCAAACTGCATACATTAGTTGTTGCCAGTTCGACAAACGTTAGGGCCCGAATTACTACTAGATTACAATACCAACCATGCACGTGTTTAAAAGCAAATATAAGCAACTTGTCAAAAGGATATGATTGTATAGACCATGTAAAAAGAATGAGAATAAACAATACATTTATGACTCATGAAAGCTGCCTGTACACATTATTGATCATTAATGAGAAAGAGAGGAAGCGAAATGCAGAGGACAGAAGAGAGTAGTAGAGGAGTGCATGAGGAACAAAGCTAAGCAGAGCGACTGAGGAAGGAAAAGAATTGGAGAGCCAGAGAGCTAGAAGAGGGTGGATAGGAGGGGAAGTACACCAATGGTCTATACATGGGCCATAGCTCTTATAAATGACACATCAGTCTTTACTTTGTAATAGTAATTGAAACTTTTAAGAATGTGTAACTTTCTAATTTTTCGTCCGATTTCATTCAAACTTTCATTATTATGCTTCTCTGATTTTTCTGCTTTTTTCGAGACAAGTTTGTCATCAAGGTTGGATTTCCCTTTTATAAGTTTTATCTATCTAAATATCTTCTCCCGGTTCGGAGGTTGATTGCAACATCTCCCCATTTCACTCTATCTTCTGCCATTCTGGTGCACTCTTGCAGTTTGAGTCCACTCCAGTTCTTGACATTCTCTTCCCAGATGATTCTGGGTCTCCCTCTCGGTCTACTTCCTTTCACTCTTCCTTCCAATACATCCTCTAAGAGACTTTGGTGCCTTTTAACATGACTAAAGTATTTGATTTTTCTCTCCTTAACTAATCCTACTAGTGCAATTTGTTTACGCCCTGCCATGTGCAATATCTCTTTGCTGGTTTTCATTCGTTTCCGGGATATTTTCATCATTCTTCTGTAGATCCACATTTCAAAAGATGTTATTCTATTTTCCATGGCCTTGTTTATTGTCCATGTTTCTGCTCCATACAATAGGACAGACCATACGTCAACAAATTTCACTTTTCTATTTGTGAATAATCCTTTCATTGCCAGAAATGTATTCCGAGCAATTTCTATTCTTCTTTTTATTTCTGCTTCGCATCTGGCATCATCTGTGATAGTTTGTCCTAAGTAGATGTAATTACTGACTTGCTCAAAGATATGTCCATCGAGTTTCAAACATATTCTTGGCTTATTCTCTGTTCTACTAAAAATCATTGACTTAGTTTTCTTGACATTCATGCGTAGACCAAACTCTTCACTTTTGACTTTTACAATATCCAATACATGTTGAAAATTTGCTTCATTCTCTGCGCAAAGTACAGTGTTATCAGCATAACGTCAGTTTTTAATATTAACACCCCCAATACTAACACCTTTCATATCTGAAATTTCCCTGAATACCAACTCTATGCGCAAGTTGAACAGAGATGGGGACATTACGCATCCCTGACGTACTCCTTTTTTATTTTTGTGTAACCTGTAATTTCATTGTTAATTTTTATGGCAGCTGTCTGCTCCCAGTAAAGTTTAGATATGAGACGTATGTTCTTACCATCTAGATTATTTTTGTGTAAGTTCCAATCAATTTATCGTGGTGAATGTTGTCGAATGCTTTAGAGTAGTCAATAAAGCACACATATCATAGTATTAACGACTGCTTTAATATTCGAGAAATAGTTAACGCCTCGGGCAATAGCACAATTTTAACCTTCCTGAGAGCGTATAAAAACAACTATTTCTCGAATATTAAAGCAGTCATTAATACTTGTATATGCCGGAAAAAAAAGAGTCAACTTATGACACCACCTTGGCCTTTCTCGAGTTTATCTGCACGGTTGTTTTTTATGAGTGTATCTTTGAGAGATGACTAGATCTAGATTCTAGTCTAAGCAAGATATTTTTACAATTTTGGGGGTTGGCCGGCCCTGTGGAGATTATGGATAAAAACCTGTGCTTTCATATGACACCTCATTTATTGAGTATCACCTTCAGGATCACAACAGATAAAGGTTTGAATCGCGAATTGAAAAAAAAATTGGGGTGTTTTTTGGCATGGTCGCGCAATGCACGTAAACTGCATAGGGATGCGCGCAATCTCTATGGGAAGAATTTTAGCACACAACATCGGGTGCGCGATCAGACACCCTACTACTAGATCTATTTTCGTCTACGTCTATGCTGGTACTCGTCAAAAGCCTTTTCAGCAACTAAACGAATATGTTTATGGATAATTTCACGTACCGAGTCTTGCATTTGATAAGTTGAAACCTTGGGAGAGTTTCTTCAGCCATTTTTGCCTTGTTTGTAAAATAAATTCAACTTACGATGAAAATACCGACCAATTCTTCGCACACGTACGGTATCCGCGATCGCTCAAACAATTTTTTAACATGTGAACCTATGGGTATTTCACCAAGACTGAACTATATTCCCGGTAACCATGGTAACTGGAATTTTGCCGGGATTTTAGAACTATTTTTTAGAACTATTACATGGGTTTGGAATTTTACAGGAATAGTTAAAGTTTATAAATGCAATTTCGACCAATCAGATGGCTGGATTTCTTAAGTGAGGTATATACATTTCTTTATTTACTGCAACATACCTTTCTGTCATCATTCTCATACAGAATATTGCTTCTCTAGTACCACTTTGAGGTCTAAAACCAAACTGTTCCTTACCTACTTCATTGTCAATTTGAATTGTTATTCTGTTGAGAATGATCTTTAAGAGCAACTTGGTTACATGGCTCATTAGGCTAGTTGTCCGAAAATCTTCACAAACACTTGCCTTAGGCTTCTTTGGAATTGGCACAAATATCGACTTTTTCAGATCTTCAGGAATGTGACCTATTTTGTTTATCATTTGGCAAATACTAGTCAAATGTTCAATCCCAAATTCGTTTAAGGCCACAAGTTCTTCCCGTGTTATCCCATTTGGGCCTTCGGATTTAGAAGTTCCCAGTGAATGCAGAGCTTGTTTAACTTCTGGTTCAAGTATATTACTTGGACCCTCGTTGTCAGTGATTGGAAGTTCTGGACCTCTATCATCGTCAAAAAGGTTTTGGATATATTCTTTCCATCTTGGTGTAATATCATCCTTTTCAAAGAGGGAATTGTTCCATCCTTGTTCTTGAAACATCCGCTTGCTGCCTTGTTTTTCTTCCTCTTAACATGATTGATTTCTCTGTGCATTTCATTTGTTTGGTTTGTCTTGGAGAAATGCTCAATTCTAACACATTTTTGAGTTAGCCATTTTTCTTTTGCTCTTTTACATTCACTATCAATTTTCCTTATTGATGTGTCTGCATGATTTGGAGTTTCTGACTTGCTTTTGCCTCTCCTGCATCAAGTTCAGAATCGTTTATGTCATCCATGGTTGTTTTGCTGGTTTCTTTATAGTTGGTAGTGTCTTATTTCTATGCTGAATGCTTTTTTCAAGCATTTCCATTCCACTTCTAGTTTCTCAATGTCATTTAATTCATTATTTGTTTGTTCTATTTCTTCTGTGACTAGACAATTATACCTATTTCTAACTTCCGTCAGGTATTTTTCTGCTATGTCTATTTTCTGCTAATAAGTTGCAAATATATATATATTTTGTTCAATAAATGTGCTTCTTAATTGCCTGAACGTTTTTGTTCTTCAATTATTATTTGTTAGGTTATTATTTGTTAAGTAGTGGCGTAAATGTTGTGCCCGCAGTCACGTACGTGCAGCCATCTGTTAGGAAAATATAAAAAAAATAAGAGAGAGACAAAACATAACAGATTAAGACAATGATATGGTAAAGGAGGAGGGAGATAAAGAAGTAGAAAAGAAGAAAAAAAATTATCTTCCCCTATTCAATGGCTTTATTAATTTTCATTTCATCCAACTAGTAAGAGAATTGTGGATACTCTATTGATGCCAGTATCACTGCTTAGACCTAAGCCACGCCACTGGGGTAATAAAGGCCCTGGTTTTCTGTATGACATAGCTGTGTCTTCTTTACCAGTTATGATAGTACTAAAAGTAATGATTTTTTAATATCATTCGCAAATATATCAATGTAATGATATATTTGAGCATTGATTTCTTTCTTTTCAGAATGATTTTAGTTTGGTTTATAATAATAATAATAATATTGGATTCTTATATAGCGCATGTATCGACCTTGCAAGGTCCTCAAGGCGCTCCAACATTACATTACCCGGCTATGCTAGGCTGCCGATTTCGGCGCTCACAGCATTTAAGGAATTCCTTCCTACCGGTACCCATTTAACACCTGGGTGGAGAGTGGCAAGTGTAGATTATTTTCTTGCCAAAGGACATTAGTGCCGCGGCGTCACTATATAGCTTAGTTATATATAGCATATTGCTCCGGTTGTCTCATTTTCGCTCGCTGGACCAATGCTAGCTTGTACGTAGCTAGTTCGACCATAATGCTCCGTTTAGTCTCATTTCACAACGCCTCCTATCGTCAGAGTCAGCAGCCTAACATGTTAGCCTATGGACGTTTACAACAAAAAAACGTTTAAAAAAAAAAAAAAAAAAAAATGTTTTGTTTAAACGACTATTCGATTATTAACAGAGGGGTGCAATCGATCATCACGTCAAACTCCCCTAATTGCCACCACGTACTTCATATCCTTATATAGTTTGGTATGTTTCTTTTACTCACTCATGAATTATTAAATATCAATGATGGTTTAAAGATATGTAAAAGAAATTTTAGTTGATATTTATTAACAAAGTAATTTATATTTAGCAAAGCAATCTCACATACAAAATTACTATCAAGTGTCGTCTGCTACGCCGATTGTCGCCTGCTTCGTTTAAGGCACATATTTATCGTTTGGACTGTAAGGTATACCAGGGAGATTTGTATTTTCCTGCGGTACAACGTATAGCAGGAAAATGTTGTATATGCGGATCCTTTTAATGATTACGTAATGGAAGTGGCGAGACGCCATGATTCCGCGAGGCGGTATGGCAGGTGAAAGTTATTGTATTGAGAAGGAAAGGAATGTTAAGCTACAGATGTCTTTTTAACTGCACATAGTTCATTGTAGACCTTTTATTGAGACACTACATGGACACCTGCACAGCACCTACTTCAGTACGAGAATACACCCGACGGCGCGGTGGCCTTTACTTATAGCGAAGAGGAAGAAGAATGTAATGTATAATTCGCGCCGTTGCGCGCGAACACATCACACCCAATGGCATACACCCGGTACCGTGCAACACAGTGGAACATTCTAAGAAATTGAAAAATTATCTACAAAATAGACCTCTTAAATCATCTGAGACGTAACTTACCCTATTCTGATGACTTCAATGAATGTCAAGATAACACGAGAACCAAAAACCATGGGACAGGAAGAATTTGAAGGATTTGTTTGTGCAAAGAAACAGGGCTTTCCCACATCAGGATGATGATGAACTCGGGGACATTACACTATGAATATGACTGACAAAGAAAGCGGACAAAATATACAGTTTCTCAGGTAGACAAAGGAACATCCCTTCACTGCTATTATGTAAAAATGTGTAGAACAGGTGTCACATGCATATTCACCTTTTCACATAATAGCAGTGAAGGGATGTTCCTTTGTCTACCTGAGGAACTGTATATTTTGTCCGCTTTCTTTGTCCGTCATGTTCATAGTGTAATCTTAGCATTCAGAAAGAAATTGTTGATGCGAAAGAAAAATATAGAGAAAAATTAGAGAGTAAATTCAGATCTAATAATCCACGTGAAGGTTGGAAGTGTATGCAAACAATGACAGGTTATAAAAAGAAGCAGAAATCCCCACCACTGTCAGAATCTAGCTCTGTTCATGATACAGTCAATTAATTTAATACGTTTTATGCAAGATTTTATGACAAATGTTTTGATGCCGAAAGTAATAGGATTGTAAATACTTTGAAACAGTTCAATGATACACCCACTGTATGTCAGTACAATGATGTTGTCAGGTACTTTAAAAAGACTAATCCAAGAAAATCTATGGGACCGGACAGTATCTGTGGGAAAGTACTCGAAACATGTGCCTGGCAATTAGCCACCCCTTTTGTCACTCTTTTTCAAGAATCTCTGAACCAAAATCATGTCCCATTGTGCTGGAAATCATCGACAATAATACCAGCAGCCAAAACACCCCAAGCATCTGAACCCAATGACTATCGGCCAATATCCCTCACCTCATTGGTGATGAAATGTTTTGAACGCATTATTCTTCAGAAGCACATTCTCCCACAGATACTGCCTGACATAGATCCTCTACAATTTGCCTACAAACCACGCAAATCTGTTAATGATGCTGTGTTATTGTTAATTCACTTGGTTGCATAGCATGTTGATACACTGGGTCGTTATGTTCGTACAACATTCGTCGATTTTTCATCGGCTTTCAACACAATACAGCCCCACCTCTTGATGAATAAGCTTACCGCTATTAATGTAAAACCCTCTCTAATACTCTGGTTTCATGATTTTCTAACGGGCAGAATTCAAAGGGCAAAATTGCATAATGTTCTGTCTGATTACGTTACTACGAATACAGGTTCCCCCAGGGTTGTGTGCTGTCAGCACCATTATTTATCATGTATACAAACGATTGTATCTCGTCAAATGACAATGTCTCAGTTGTCAAATATGCTGATGACACAGCTATCATTGGCATGATCCATGGCAACTATGAACGCCAATATCGGGAGGAGTTATTCTTGTTTGAGAATTGGTGTGAAGAAAATTTCTTGGTACTAAACATAGCTAAAACGAAAGAGATGACTTTCGATTTTCGTACAAACAAAGGTCAAGCAAATCCAATCATGCTTAAAGGAGAGAATATACAGAGTGTCAAGAGTTTTAAGTACCTTGGTACAATAATTGATAACAAACTCTCATGGAAAGACCAATGCCAATCTCTGTACGCAAAGGCTCAACAACGAATGTACTGAAACTGAATTCGTTCCACGTTGACAGAACCATTCTGATGTTATTCTACAAGTCAGTAATAGAAAGTGTAATGCTTTTTAGTTGTGCGGTTTGGTACGGTGGGTGCAGACAGGATAACCTTAAGAAAGTGCAGAGAATATCCAATCATGCTAGCAAGATGACTGGCGAAGTGACAGATCTGAAACAGGAATGCGTGTGTACAATATTGAAACAGGTATCCCAGATTTTGGAAAATGTTAATCACCCCCTTCATCACTGCTATACCCTAATGCGATCGGGGAAGCGGTACAGATCAATGAAGGCTCGAACCTCACGATTCCTTAATTCCTTTGTCCCGCTTTCCATTCGTAAATACAATGAACAACTCCAGTCAATTTGAATAAGCCTGTATCTTGCCACTTCGCTAATCATCAATTGCATTGTACCCTTTCCTTTTCAACCGAATGTACCAGTATTACGAGCAAAGAAATAATTAATACCCTATGATACCATATGTTATTCCAAGTTGTAGTTATATACCGTTTAATTTATGAAGGAAAGAAAGAAGAAAGCATTCAGCTATAAAACCGTGACAAAGAATGATACATGTAATAAATACTGTTGATAATGATGACGATAATAATAATAATAATAATAGTAACAATAATAATTATGATAACGATAATAATGATGATGATAATAATGATACAAATAATAATAATGAAATATAACAACAATACTACTTCCAAATTCTACGCAATCGTATACAATTTCAATAGTGTTGGAAATCCATTTATTTATCTATTCTATTTTTTTTGTATAATTCCACTATGTAAAAACGATGTATATCCGTGTTTCCATATGAATATGTCATTGTACATTTGCTACTGTATATTATCTATTTGTGTATATTATTTTCTATTGTATATTGTTCATTTGCCTATGCAATGCCAACAAATGAATTTCCAAATGGACCAATAAAATTAATCTGAATCTGAATCTGAATCTGAAAAATGGCTGCGTTTCCATCCAAAAATAAAACTAATTTGCAATTAGAAATAGTTAATTTCTCGATAATTTCACAAACTATATTTGCCGCCACATTCAATATGACGTCATTAAGAACTGATTGGCTAGTTTGGTAGTGACGTCGAACGAGCTATGTTTGTGCTGCAGTGATCCAGCGAACGAAAATGAGACAATCGGAGCAATATGGTCACTACCAAACTAGAATGTTCCACTCTGCTGCAGGGTGTATGCCATTCGGTTTGATGTGTGAACCGGGTGTGCGGAAATGGTGTGTTGGGGAGGGAAAGTGAGAGTGTTCGTGTGTGTGGTTATTGTATGTGTGTCAGATGGCTAATCATACATCTACAATGACGAGTAAACTGTCTACATCACAGTCCACAGATAAATATGTGCCTTGAACGTATATATCAGACGGCAATCGGCGGAGCAGACGACACTTGATAGTGATTTTGTATGTGAGATTGCTTTGCTAAATGTAAAATACAAGAACCTTTTCCATATCTTCAAACTATCATTGATATCTGGTAATTAAACATTTAGTAAAAATAAACCTACCAAACTACATAATACAATTAAATACTTGACTGAGATTAGGGGAGTTTGATGTGGTGCACAATTGCACCCCTCTGTAAATAATCGAATAGTCCATGGTGTGTCATGAATATTCATGTTTTTGCTTACCGCGGCAAAATGTTTGCATATACTAAATGGAAATATTACGGTGGGGGTGGTGAATTGGACATAATGAACCAAACAGAAGTGATCTATGATAATTCATGCTTCTTAACCGTCGTGTGCTTGACCTATTACCTTACAATTGCGTGGCAAATTGCGTCCAAAGTTCGACTTGTTACACATGCGTTATATAGGCAATGGCAAGCTGGCGACCTATTTTGATCAAATTACGGTGGGTGAACTTTCAAAAGTCAATGGGACATGAGGGTTCCAATGAAAGAGCTTGTGTCAACGTACGTCGGGGTGGATGTGCTTTTCGTTTAAACCAAAAAAATGAATTTTTAACGATTTTGGGGGTAAAAGTCCATAGGCTAAGATGTTAGGCTGCTGGACTCTGACGATAGGGGGCGTTGTCAAATGAGACTAATCGGAGCTATATGATTATAAAATCGGGGTCCCACCGTTGCTCATATGTCATTTTCTGCTTTCTATAAAAGGACTCCTGTTATCGGACCCTCTTTACTCACGTATAGCAAATGAAAAATCATTATAACCTGGAAAAGTGATTACCAATCAGACTCCTTCCCGAAGTATGTATAACGGTGGATAATTAAATCTGATAATGTATTTGGGAAATGATTTTTCATACTTTATATATGCATCATTGCCTAGACTGAAATAACTGTCAAGCATGGTGAATTTTCTGATGTCAGCGCAAAATTTGGAGCCAGACTAGTCGCAGTGGAATAATCATCAATATAAAGAGACTGAAGCTTTCAGTCTAATCATAGTCCTGATCTTCAAAACATATAAATTTCATTCTTTATAAACACAATCCAGTAAGTATGTAAACAAGACACTTATATGTCGTTTAATATTATCATAATATCTTTTCGTCGTCTTGTTCAGGTTGATTCCTCTGAGAATATGTATAACATACAACATCACCGACACTGATTGAGCTACATAGTGCATTGCATTGTACCTGATATCATCAAGGTTTCTCTCATAATGGTTGAGTTCCAGGGATGATTACACACTACCCGGTAAAGTGGACATGCTGCACTGTCTCATGCCGGATATACCCGATATACTTCACGGTATTTATTAAACCATTCTCTACTGGAACCGGGTTGTTTTCGTATTAAATTATTCAGTAGTCAACATGTTATCTTTCAGGTGAAATTAAGTTGAATTTATTTTGATCTTCATGTTTAGATAACGTAGACACTTGGTAACCAGCTTTATACATTGTCATGGTTAAGTGTGATATTAAATTTCGATCATGCCTCGTTTTTATATTGATAATTTGAATGATTTCACTCCTTATCATAGTGTTATAAATTATCTAAGCAGCAAGTTGTTTTAAATTCAGATATAAATAACATTTATGTATTATTGGTGTTTGTACTTTCATAAATTAAGTATGATGATCAATGACGTAGATTCTTTTTTTAAGGCTGAGCTGTTTTTTTTAAGTGTTACTTTTCAAGCATTTACAAAAATAGTTTTGTGTTTCTGTGCATGATTTTTGGATAGCTATTTAAATTTAGAAAATTTACTTAAAACTGCAATGGGACCGTCATCCCTAATCTTTGTAGAGACCTGAAATATATGGGAATATTTTGTTAAATGAAATATTGAAGAAAATGTATACTTATTATTATTAAATTGTTATGGAGGACCTTTAAACATATTTTAATTTACACGCTATCAACGGCGCTTATTAAAGTTTTCGATGTAGTATTTGACCTTGATCTAATGTCTATTTGTGGTAATTTATTGATATATCGCTCAATTCAATATATGATTTATTTGAGAAATGTACGTATAGATAATGGAGGGGTATAATGAAAAACAACACGTATAATTAAAATGTGCTAATGAATATGCAGCCTACATATAATGATCTCTGTCAGTCCATCCTAGCTTAATGCGTTAAATGAAAACCCGTCATCTCCATTAACCTTTTTCAATAAATCTGTCTTATAATACCAAAAGTGATTGTCTGTATAAAATATTGCACCAATGTATAAAAACAATCGTTAGCGCAGATACATGTAACTAACTATTGATCATACTCATTGTAAAGGGCATATACAACATAATTCATAAGTCAGTTATAGATAACGTTTCTACATCTTTGTTTTTTCATTATACACATCTACAATACCGTGTCCATACACAAATTACGAACACATATATACGAATTCGAGTTTCGAATATTTTGGAAAAAAGTAGTAATAATATATATCATTAAAAAAAAAAAATCGCCATCAAACTATTGGACTTCCACCACATCTACAATTTAAAATCCATTTTCAGTGTGCATGTTTTTTGTCCATTATGAGAACTGACCCTTCATACAATCAGCTCCTCCATTCTTCGATATTCCTTTCACATTTAGCAAATACTAGTCTGTAGAGAATGCCTAAGTGTACCAAGATTACTTAATCATTTGCTGCACATGCCCTTTTCTCGTATGCATCTCAATTTTTTTTTTTACTAAAACACCCCGTCCCCTACTTTAATTAGACGACCCCACACACTCCTTCTCTGAATCATTTGTCTTTATTTTGTCTGTTTCAAATTATATTGTATCATACCACAATACGATTCCGTTTATTGCACAATAGAATATAGCAATAATTGAGAAGGTGGAATGAGAGTAGCAAGGGTAAATACGCGAGAGAGAAGTCAACGGCCCCGAGGGACAAAGTTATATAGCAGAATAATTGTGTTTTGTTAGTTCAGTATTTTGGATCTTAAAGTGCAATACTCATGTTTGTTCATGTGATTCATTTTATTTGGTTTTGGTCAACTAGGTGTAGGGTAATATCATTATAGAGCGATCTATTTGTTAATGGCCTTAATTGTATTGCGTTTGAGGTGATTTATACTATTCTGGGAGCATTTATATCAAGATAATGGAAGTTATGTCAGTACTTCACACCACCATTATTATTTGAGAGATTATACTCAATGGTTCACATGGAATACATATAGCTAATAATGTTCTTGATGTAAAACTGTAACAATTATTATGAACCCACTTTTATAGAACATGTACTATATATATATATATTTCATGCACACTATCCATTATTCATTATTCCGACAACTATATCAATGATTGCTATACTAGAATAGCACTATTAATTGTATTGTAAATATATTTGTATGACAAAGAATTAACAAAGTTCATACAAGAGATGCATATAATGTGTTGGAAGATCAAATAATTGTGTATAATAGTAATTGCTTTCGTAAGTCATAATTCCAGAATGACAGTCTTTAGAACTGAATACGAAACTCATTTTAATTATTTGATACTTGATTGATATGCGTTTAATAACGAATATGTGGTCGGTAATTAGAGGAATGTATACGAGTTGCCTGTTAGTATTTTATGTTCATAATGACATTGTAAATAAGTCTTTACGTTTTGTTTGGAAATACATGTGAATGTAAATCATCAACCACATTTAAAGTAATTATTTTCTCACTTTGTCCTTGTTGTCACATATGTTTTCAATTGGTTTAAGAGACGATTGCACTTAGAAACAAGATATAATGATAAATGTTTTTTGTATGGATATGTAGCTAAAATCGTAATATAGGAGTAACTGAGTTGATTAGTTAAATTTACGATCCAATCTAAAGGAGTCGAAACCCGCTCTTAATTCTGGTACATTTGTAGTTATATTTAGCACATTACTATTTTAGAAAGAAAATAGACGATCAAATACATACTCAGAAAGAGTAATTCAGGTGTTTGCTTTGGGGTGGAGATATAATTAGAGCGTATTCAAGTCCGAAACGATGCGGTCCCTTATATGCCTCGTACCAAAGTTGGTCACATCAAACGTTACTGAAACATTATTTTACCAGCACCGAAGAAAAATATGAGGCATGGTTATAATTTACAAGTACAACAATTTAAATAAGTACAACCATGGTTTGAAACATGGCACGTCAACACGCACCAGGATTTACCATTCAACCATGCTACTGAACCATACCTTTTAACTTCAGTATGTGTACATTTTATTTGCCATGTAAACACTATGTTATTAACAAGTTCACGGTTTTTTCCCTAAGGGATAGGACTACTTTAACAGCTTTGTTCTTGTCATATTTAAAAAAAATGCGAGGCTGCATTTGAGTATATGCATGTATGTGCGTGCGTGCTATTGTGCGCACATGTGTGTGTGTGTGTGTGTGTGTGAGAGAGAGAGATAGAGAGAGAGAGAGAGAGAGGGGGGTTCAATAACTAGAGAAATATGTGCGAAAAAGAGAGAGAGGAGACGATGTGAATATATAAAGATGTGTAAAGAGATAGAGGGAGAGGGGGGACGGATGTGAACAGAGAAAGATATGTAAAGAGAGTGAGAGAGAGGGAGAGAGAGAGAGAAAGGGAGAGACGATATGAATATATAAAAATGTGTTAAGAGAGAGAGAGGGGGGTCGGATGTGAACAGAGAAAGCTATGTAAAGAGAGTGAGAGAGAGGGAGAAGGAGAGAGACAGAAAGAAAGAGAGGAGATGGGTGTGAATAGAAAAAGGTGTGTAAAGAGAGTAAGAGGAGAAAGAGAGAGAGAGGGGGGTTGAATAACTAGAGAACATGTAATATGTACAGAGAAAAAGAGACAGAGAGAGGAGACGATATTAAAAGATAAAGATGTGTAAAGAGGGAGAGAGAGGGGAGAGAGGGGAAGAGAGAGATAGAGGAGACAGATGTTAATAGAGAAAGATGTGTACAAAGTGTAAAAGTGACAGAGAGCGAGTAAGAGAGAGAGAGAGAGAGAGAGAGAGGGGGTTCAATAATTGGAGAATTATATGCAAAAAGAGAAAGAGGAGAATATATAAAGATGTGTAAAGAGAGAGAGAGAGAGAGAGGGGGGGCGGATGTGAAAAGAGAAAGATATGTAAAGAGAGTGTGAGAGAGGGGAGGGTTCGATAACTAGTAAATATGTGCAAAGAATGAGAGAGAGAGAGCAGACGATGTGAATAGAAAAAGATGTGTAAAAGAGAGTGATAGAGAGAGAAAGAGAGAGAAGAGACAAAACATGCCCATTATGACTCATGTATAGCAAATAAAAAATCATGATAATCTGGAATGGATATTACCCATTACACTCTTTCTCGATTCATCTTTATGTAATGGTACAATGGTGAAAGTCATTACAAGTGAAAGGGGTGATAACATAAAAAACGCAAAGTACAGAAAACGCTCAAACACTTTGCTTTAAAATTATAATCCGGCGTGAAGTTAAAGATAAACTTTAGTACTGGTAATGCTATTGCATTGTGAAAGAAAAGGTGTGGAAAGGATCAGAAACAGTTGATCATGTAGCATGTAAGTATTGGTGTGCACTGCAAGGTTCTGGAGTCATCAAAATCATAATAAATTTGACCGAGTCTTGGTAAAGTAACAAGCACTGTACACAGAAAGCTATATATAGGACAACACACATAGTGTCAGGGCTAGTACGACCTTGATTTCTTTGTCTTTCTATGCTCATTACTTAGCTATTATACATTTTCTTCCAAAATTGTTTGGCACATGTCATTTGTTTGTAATCTTGAACATTCAGTGTAAGTTTCGTTTGATTCTGTGAGAATTTTTTTTTTTTTTTTTTTTTTTACCAGAACTGGAGTTTATCTTTAATTAAGTGCATTACGTGAGAGTTTTTTATTATGGTAGTAGTTTGAAATAATACAGAGATTAAGGATATGTGTGGAGGCCGGGCGAGCCTATAACATAAGGTTAAAGCCCCACTGCTCTGCACTGTAGCTACTTGCGCCCTCTATATAGCAAACAATGCCTAAGCGTTTATCATTGGTCACCCATTGTCCCCTTTTCTTATGTTAAATGAGAGCTGATTTGATGAGATAACCACATGTCAGTGACCATGTAGGGAGGTCTTACCCATCCTGGCCAAACTAGTGCAGATAGGCTTAAAAAAACTCATCGCGGCGAGAAATCAAACACTTAAAGAAATAGAACTCTCCCACTAGTGGAAGTCAAACCTGCCTAGGTCTACATTGCCTTAACGACATTGAAAAACAGTTAACCAATCAACATAGGGCACAATCGCTCCTCAAAAAGTCTCAACCAATCAGAGTCTCGTTTAAACCAAAGAGACTTGTAACAAACAATAGAGCACGTTCCTACTTAACCCAGAATGGGGAGGACCCAACGCGTGCGTAAATATGTGATCTTACACAGGTGTCTCAAAATCCAAAGATTCTTGTACATTTCTAACTTTACGATAACCATAGCATATCTGAATATAACAGCTGAATACCAGGAATTCTTATAACATAAATTAGTTTGCGATTCTATACTAATAAGCAGTTTAGCGCCCCCTTTAGCTTAATACCCAAAATGTTTATAACACATTTACCTTCGTCAACTCCAGTTCAAAAGTGGTCTATATAGCGCCCCCTTAAGAAAAGTGTTTACTAATGAAATCGACAACATATATTCAACAGTCCCCAGCTGCAGGATAATTGAATTGTATTTTACAATAATATACATCAGTACCTAGACTAAAATAGGAAACAATAACAAAAATTATTTAATATAACTGACATTTGAAAAGGCGGAAAATATAGCCAGACATAGTGCCGGTAAAACATATTTGATACACAGTTGTAAATAGACTGAAGGTCTTTGTCTTACTAGAACCATAAGCCTTAAACATGTTTATTTCATTATTTATATGGACAATCACTTCCCTTCTATGTCGATTAATAACATCAATTTCGATTTGTCGTATTATCATTTTATTTTTTTTGTTCAGGATGGATCCTTTAAGGGTTTCTATGACCAATACCGCATTCTAAAAACAAACTGAGTTACAGAGCAGCTGCAGTTTATATAGTGCATTGCCTGTTTATGATAACATTTTGCTAACATTGGTTGAGTTGTACATCAGTGACTACACACTACCCTGTCAAGTTTCCATGCTGCATTCTCTCATACCTACATTAGGGACTTTAAGATTGAGTGGACGAGAACACGACGAACGCCGACTGATCATGCGTGTCAACGTACTCAACTGCCCATGTTGACTACAATTATAAATCTTTTAGATTGCACTCGACGATATACATGCATGCAGGAAGTAACACTATGAATATGACGGACAAAGAAAGAGAACAAAATATACAGTTCATCATTCTACCCTCAACAATAATTGCTGTGGTAGTCAAAAGAACATCCCCTCACTGCTATTATGTAAAAATGTGTAGAACAGGTGAATATGCATGTGTCATCTGTTCTACACATTTTTACATAATAGCAGAGAAGGGATGTTCCCTTTGTCTACCTGAGGAACTGTATATTTGATGCGCACGCGGCATATACTAGTACCGTACTAGATTTAGGAAAATCAAGATTGACGCATTCTCAATCGCCGACTGAGACGACGTGATGCATGCGCAGTGCTTTAAAATGATGTCACACGTTGCAGTCAAAGCTGTCGACGTGCAAATCTAAAAGTCCCTATTGCCTACTGGAACCGGGATGTTTGTGTTTTTGCATTAAGCCTACGAGAAATATGATAATTTAATAGTCAACATGTTGAATACCATTGGTTTTCAAATTATCTCACAAGTAGGTTGTTTTACATTTAGATAAAGAAACACTTATGTAAAGTACTTTCATAGATCAAGTCTAAGGCTGATCGAAGATGTCAATTCAGAAAAAACAGCTGATTGGGATATTTTGGGAAACACTCAAATTTGGAAAGAGAATAATTATCATGACTGAGACTAGAGCCGTTGTTTTCAAAGTTTAATATGGGTCTAGGCAGGGAGGTGAATGAAAGGAGGCGAAACTCTTGTAATTTATTCAAACGCATTCGTGAGTTCCAAAACGTAACAATGGGATGTGAACATTCCACTGGGCTTTGAAGTTCCATGCTCCGAACCGCGATTCCACTGCGGGAACTTTCGGAAGCCAGGCACAAGTTTTACATTTATTACAAAATATTAAATTACCAGCAAAATGTTAGTGTAAATCAAAAACTTTATATGGGGATTGTATTGCGAAAAGTGCATCAAACGAATTTTCACATTTAGTACTCCGTCCTTCCTATAATTTGTGTTCCGGAGTTGGTATAATAAAAATTACATCCTGACAAAAACTCAATATTTTAGGATAATGCGCTAATTTGTGCATGCTTTAATGTCCCATTACTTAATACATGATTTACAATCTTCAATAACATTAAGTTTGTATTTTTTAAGTTAAAAAAAGGATGAAATTACACAAGTTCGTGTTCGCTTGCTCTACTCTTCACACATTCAACAATGGATGAGAAATCATTGAAAGGGACAGCGAACAGTTGCTGTGATACCATTTTCTGATGAAGGAATTCTAAATCCTGAAATTTCATGCGCTCTTTTATCTCATCACCTGGTAAACAGTTGCATATTAGCACATACCTTTTCGGCGGCGTGGAGCATGGGGTCAAAGGAGAGCGGCTTGATTCCAGTCCTCCTCTATCACGTCCCTGGTCTAGGTTTACATTCCAGGCATTACCAAACCAAAATTGTGCATTTTCATCATTTTCCGGATAGCGATTTCAATTCTCAAAACTACTTAAACTTCAAAGGGAATCTTTTCCCTATTCATTGTAGAGACTGATCTATGGGATAATTGTTATGTCAAAATACTGCAAAAAATGCATGCTTATAGCTATTGTGGATCTTTGAACATATTTCAGTTTAAACCCCCTCAACTCGATGTTTTGCCAAGTCATATCTGATGTAGGCCTAAGACTGCCTATAGTCTAGACTTTGTGTAAACTGATGAGAACACATGTACACTTATAATTTACGAACGTTTCGAAAAGGCATTAAGACATCTGAAATAAAAATGTTCTTTATGACTTGCAAATCTTTCAAGAAGTTTGCCTCAAACAGCACCAAGTGAGGTATGATAGGCAGAATGTTTTGATACAGATACCCCGAAACAAATAAATAATGGTGCATAATTTGAATGTCTGTAATGGAGATAATTTTACCTATCATACTTATAACCCTATATCATAGTGATTACATGGGGCCATGTATGCCATAAATCAAGAGGGCAGGTATTGAATGCACGTGGGTCATATAGCACCTTTGAGTCTGATTTGACAACGCCCCCTATCGTCAGAGTCAGCATGTATTGTTTGCACTTTGGTTGACACGTGGACGATTAATATAATCTAATGATGATTGGGTGCCTGATATAAATAATGTATTGCAACATAACATTGAAATGAACATATGGGTCTACAATATCACACTTTTGTCGTGTATGGGGATTGCCCCATATATAAAATGGAATGCTTCTATATCTTAGTTCACACAAATATAGTACACATCTTACTCATTCGACGAAGGAAAGGTTATTTGAAGTTATTTGAAGTTATATTTTTTAAAACAGAATAAGACTGTGAATAAATGGTTCTTGAATAGTAGTGGTTTAAATGAAAACATTATTATAGATACAGATGCATGTACCAGAAAAAAGGAATAACAAAAATAGGACGGACGAAAAGATACAATGAAAAAAATAAACATTTATTTTATTACAACTCTACAACAGTATCACTTGAAAAAACATGGGCTATAAGGTTAGGGCAAGTGATCAATCTGGTATTTGATTCCCACAATTGTAGTAAAAGCAAACATGAATGGAATCACAGATGTCCAACCATATTGACGACTCTTTCATTAAGAAGGGGGATTATCCTAGCGCCATCTTGTGACTGACGTAGTAATAAACCACGTGTACTACTGTGCAGTCGATACCCAGTAGCCAACGTGTAACTCGTTTACATAATTATCGTCCCTAAGATTACACAGTTATGAACTTTTGAAAGTTGTAATCACCACACATAGGGAAAGCCAAACTCGACACACCGGGAATGTCACAGTGATGTAGTGGTGGACAATTTTCCATTTGTTCCACGCCAGAAATATTACGAATATTGCTTTTTTTTCTCCCAAAACGATGACTTAGGAGATTATTTTCTTTAGATATTTATATATATATATGTGTTATATAGAGAGAAAGAAAGGGGGAAGTGAGGAGTTCATTCTTTTTCTGCCTTCGCCATTGTAGAAGTCGTCATGGTGGTAGTAGTAGTAGTAGTAGTAGCAGTGGTAGAAGTAGTAGTAGTATAGTAGTAATAATAGTAGTAGTAGTAGTAAAAGTCGTAAAAGTGGTATTAGTAGTAGTAGTGGTTGTTGTTGTTGTTGTAGAAGTAGCAGTACTAGTACCAGTAGAATTAGTAGTAGCATCGGCTGTAGTGAGAGTAGTGGTCATGGTACTTGTTAGTAGTAGCAGTAGTAGTATTAATTGTTCATGTTGTAGTGTTAGTATTACAGTGAAATCTGTATAAAAAGGCCACTCAAAAGAAAAAAGAAAATTGTAATTCATAAATAGGTGGTCTTTTAGTAAAGGTGGTCGCTAAAGCAGGTTTAACTGTACCAAGATTAGAAGTAGGCCTAGTAGCATTTTGAGTGACAAATAGTTATTTCTTTTCTTATACTTGTTTGTGCTTGGATGGACTTTGCCTGACTTTATCTGTTGATGGTGTACCTTAGTTTAATCAACTCGGTTCTTATCAGGATAAACCTACTTTATCCTTCATTTAGTTGCTTATTTGCATTATGCGTTTAACAAAATTTCGAAATGGTATAGCCACACAAATATTATACCGGTATTATATTGTCGCTTCTCCAAACAGAGACTTTAAACTCTCATAAAACGTACCACGTGGGGAATTTTTTCCTGCTGAGTTTGCATTATTCTAGCATCGCCAACCACTGCTTTCAAACATTATGGTATACAAAAACAGTCAGTATATGCAGCGGCCATATTTAGTTATTTACTCACCAATATCATGCACGTGTTTTGTTCTTGCCTTTTTTTGAAATAGAAGGACAACAAGATCATACTAGTATTTTCGATCCATACGCATATCAACCAATTCAAACAAAAATCCTAAACACATGTTGTCGTCGTCTTCGTTGTCTTCATTGTTTTTGTTGTTGATGTTTTGGTTGTTGCTGCTGTTTAAGACTACTCAGCAAAATACAAGATACCAACATAGAGAGTGAAATGGTCTCCTCTTTAATACGATTCACATTTCCTATCTTTGAATACAGAGCTCAGTGAAAACGGGTATAAACCCATGTTTCTACACAACCATACCACTTCTTTGATGGTTTCTAAAATTTCAACCTGTTTTCATTACTATTATATTTAAGCGTTTAATGTGAAATGTATTTACAATTAATAGCAAACAAATATAGAAAATAATATATTATAGAAAATATATTGCAGATGTAACCACAACCCCCCCCCCCCCCCCCCCCATCCTTATAAAAATAAAAGACAAACTACTAGCTAAAGTGTGAGTATGGCCTTATAAAATAAGGTCATGTTCAAGGAATTGATAAATATAGGTTTGGCATGATTGACCGCAAATATTATTTCTGAAACATGTGACTCAGAGTTCGATGACATATGTACTAGACCCACGGCATCTCTACAATGATGATTTAGGTTTGTTTACAATCATTTCACCCTGGTGCCACGTGACCTAAACCCGCGTGCAAAAATGCCTATAAATGGTTATGTAAACGAGACAATCCTTCTGATTGGATGTTTAAAGAGGTCTCATTTGCATAATGACACGTAGGAGATACTTTATGGGGCGTGGACACTTGACTGTTTATATCTCGCACAGCGTAATCATTACTATCATTGCCGCCTAAGTCTTCTGTGTCAATAGTTAACAGGTCTTCTGAAGAATTGAGGAAATTCCGTCATCTTACTTGCGAAGGAACATTCTTTCACTGACACATTATTCATAATATTTAATTCACGTAGAAGAAATCGTGATAAAAGAGAACTATTGATCAAGAGTGTTTGTTTAAATCTTCGCGTTTATACGTTACTTTAAAAATATCCTGACTGGCCTGGTGAAGTCCATTTTGAATGTCATGAATTTAGGCCAAGGCCGTTTGATTGATTGCCTACATGTATGTACCTGCCGAAATACTGAACTTCATAACAACATGTATTACGAATGAAAAGAGCTGAAAGAAAGCTACGTTAATCCGCTGCTTAGCTTCGTCAGGTCAATCTTCACTCGGTTCAACAATCTTCTATCTCACTGGAATCCAACATCAAACCAAGTGAGTATAGACCTAAATTTTATGTAACTTAATTTGTCTCCGATATATACTTTACCTGTATAAACTATAAAGAGGTTAATTCCAAAAAGTGCCAGCTGCTCTTTTGACCGACATTGATTTCACTTAATAAATATATGCATCGCACAAAATGCGAATCAATCCACTATATTTACATCCACAGTACAATTACTGACAGGACAATTACCCCCTTATCGGAACAAATTGCATGCCAGGAAAGATCTAGAATATGGAGGGGGGTCCCTTGCCACGGAACGGAGTTTATGAGTGTCATAAACTATAACCATAATTAGTGCAAAGTAAAATCATTAATCAAATGTCGTTGTTATCGTTGTTATCTAGAACAAAGGCAGCAGAGCCCGTTTTAAAGTAAGGGGCGCTAACAAAACAAAATCACCTTCCATGTGTGGAGAAAGCAGAGGCATTTACAGAGGGTCGAAACGAGGTGGAAACAAATTTGTTTGGAGATATTAATCTAACCCTACTCCTCTGTTTTAAAATAGCGCCGAAGGATTTTATGCGGCAAGCCAAAATATTAAATTTAAAAAAAGCTAAACCATAATTATGGCTTATTATATCCTGCATCAAAAATTTGTTGGCTTTTGATTGGTTGAGAGCTCGTCACATGACCAGAAATATTTGACCTTTTTTTAGAAAGTACTATATGAGAGTACTATTTTGGTTTACTATTTGGGAGTTGAAAAAAAAATGTGAATTTTTTTTTTGAATTGAATCAATTTTTTTTCTTCAAATCTTAATTTAATGAAAACAAAATAATTTAAATCTTTTTAGATAAAAATTTACATTTTTTTTTTCTAAATTTTTTTCTTCCCAAAAATGTTTTATTTTTATTTTTATTTTTAAATAATTTTTTGATGCAGGATATAAAACAAATAAACCATACCTTCTATTCGAGGTACTGGTTAAACTATGGGCCTCGGTGACTCCAAAAGTACCATTTGCTTCGGGGCTGCGCCCCTCAGCAAATAGTACTATTGGAGTCACCTCTTGCGCATAGTTTTAACCAGAACCTCTCAAGGCAGTGTATATTTGTATACCATATCCTACTACAGAGGATTGGAACAAAAATCAAACGAAGAAGAAATAAGGATGAGGATTATTCATGATAATGAATTAAACGCGTTGTATGTGTATTTTGAAATTCATACACTGCCCCTAGATGGTAAGTTTTTGTATACGCGGGGAGAGGTATCTGAAACCCCTTCTGTTACATTATTTTTCTCAATAGAAGAATGCGCCTTGAATGTGCTTTCCTTAGTAATAGTATGATAAGGAATTGTCCTGTATGCGACCGAGCTTTCATTTGGTGAAAAGAATAGTAAAAACGAGATAAGAAAATCGTTACTGAAGACGAATGAGGTGGTCTGGACTTTTTTTTTTAATGATCTCATATGGAGAGATAGAGTGAGATATAAAGAAGGAAAGAGGGAGACGGGGTATAATCATGTAAAAATACATTAGCTGGACAGAGTGATAAAAGAGGAATCAGAATGCATGCAATTGGAAGGAGAGAGGACAGTAAGGAAACTTGGTAGGGGTGAAATAAGAATACAATACAAATAGACAAATTAAAGAACATTACCAGAGATATTGGAGGGAGAATGAGAACCAGATGAGGGGGGGGGGGGAGGAAGAGGGTGAGAGAGTAAACAAATAGAGGCATATAATATAGACAGTGGGAGGCAGAGCAAGAGAGGGAGAGGGAGACAGAGATAGGGAGAGGTTGAAAGAGTAGAGAGAAAGAGAGAGAGATGCAAAGACAGAGCGAGAGAAGGATAAGGGCAAACAAGAGAGGGGAAGGGAAACAGAGCAAGAAAGAGGAGAGAGAGAAAGAGAAAGAGATGCAATGGAGAACGATGAATTTCATATTTCCAGCATAAATAGAATTGAATATTTACTATATATAGAAACAGAGAAGTTATAGACATGTAAACAATTATATGTCCGTGGGAGAGACGTAAACATTGCATATACCTGGGCTGAATAACTGGAAAATATAAACGTCTGGGAAGGAGACTAACATCATAACAATGGAACGATTTGATATATTCCAACAGACTTGGGAGATTAACCCTATAGGTTCAATACACGACAAGGAATCAGATTTCCCATAGGGTTGTACGCAAACTATTGACATTCCTCCCCATTGATATAACACGAAAATATTAGGCATTTTATAACATTGTTTGTGATTTTATATGATAATATGTTATAACATTCGAAGAAGATCATAAAATCAAATCTAAAACGACGGCAAAAAAAAAATATATATATATATTAAGGATAGAGTGAGACGGGGTATTGTCATGTAAAAAATACATGAGCTGGTCAGAGGGATAGAAGAGGAGTCGGAATGCATGCACTTGGAAGGAGAGAGGATAGTAAAAGGAAACATGGTAGGGGTGAAATAATAATACAAAGGGCAAGGGAAAGTGCTAGAGGAAATTAAAGAACATCCTAAGACATAAACATAAAAAATCATACAAGATTAATTGAGATATTGCTCGGGCAAGACTGAACTGTAGAATAAAGATTTCAGAAAAAGACACCTCCCATAGGCATAACACGCAAATCAAGAAAATTATGACATGTCGCCTTTAATTGATATTTTCCCTATGATGACGTCATCAAAATGAAAATTAGTGGTAAATTATTTTGTAGAGAATTGAATAGCTACACCATATCAAAATCGATAAATATTACCAGAGATACAATCAATTTTCCATAAATATGCTGACGTCATAATATACACATTTGTATTTTGAGTTCCTAGGCCATAATGTGTGTGTGTGTGTGTGTGTGTGTGTATTGGGTTTTTACAGACGTGTATCAATCAGATATGATTATTTACGTCTGGGGACCGACCTTTAAACGTCACCATCCGAAAGACGTGACTCAGTTTCGAACCTGCGTCCTCGGCTGAATCTGAAACTTCCACAACGCCTATTATGATAATGTCACAATAAACTTCAAGGCCAAATGAGACGTGTATTCATTTTTCCTACTCATACTCTATCCAGATATGAAACAAAATTGGAGGTCCGCGTGCCATCCCAAAGAACTATAATGGATTTTTTATAGGCATGTATTGCCCATATATGCTATGTATTACAAGAGCTCGCGCGCACAGACATTATTAACAAACGGACGCTTATTCCTTTATTAATGGTCATAAAAAAGATAAACATGGTATCAAAATGTTTGAAAAAAATGGCGGTTCCAGCTTTTGTATGGCCATGACGAACAAAAACGCGCGCGCAAACTTTTGAAATGCTTAAAATGGCCTTAAACGTACTCTTATTTGAATAAAAAAAAGATTTTGAGCCATTTAAAATTGTACGCGCGCACTGACGCGCAGACGAACACATACGGGCTCGTTTATTGACCTTAAATTGACCGGACGGATAATGACTTTGATCTTAATAAATATGAATGAGAAATGGCTTTCCGTTATGAAGATATCATCATAAGTTGATTTTCATGGTTGCCGTCACGTCTTATGACAACGAATTATGACTGTGTCAAAATTGAAAGAAATTGGCTGAACATATTTTGAGTAATCGCTGGCACAACAAAAAGTGGAGAAATAAAGAAAGAATGAATGAAAGAAAGACAATTCTGACGAAATCAATAGGTGATCTGTCTATGACTGACCACCTAATTATCCTGAACTTTAATAGGGGCTCTACTTGTTCTCATAAATGCGGAGTTATTTGTCCGGACACGGCTTAAAATGATCAACTCTTGTTACTAAGCCCATCGCATTATACACAATCCAGCTATTGATGTTTTCTTTCAAATAAAAGGCTAATCTGGTATCGATGGGAAGGGGGGGGGGGAGGGGCAGTCAAATTCAGATGTTGTTTTATCATCAGATAATAGTCCAGAACATCAATAGCTAGATGAAATACTCTTCAGAAGCAGGATGTATTTTACTTAAATCTCAGTCAATAATGGTTGAACCTATCAACAGCATAATTTTGATGGGGCTTTTTTAAAACTAAGGCTTCAATATTACCCCCCCCCCCCCCCAAGATCAGAAGCAATCTATAACAGGGTCATTGAAAAAAAATCATATGATGTAACATCAAAATGAACAAACGAGAAACAACAAATAGGACTATGGTAGGTGGACAGTCGTTTCCACCGCAAAAGAAAAGCTAGTGATACAGTGAGGGGAAAGTGCTAGAAGGTGTTCAATCGAAGAGAATGCAGAGAAGAAGGATGGAGAAAGGGGGGAGGAGAGGAAAGGAAAGTTGGTGTGCCAGTCTGTGAGTGGGAGAGAAAGAGAGGAAGAAAGATAAATGGTTCCTGCAACAGATCTGTCTTCTTTACGATTCGTAACAGATTAGGTGCTTTCTTCAACTTCAATATCCAAAGGATTATTGAAAAATCATATTACAACCGGGAACCTCTTTCAACCCCCCTCCCTCTCATTGATAATAATATCACGCTTCTTCTAAGCGGCTACCTCACTAGAAATGTGAACTGTCTACAGTGTCAAGTTTTTATTTTTCCTTTGGATGGTCATTATTTCTGAAAACGCGTGGGCTTCACTAAGTCAACTTTCAAACGAATAACATTTCACCTACATCTGCTAACTAAGGTTCGTCCCATTTATTGCAAGCCGTTTGATAAGCCAGAGATAAATAAACACATTAACATCTGTGGTATTAAATTCAACAACACTTAGGGCTAATATCAACATCATTAACTAGAAAGACTAATGCCATTAAAAACGGTGTTTGCGCAGATTTTCACCTTCTCAACCAACTTCACTGGTGATCATCATAATGAGCAGCGATGATAGAGAAGAGTTGGAGGGGGGCAGGGACAAGCCATTAGAACCCCCTCCCAATAAAGGAGGTATAAATATACTGTAATTGGTCGGGTAATTTGGGTGTATACAGTTTTTGTAGGGTAGTTATTATTAAATGTATAAGATGTTTAACGTCTCTCTCTCTTTCTCTCCATCTAATAAATGAAAATGCACATGGTAATACGATAATTAAGATACTTTTCTTTGAAGTTATGTTTTTATTCGACGAGATGTAACAACATATCTTCATTTATTTATTACTTTGCATTAACCATCATTAATGAACACCTATCCATTAATTGTCCCCGAGGATTGTATAAACCAACACAGATATCGATCCGCCACACACCCTTACAATGATACAGATATTTAATATAATATTTTTGTTTTATCTGTATTAATACCAACATTCAACGGTATTCCTGTGAGTTTGATATTGACTACTTATGATCTATTTGTGACGTATGTCCACTCTACAAAGTGAACAATATAGTTAATACAACTGTTATTATGACTAGGTTTCGTGTCAGTAGAGGGGATATTGCCATGGAAAATAGATTATATTTCCCATTGATCATACATTATGGTGCATAAAAAGGGTGAAATGAATTGCCAATGCCGCAACGCCCCTCATCGTTTAATGATAACCACACCCCCTCCTCCTTACCCCTGGTAACCAAAATTGTGTCATGCGGTATCTCCATGATTCTAGTTCAAAAAGTCAATACAAATATTCAAAAGATGATCATATGATCAAAATAATCGATCTTTGCTACTTTTTTAATCGTCACCAGGTTCCACAATTATCTACTAACTGGAATTCAACATCCATCCAAGTGAATATAGGCTTAGTTTGAATGTAACTTAATTGTTCTCTGATATGTACTTCTTCATGAAAGCTTTTATTTTGTTGTTAATCCATTTCGACCGAAAGGAAGTATATTAGATAAATATGTTCATCTGATATATGAGAATCAACCGCACAATATTGTATCAAAAAATATCTGTTTTCAAAGGTGGTCAAGTTCGATTACAAACTTGTTTCATTTAAAAGGGAGTTAAATCCTCTTTTGCGATCACTAATTTGCTCACTAGCTTGAACCACGTTTCCTAAAGGTAAGTTTATGATTTATAGTGTCTATGGTGCAATCAGTCGGATGAGCATATACGTCCAATTCGACCAGGAATCCGTCGGTTTGGAGTCAGTGTATTATGAGTTAGTTTGACGGTCTGACTATTTCAAAATCAATGTATTTGACCAATGTCCTACAGTAGTTCTAAGATTATGAAATTTCGTAATGATGTGTTTTCCTACTTATTTTCTTGGTGGTCTTCATGTATCTTTTAAGATCTTTCAAAGCGTGTGTCTTAACTTCAATCTCAAACCTCGACAGTAAAAAGCTACGTTCGAAACCCCAGTCATGTCAATGAGACTTTTACCAGACCAAATAGACATTAAACAAAATATTCTATTCCTGATGGCGAAGAATCGGTCGGTATGGTATTAGCTTGCCGGGGTGACTGCGGTATCACCAAGGCCATGACAATAATAGCAATATAGCCCAGTTTTCGGAAACTTTGGTATACCCTTTTCTTTATTATTGATTTAATTTAAGAAGAAAAATGCCGAATTAGACGCAGAACTGAAGATTTAGCTTCTCGTGATTTGTATCAGTCATGCAGCCGGTTGACGGGGGTGGGGGTGGAAAGAGGTGGTACGTGCCGCGGAGGGGGGGGGGGGTGGCATTCGGAGGGGGTGCAAACACGCACAAATGAAGGAACGAAAAAAGGGCTGAAATTAAATAGAAATTATGACTCCATTTAGGATTAAATGGGACCTCAATACGCAATAGAAGAATGTGCCTTGAATGGGCTCTCCTTGATATGATAATAAATTGTACTGTAAGTGAACGACTTTTGGATTCTTATAAATGTGGAAGTATTTGTCCGGATACTGTTCAAAATGATAATCGTCTATTGCTAAGCCCTCCGCATACCTCACAATCCGACTACGATCCGCTCTAGTAAATAAAAGTTGAACTGAAATGTGTGAGTTAGTGATGTTTTTTCAAATAAAAGGCTAAGCTGGTATCGAAGGGGAGGGGGGAAGGGGAGGGGCAGTCAAAATCAGATGTTGTTTTATCGACAGACAATAGTCCAGAACATCAATAGCTAGACAAAATACTCTTCAGAAGCAAGATGTCTTTTACTGAAATCTCAGTCAATAATGATTGAACATAATTAACTCAACAGCATAATTTTGATAGTGCTTTTAAATACTTAGGCTTGGATATTACCCCCCCCCCCCCACCCTATCTTTGACACGCACACCCACTTCCACACATCCAAAATATCATAATCAGAAGCAATCTATAACAGGGTAATTGAAGAAAAAAATCATGTGATGTATCATCAAAATGAACAAACAAGAAAAACAAAATAGGGTAGGTGGACAGTCGTTTCCACCGCAAAAGAAAAACTAGTGATACAGTGAGGGGAAAGTGATAGAAGGTGTTCAATCGAAGAGAATGCAGAGAAGAAGGATGGAGAAAAGGGAAAGGGAGAGGAAATGAAAGTTGGTGTGCCAGTCTGTGAGTGGGAGAGAAAGAGAGGGAGAAAGATAAATGGTTCCTGCAACAGATCTCTCTTCTTTACGATTCGTTACAGAATAGGTGCTTTCTTCAACTTAAATACCCAAAGGATTATTCAAAAATACATATTACAACCGTGAACCTCTTTCAACCCCCCTCCCTCTCATTGATAATTAGATCACGCTTCTTTAGGCGGCTACCTCTCTAGAAAGGTGAGCTGTCTACAGTGTCAAGTTTTTATTTTTCCTTTGGATTGTCATTATTTCTGAAAACGCGTGGGCTTCACTAAATACATTTCAAACGAATAACATTTCACCTACATCTGCTAACTAAAGGTTCGTCCCATTTATTGCAAGCCGTTTGATAAGCCAGAGATAAATAAACACATTAACATCTGTGGTATTAAAATCAACAACATTTAGGGCTAATTTAACATCATTAACTAGTAAGACAAATGTCATTAAAAATGGTGTTTGCGCAGATTTTCACGTTCTGAACCAACTTCAGTGGTGATCATCAGATCGTGAGCAGCGATGATAGAGAAGAGTTGGAGGGGGCAGGGACAAGCCATTAGAGCCCCCTCCCAATAAAGGAGGTATAAACATACTGTAATTGGTAGGTTAATTTGGATGTATATAGTTTTTTAGGGTATTTATTATCAAATTCATACGATGTATCACGTCTTTCTCCCTTTCTCTCTATCTATTAAATAAAAATGCATATGGTATTAGGATAATTAAGGGACTTTCATTTGAGGATTTATTTTATTTCATTCGACGAGATGTAACAATATATCTTTGTTTTTTCTGTATACCAAATAATTTAAAATTGATGTAAAAACAAACGTTAAATTATTACTTTTAATTACCCATCATTGATGAGCACCTATCCATTAATTTTCCCTGTGGATTGTATAAACCAATACAAAATGTAATCTGCCACGCACCATCACAACGATAAACAATGTTCATAAAATTAATTTGTGTCTGTTTTTATACCCATCAAATTCAGCGGTGTTACTGTGGGTTTGTTATTGACCACTTATGATCTATTTGTGACGTATGTCCACTCTACAAAGTGAGAAATGTAGTTATACACAAATATTATTATGACTAGGTTCGTGTCAGTCGAGGGGTCATTGCCACAGGAGATTATATTTCCCATTGATCATACATTATGATGCAAACATGCGCTGGAGATGATTTGCCAATGCCGCAACGCCCCTCATCGTATAATGACTACGTCAACCATTTTATTGTCACGTCATCTTGTTAAGAAATAAACAGTGTTGCGTTACTCCAATGCCAATTACAGTGTGGGACGCGTGTTCCACGGTTTAAATTATAGCCAAATGAAATGAAGAGTATGGGACGCCGTGGTGAAGTTTGAAGATGTTTATTCGTTTTTTAATAAATAAAAAACGGAAACCCCTGCATTGTACAGAAGATAAAACAAAAGCATCATAAGTACAATAATCACATTATAAAAATCATGCAAGTCATCATAACTGATAGTGATTACATTTCTGTAGACAAATGCAGTACAGTTCAGTTCAGTTCATATACATTGAAATGCAATTAAGAAACCAAGAAATAAATACATAGTATTCAATATTATCTGTAAATGCATGTATAGAATTCAAATAGTCTTGACTACGATAAATCGCATACACAACATAAATAGTCCTACGCAACTCACCCTAGACTAAATGTCACACGTGTTAGAAAAATCATACGTCATCGTCAATTGTAGCTTTGTAGCGTGGTTTGTATAAAGAAGCCTCAGCGGCTAAAGTAGGAAAAAACATGAAACATCAATTATATACTATGGACTTTTACATTTAAATCAGTATTTGTTGTAAAATCCCCATGAAATATAAACCGAGTCTGATACTTACAGACTACTCATCAATCCCGTAAATAACAGAAGAAATACATTTAACATGCCTCGGTACGTTTCTACCGTACAGTGAATAAAACATCCCATTACATAATATACAATTAATGAACAGACTCGTATATTACGGCATCATAAACACTGGTAGCAAAGTAAAACTCAATAGCATCAAATATATTCAATTATCTCTACATACCTGTATAAATGGTGCAACATGCACAAGCTACATTGACGGCAAAGCTTAAGCGTGTCGGAATGAGTAAAATGAAGACAACCAGCTTTGGTTAAATCAAGTGAACGAATGTCCGTTGTATAAAATGCCCATCAGGGCCTTGCCTGACATAGCGCGCATTCGTAAGGACTACTTTTTGAGCATGAAGGCACATCCTTCTGAACTTAGTATAATAATCAATTTTAGGATAGAACAATAAAACATACATGAGAAAATATCATAATTTCATTACAGTCCATTTAACTTTACCTACAAACAATTTATAGATAAATAATCAAGGGACTACTTTGTCCTTAACGTAAGTACACAGACCCACGTGACCATTAAAGTAATAAGGCTTCGGGTCTGACACGTATGTTTTAAATTAGACACACCCAAAATGCTGTACGGTGTTCTTAAATAAAAAACCAAGTTTTGAAAAGGTAAAAACGAGTTTGGTCACTACAACAGTAATTGGACACATTTATCTTTAAAGAATGACATGTTAGGAGGGCGACATAATTTATTATGTAATCTAACAGTTCAATATGTATAATAGGCAATAGAGAGAGAGGGAGAGGGGAATGCATTTTCTGTCTGCCTTTGTCCTAGAATTACCAATACTACTCCGGTAGATACACCGAACTACTACAAGAGTTGCACTTCACCAAAGGAGATGCGAGGTGCAGTATGAGGAGCGCAAGGCGCGGATCCAGGGGGGGGGGGAAGCAAAAAAAAAAAAAAAGAGAGGGAGAGAGAAGGAAAAGAAGGGAAAGGGAAAGAGGAGAGAAAGGGGGAAAAAGAAGAGGAAGAATAAAAGAATAGAGGGAAGAAGGAGATCGGGGGGACAAAAGAACTTACCTCCCATGCTGTTGCCTCCCCCCCCCCCCCCCCCCCAATCAAAAAAAAAGAGAAGGAAGGAAAGGGAAAGAAAAAAAAAGGAAAAGAGGATATAAAGGGAAGGAAAAAAGAGGAAGAAGAAAAGAAAAGAAGGGGGATATCAGTTGCAATTTTCCCGCCAACAAGTTGTGGATCGGGGGGGGGGGACAAAAAGCCCTTGCCTACCCCCCCCCCCCCCCCCCCCCAATCCCCCCCCCCCCCCCCCACAAAAAAAGAGAGAGAAGGAAGGAAAAGGAAAAGAGGAGAGTTAAAAGGGAACAACAAAAAGGAAGAAGAAAAGAAAAGGGAGAAAAGAAGGGGAGATCAGTTGCGGTTAATCCCGCCAACAATGTGCGGAGCGGGGTGGGAGCGGAAATGACCTTGCCCCCCTTCCCCTCTCCCCCCAGCAAACCTAGAAGAGAGAGAAGGAAGGGAAGGGAAAGGTAAAGAGGAGAGAAAGGGAAAGAAAAAAAAAGAGAATGAAGAAAGGTAAGGGATATCAGTTGCAATTTTCCCGCCCACAACGTGTAGATCGGGGGGGGGGGGAGGGCACTGGCGTACTGATAGGGGAGGGGGGAGGGGGCTTTGGGAAAATAAAATTCAAACGTGGTTTATTTCTAATTCCATAACGATGCTTTACAAATAATGTTGAAATGACATAATTTTCCGAGATTTTTCCTCACTTTTAAGTAAATTATACTTTTGTATGCGTTTGTTGGAGAATGACAAATTCCTAAATTTACAGCCAGGCAATAAAATGCTTTTGATATGCCTACATGTCAGGGCCCGCGGAACGGCGGGGACTGGGATCCTCCAGCCCCCCCCCCCCCCCCCCCCACACACACACTTTTTGAAAAAATATATTAAAGAGAAATAGAAAGAAAGAGAGCAAGAAAGAAAAAATAGTTAACTGCCAGTGTCACATTATAATGAGGTATCAAAATGTGCTCATCTGACCATGATTAAATGCCTAAAACCCCGAGGGGCTCTGCCCCCTGGATTCCACCGAGGGCCCTCAGGCGGGCCCTTAGATGCTCATCTGACGGTAATTTAATGTCTAAAACCCCTGATTTCTGGGGGCTCTGCCACCTGGACCCCACGCCAAATAGTGTTCTGCCAGTGTCACAAAATAATAAGGTATCAAAAAATGCTCATCTGACCGTAATTAAACGCCTAAAACCCCTAAGCTTCTGGGGGCTCTGCCGCCTGGACCCAACCAAGAGCCCTAGGGCGGGCCCTTGATACTCATCTGACCGTAATTGAGTACCTAAAACCCTTGAGCTTCCGGGGGCTCCGCCCCTGAACCCCACGCCAATTAGTGACCTGCCAGTGTCTCAATTAGGTATCAAAATAATGCTCATCTGACCGTAATTAAATGCCTAAAACCCCTGAACTTCCGGGGCTCTGCCCCCTGGACCCTGAATGCTAATCTGACAGTAAATTATTGCCTGGACCCTGAATGCTAATCTGACCGTGAATTATTGCCTTAAACCCCTGAGCTTCCGGGGGCGGACAAGGTATCGACATATGTTCATCTGACCGCAGGCGCGTAGCCAGGAGGGCGGTGGGGTGGTCCCCCCCCCCCCCCCCAAAAAAAAAAAAAAAAAAAAAAAAACGCCGGCCAAAAGAAGAGAGGAGTGAAAAGGAAGAGGACGTAGAAATAAAAGGGAGTAGACAAAGAACATTATTGAAATTCAGACAAGGATTAGGAGTCGAGAACGTTACAACAAATCGTCTTCTTTCTCTAATAATTTAATAAAACGTCAAAGCTTCCGCGCTTCGCGCAGGAAGGGGGTTGAACCGAATTCAGACAAGGATTAAGAGTCGAGAATGGTAATAAGAATCGTCTTCTTTCTTTAATGAATTAATGAAACGTCAAAGCTTCCGCGCTTCGCGCGGGGGAAGGGAAGGTGAGGGGGAACTTCATTTAGACGATGATAATTTTCGAGAACGGCACAACGAATCGTCTTCTTTCTCTAATGATTTAATGAAACGTAAAAGCTTCCGCGCTTCGCGCGTGAGGGGGGAAACTAAATTCAGACGAGGATTATTTTCGAGAGCGGTATAACGAATCGTCTTCTTTCTCTAATAATTTAATATCACGTCAAAGCTTCCGCGCTTCGCGCAGGAAGGGGGGGGGGATTGAACAGAATTTAGACAAGGATTAAGAGTCGAGAACGGTACAACGAATCGTCTTCTTTCTCTAATGATTTAATGAAATGTAAAAGCTTCTGCGCTTCGCGCCAGGGAGGAGAGTGGAGGGGGAACTTACTTCAGACAAGGATAATTTCGAGAACGTTTTTCGGTCTTGACCTAAATATACGAAGTAAATCTCATGCTAAGGTCGCCTCCTCAAGAAGTGCGTGGTTTTGTGTCAGTTTTCGCCTTTATATAAAGATTTGCTCTTCACAGATCTTTATCTAACCTTGTATCTTTACACATATTTTACTTATAAAGCTTTATATTTCTCTTAAAATAGTTTGAGTTCTTTTGAGGTTTTTCAAAATTGTATTTTTCCAATACTTTTTTACATTCGTTTAATTTGTCTTATGACAACGAACTATGACTGTGTCAAAATTGAAAGAAAGAATGAAAGAAAGACAATTCTGACGAAACCAATAGGTGATCTGTCTACGACTGACCACCTAATTATCCTGAACTGAGGTTGTACTTGTTCTCATGAATGCGTAGTTTTCTGTCCAGACACGGCTTAAACATGATCAGCTCTCGTTATTAAGCCCACCGCATTCTACACAATCCGACTGCAACCCGATCTCGTAAATAAAAGTTGAACTGAAATGTGTGAGTTATTGATGTTTTTCAAATAAAAGGCTAAGCTGGTATCGACGGGGAGGGGGGGGGGGGAGAAGAGGAGGGGCAGTCAAATTCAGATGTTGTTTTATCGTCAGATAATAGTCCAGAACATCAATAGCTAGACAAAATACTTTTCAGAAGCAGGATGTCTTTTACTGAAATCTCAGTCAATAATGATTGAACATAAATAACTCAACAGCATAATTTTGATAGTGCTGTTTAAAACTTAGGCTTGGATATTACCCCCCCCCCCCCCATCTCTAACACCCACACCCACTTGCACACATCCAAATAAAGATAATCAGAAGCAACCTATAACAGGCTAATTGAAGAAAAAAATAATGTAATGTAACATCAAAATGAACAAAAGAGAAACACAAAAATAGGAATAGAATAGGTTGACAGTCGTTTCCACTCCGAAAGAAAAGTTAGTGAAAAAGTCAAGGGAAAGTGCTTCAATCGAAAAGAATGCAGAGAAGAAGGATGGAGAAAAGGGGGAAAAGGGAGAGGAAAGGAAAGTTAGTGTTCCAGTCTGTGAGTGGAAGAGAGAGGGGAAAAGATAAATAGTTCCTGCAACAGGTCTAACTTCTTTACGATTCCTAACAGATTAGGTGCTTTCTTCAACTGAAATACCCAAAGTTTTGTTCAAAAAAATCACATTACAACCGGGAACATCTTTCAACCCCCCCCCCCCCCCCCCCCTTCAATGATAATAATCTCACGCTTCTTTAAGCGGCTACCTCTGTAGAAATGTAAGCTGTCTACAGGGTCAAATCTTTTTCCTTAGGATGGCCATTATTTCTGAAAACGCGTGGGCTTCACTAAATACAGTTTCAAACGAATAACATTTCACCTACATCTGCTAACTAAAGGTTCGTCCCATTTATTGCAAGCCGTTCGATAAGCCGGAGATAAAAAAACACATACGAATCTATGGTAATAAATTCAACAACATTTATGACTAATATCAACATCATAAACTAGTAAGACAAATGCCATTAAAAATGTTGTTCGCGCAGATTTACACGATCTCAACCTACTTCACTGGCGATCATCAGATCATGAGCAGCGATAGTAGAGAAGGATTGGAGGGGCGCAAACTAGCCTTAGAGCCCCCTCTCAATGAAGGAGGTATAAACATACTGTAATTGGTAGGTTAATTTGGATGTATATAGTTTTTTAGGGTATTTATTATCAAGTTTATAAGATGTATCACGTCTTTCTCCCTTTCTCTCCATCCATTAAATAAAAATGCATAATTAGGATAATGAAGAGACTTTCATTTGAGGATTTTTTTTTATTTTATTCGACGAGATGTAACAATGTATCTTCGTTTTTTCTGTATACCAAATAATTTAAAAATTAATGTATAATCGAATGTTAAATTATTACTTTTCATTACCTATTGTTAATGAGCACCTATCCATTAATTGTCCCTGTGGATTGCATAAACCAATACAACATTTAATCTGCCACGCACCCTCACAACGATAAACAATGTTGATATAATTAATTTGTATCTGTTGTAATACCCACCAAATTCATCGGTGTTACTGTGAGTTTGGTATTGACTACTTATGATCTATTTGTGCCGTTTATCCACCCTACAAAGTGAGAAATATAGTTATGCACAAATATTATTATGACTAGGTTCGTGTCAGTCGAAGGGTCATTGCCACAGGAAATTATATTTCCCATTGATCAAATATTATGATGCAAACATGCGCTGGAGATGATTTGCCTATACCGCAACGCCCCTCATAGTATAATGACCACAGCATCCCTCCTCCTTACCCCCGGCAACAATATTCAAACGATGATCATGTAATCAAAATAATCGATCTTCGTTGCTTTATTGCAGGCAATTTATTATACTCATATTCCATAAAATAGTGATTTGATTACTTTACGCCCCGTTATAGGAGTGGAGAGACATGTTGTAAAAATAGATTATAACAAATAAACCAAGTGTTTCGACTCAGAGAGTCGAGTAGAGCACTCACGTATCATAACAGACTGCTAGGATGAGGATAGACAAACATTCTTAATCGGAATAAAGAGACGTTAGGCTAAACAATTTATTTATGATAATACTAAAAATACACTCCTTCATCTAAGAGGGGAAAAGAAAAAAAAGAAAAAAGACATGAAATAATATTTGGATCAGGATTGGTAAGCACTTCTCGCGCCGAAAAAGGAATGGGAAGACATGTTGCAAAATATACACATGCCAAAGTTATACATCTTAGTTCTTCTCAACGCTCTTGCATTGTTAGTATAATGGGATAGATAGATAGAATGGTGTCCGCGCTCGCTCAAAGAACATTTTAACACGTAAACCAATGGGTATCGCAGCAAAATTGTATTACTTTTCCGGTAACCGGAATTTTGAAGGATTTTACTCTTGGACTAATAAACGGTTTTGGCATTTTTCGTTTCCTTTACAGGAATGGCTAAAATTACGACTCCAATTTCGACCAATTAGATGGTTGAATTTCTTAAGTGAGGTATATAAAAATAAGATAATAACTAGCATTTTGGCAAAAAACGCAATATCACAACCCTCTTCACAAGAAGATGTAGCATTGGTGACAAGACTGATGTTAAAGGGATAGTTGAGTTCTTGTTTTAGACCGCAAATACCTTAAAAATGCATGGGTATTGCTCTTATTCTTATTTATGACATTTCTATTGCTCTTTTAGGACCTGAAATTGCTATGAAGATCATTTTAGACCCAAGAATGTGTGAAATTTAGCCAATGCGATCATACCAATTCAGCTCCACCCTCAACAATTAAGGTGAGCGTTAATTGATTACTTAATTAATATTAACAATACACGGGCCGGTTGGTTGTGCGTATTTGATGTAGGTGTGTAAAGTGAAACCTTAGTATGTACTCTTTGATCAAATTAAGACAGAGCCAAGTCATGGTCAGGTAGTTGTTAAGACATGTTGAATAAAGTGCATAGAGGTGTAATAAATGTAACAATATATTTCTTGAGAGCGTTAATGTTAATATCATCATATCCTGGAGTTTTACACAATTACAGATTTTTAACAATTTACAAAAATTGTAATGAATTTTGATCGGTTTAATGAACATAGACTTTTGTAATAATGCAATGTATAATTATTAATTTCAGTAAAAAAAGTATTTACATCATTTAAAAATCGCAACATTATTCTTGTACCGATTTTGGTAATGCACTGCTTTATTTTGCTTATGTTTCACCATATATGTATATGTGATATGTGAAAGTGGAAAATAAATTTAAACCTTTGAACTTTAAACAGTTGCTTGATCGTTTAGCAACTCCTTGGTTTGATTTAATCACCTGCTTGACTCATTTTATGCATTTATGTTATGCCCTTCACAGAACAATGGCGCCTCTACCATGTTTACAAGAGGTAGAGCTTATACATCTTTCCAGAGACATACCTCATAATAAATACTCAGAACTGTGCCTAGCTCTTGGGTTCTCCTATAATCAGAATCAATCAATTCTCCAAAAAAATCGAAATGATAACATTAAGGGTATGGAGGAAATCCTGAACATGTGGAATACTGAACAAGCAGACACAAGTGAATCACGATCAATCCTGGTGAAGAAGCTTCATGATGTGAAACTATATGAATTTGAACAAAAATTGTCCAAAGGTAAGCAATAATCCAAATGCAACCGACTTAACAAAATCTATATGATATATGATGTTCATGATATTCACTGTAAATTTGACCATCTTGTAGTTTAAATGTTTTTTTGGTGTATTTTCTTTTCATTTCTGAACACTAAATATTGTTCGTATCCAAATATAAACTAAGTTTTAATGGTTGATTTTCTCGAGCCATGGATGCATAAACGACATCATAAATGACTATGTATACATTTCCTGTAGGTGAATATCTCCCAAAGCAGCAGGACCCACATGAACAAGAGGCGACTCCACTGCCAAGAAGCTCAGGTATGATTGCATTAAAACAATTATTCTTGTCCGTGGACAGGGGAAGGGGGTTGGCTTAAACAAGAATATGCCATCTAGACGATATCTTAAGCAAAGTTCCTAGGTTGTTTTGAAGAGACAGGAGTATTAATTATATTTTAATGTCCAATTCGAATGAAAAACTTGCAGATTTGAGATTCACATATAAGGCCTTCAATATTATGATGTAAGCTTGCGAAAGTTCCAATGACTGTACTCTGTCAGACTTCTGTCAACAAGTTTCATTGTTTCTCCTTTTACGCTATTATTATGTTTCACATGTTTTTGATTGTCTTCCAAACAAATGTTAACATTAACAGATCGTGCATTCAAAATGATTTAAAAACGTTGAAGGAAAAAAATACGACTTCAGCATGTCCGTATACAAAAAAGACAACGTGACAAAGAATAAAATTGAAAAAAATATCAAAAATAATTGTTAACGAAGAATAAATACAAATAACCAACACAAGAAATGGAATTATCCCCTAAAGAAAATTCCAAAAGGGAAATTTACCCCCGGAAAATCACCCACAAGGACAACCATTCGGCATTCCACAAGGGAAATGAACCCCGCCCGAAACATTAAATACAAAGGACAATTGACACTTATTGCATCGGAGTGGGAAGTGGTTGAGATTGTGGGAGTACAATAAGATATTTAGTGTTTAATATATGTGGTTTTATCATTCCAGGTATCTACAGCAAGAATATCTCGGAATCATTGACTGTTCAGCGATGTCGTGATAAGTTGGAGAATATGTACAGAAATCAATTGTGCAAAATTCAAATGACACCGTGGAATCAAAATGATTATGCTGAGTTCGAAGATATGCACACAGTTGTCACAATCGAGAAGAAGGACGGTCGTGGACAAGACACGGAAAAAAAGGAAATACTCCAGGGTTCTGTTGCTGAAATATTTTCAACGAAGGTAAACGGCAAACTACCAGTTCGAATCCTCATTTCGGCCCCCGCTGGACGAGGGAAGACCACGGCTGTTGCTAAGATGGCTTACGATTGGGTTCACAGAGGAAGGGGCTCAGCATTAGAACACCTGCCACTTCTGTTTGTTGTAAAATTCCGAAACACAAGTCAGATTACAACGATCGGAGAAGCCATCAAATCCCAGCTTTTAAGTGATGTGGATGATCTTACACCAGAGGGTCTGGAGAGATTCATCAAAGAGAACCAGGGAATCTGTCACATCATACTAGACGGACTAGATGAGTATGCCGGTATTTCCTCTTCACAGAGCAGCTCATTGAGCAATATTGTCAGTGTCATCCGCTGGAAAGAATTTCCAGAGTGCCGAGTCCTTGTAACAACACGGCCTCATCTAGAGAACTTCTTTAATCAAGATGATCTTCCAAGGGTATACACAAAGATGTGGATCGAAGGATTCTCGCGAGAGAGCTCACGAGAGTACATCGACAGATTCTTTCCCTCGTCTTCGAGTCTTGATAGTAGGATTGGTCTGAAGGTTTACCTTGATAACCAACCACTTATTTATGAACTTATTAAGACACCTTTATTTTGTCTCATGATCTGTCACTTATGGAGCAAAGACCTACTGGACCGTAATATTACAACTCAAACAGAATTATTGGACAAAGTGAATGTTTTTTTAATGCACCATGCAAACGCCCGATCAAGGCCTGGAGTTATAAAAATCACTCCTAAAAAGTTAATGAAAATAATTTCTCAATTAGGCGAAGTTGCCCTAACTGGTCTGCTCGACGATGCTAAAAAACTAGTCTTCACACTTTATGATTTCCGTAAAGTTCCCGCAATCCTTGATAGGGCATGTGAGCTCGGGATAGTATCCAAGACGACTGTTTACATCGCATGCCTTCCTCAGTTAAAGGAAACCACTTCCACTACCATTGAGTTTTATCACAAACTCGCTCAAGAACACTCGGCTGGGAAATTCCTCGCTAATCAAACATGCCACTTTCCGTTGCGCTTGAAGATTTCCAAATTGGACAGAGTACTGCGCAAAATAAAAGCAAACATAGGTGACTATGAGAATCTCATTCGATTCGCTGCTGGCTCGGATAACAACCTCTGTATACGAATAATGGAGGCGGTCCTTGCAAACAGTCGTTTGAATGAGAGCGAGCGATATCGCATTCTCCTTGACTGTTCATCGGAGACCAAGAGTACTGAAGGAAACGTGTCTTCGCTGGTTCAAAGATGTGTAACTGCACAGAGTATTGTTCTAAAGTCACCGACTGTCTACACCGTCGTTGGGATGCAAAATCTTCCAAAAGTACTTAAACTTAAGGTATGCATATTTTCATTAGACAAAATGTGTTCATGATAATCATTTGATACAGATTGTTTAATTTTTCATTTTTCTGCTGTAACTACAATTCAGAGAGCTAATATATATTTTATAAATTCATTTGTATTCATAATGAACTGCATCTTGATAAACCATACTGCATGATATAACGAATTATATGTATGATTCAATTTCATTATTGTTTTATGTTTTCCAAACTACGGCCTCAATAAAGGTACTGCATAGCAGAAACAAGAAATAATAATTTTAAAAAAAAATTAAACAAACCAAAGACGCCCTGGGGCCTACTTATGTAGTGTAAATGACGATATCAGTCAACATAAGCATGTAGTCTATGAAAACAAAGGAGCTGTATAAATTATTTAACATTGAAGAAAATAAATGTATGACTTGATATATTGATATACAGGGTGAGTCAGAAAAAATGTCCCACTCTTTAAAAGTTGTATTGTTTGAAATATGAATATTTAATAATGGGTTTCATGATATGTCTTGATAGAGTTATCCTCTCAGTACATTTAAGTACCATTTTCATTTGAATCCCTTCATGCATGACTGAACATCAGACATTTTTTACAAGACTGCCAAATTTCACTTGCGCCAACTTTCTGGGTGAGGAATAAAACAGTGCACTGGACAAAGACAGTCAGACAGACACACAAACACACAGACACACACACACACACACGCACACACACACCCACACGCAAACAAACACACGCACACGCACATAGGCACACACTCACACACAAATACCGCAAACGTCGGTGAATAAAAACACAAACAATGTTTGTATTTGTTGAGATATTTTATTGTGGTACAACAATGAATCTGTTTCCCCAAAGTTATCCATCCTCCGTACTCAATCCTCGACATGGCCGCCATTCCTCCCGATGCACAGTTGTGCACGGTGAAGCATTCCTTGAAAAGCTCGCCGGATCATGTCCCCATCTTGGCGTACCACGTCTGTCTCGTCCACGATTCTCCTCCGAAGCTCCTCGATGTTCACATGTGGGCTGCTGAAGATCCTTGACTTCAAGTGCCCACACAAGAGGGAGTCGAGAGGATTCATGTGCACTTCATGATGATGATGATGATGATGATGATGATGATGATTAAGATTAAGATGATTACAATGATGATGATTAAGATTAAGATGATTACAATGATGATGATATGATGGTGGTAGTGAATGTGTATTAAAGGGACACTGAAAAGATTGACAGGGAAATGCCACTTAAACATTCAGAGATCTTGATAAAAATCAATGCTTAATCAGAAAAGGGGAAATTATGAGACAATTGTAACCGTGTGTGAGTGTGTGTCTGTGTGCGTGTGTGTGTGTGTGTGAAAGTGCATGTGTTTTTGTTTGTTTGCGTGTGGGTGTGTTTGTGCGTGTGTGTGTGTGTGTGCGTGTGTGTGTGTGTCTGTCTGACTGTCTTTGTTCAATGCACTGTTTTATTCCTCACCCAGTAAGTTGGCGCAAGTGAAATATAACAGTCTTGTAAAGATTGTCTGATGTTCAGTCATGCATGATGGGATTCAAATGAAAATGGTACCTAAATGTACTGGGAGGATAAATCTATCAAGTCATATCATGAAACCCCTGATTAAATAGTCAAACTTAAAACAATACAACTTTTAAAAAGTGGGACATTGTTTTCATCTCATCTTGTATATAGGAGTAGGAGAGGGAGCTCCCATTACTTAGCGGACAATAGTCGGAGATAAAATCAGGCTACAGTCTTGATTGCTTTAATGATTACCGCAAACAATAAGAGATCAACTAATACATGTTTTTTTATTCGTGCAGTCTATTTCTCTCTCTTTCTCACTCTATCTTACACTAGGTTAGGAAAGTACAGTTCGAGGGATCTAATTTAACTACCGACGTGACGAGTGGACTATGGTCCTGCCTCGAAGCATTTTCGATGCTACATACTCTCATTATCTCAGACTCCTCTCTCAGTTTCCCTCTACCTCCTCCTAAGCTTCCATCCGTCAAAATGCTATCAGCAGATAGAGTGACGTCACAAAGCTATGAAGGTCTACTTTCATCGCTTCCTGGCTTGAAAGAGGTCGATATCACGTTCGGAGATGCAAATACAGAAGACATATCTCAGATTCAGACGATCCAGACTAGTCTACGTCGACATCTGACGGGACAGGATCTCACACGCATCGACCTCCATTCTGTCACATCAAAGGGGAATGTATCAAGCATGACGAATGAGAGGATGAGAGGACTGGGTCTTCTCATCACAGACTGTCAGGCGATATTGTCTGGAGTAGTTTTCGGTCCCAAGGAAACAGTGATAGATCATGTTCAGACTTCAACGCGTTTAATGTCAGCTAGCCTGTATGTAGAACAGTGAGTAACTGTTTAGAAATGTTTAGAGCGTTCCATTCCCTCCCGTTTTCTCCTCAATTGCTATTGATATGGGCATCGCCATGCATTTTTATTACATTCGCTAGGCTGATGCGTTAAGCCAGTCCTTACATTATGTTAATTACCAAAATATCAACCTAAAGTCGATTTAACTTGCAAAATAAATAATTGAATTTGTTTATTAAGACAAAGGTCATATAATATATATATGTATATATCCTCTTCGCGTTTTAAAGAAGATTCCTAACCAGGAAATATACAAATGCTAATACAAAAAAACGCTAACTAAGAGATCGTTAATGGATTTATCATTAGAGAAACATTGGTTACATTCTGGAGAAGAACAAAATTAAGTTGTGTTGCTGAATTTTGTTTTACTGAATAATACATGTATCGGACAATACTTGCTGTAAGATTATTTTAGGTAATACTTACGATGAGCCATGAATAATATGTTTATTTTTAAACACGTTAGTCATAATTTGTTATTCACAAACGTTTACAGTGGTTACGTGTTATCTTTACTTCTTCATCTCTCTTTTGAATGATGTAGGTTTTGGGAATCACTAAAATCCAATCGAGATGCATTGCTTGTAAGTATGCCTCAATTGTTCATGCACGTACGCAGAGGGCGGTGATTTATTTTCATGACTGGGGGAGGGGGTGGTACGATGAGCGGGATGAGGAAGCATAGTGAACGAGAGGGGCAAAGGTGACGGAAGTGACTTCCTAACATGTTTTTGAAGTTTTGTTGTATTAATAAATTACATTCCTTACCAAAACTACAGTATAAAAAGAAGCAATATAATTTGTTCGCAATTCAATTTTACTTTGCCGGTAATAAGTGTGCAATCCGAAGGGTTGTAAATTATTTATTATGTAAATTTGAGTAAGTAGGGAGCTTTTGCATGGATGGGATTTCTATTTCCCAATCTAGGCCTCTGTCATGTACATGTATCTTGATATGGCTATTGGAGTTCAACTGGCAAATATACTGACTTTCTTGTAGTAAACTAATATCTACAATATTTACTTGTACATTTTGAAGAATATTATGCGAGGGAGCGTAGCAACCGAGCGAGAAGATGTGTCCATTTTTATTTAATAGTCTAAACGCTGCACTCTTGGGCCCTCTAGAGCCTAAAAGTGCAGTCTTTATTCAGTATTTGCGATCAATTTTGTGGAGGGCACTTTTTACAATTTTCCAGGGGGGCCCATCCTCCCTACAAAGTTTGCTGTACGCCCCGTAGCAGTACACAATCATAATTCTAACACAGTTCTGAGAACGAACACAGAAAGTTAAGAACTCATTAAAAAGGATCATATTCTCTTTAAAATGTACATTTTGTCTATCTTCTATTACAAATAAATGATATCGGATTAACGATTTTGATAGGAAATTGTAGCTACATATCAGAACTGTATTAAGATAGGAAAATCATTCTAGTCCTAAGCATGTCCCGATCGTTATATCATGTGAGTTCGAATAATTTCTAGGAATTTTGTGTTGATGTTTCTTTATTCTCCTTTCCTCTCAACACAATCGATATCTTTCTCGTATTAAAAAAATGTATTCCTACTTGTAGTTTTACTCGCTTTCCTAACAACTTGTATGTTGTAACAATGACACATTTTTCTTCATGAATGTTATCATAGATTGAAGTATGGACAATCAAGGACTGCCAGCTATCTACTGAGATGACAGAAAATGTGTGGTCTAGCCTCAGATCCTATCCCCAACTGAACCAGCTCGCCATCTCGGACTCCTCTCTCAGTTTCCATTCATCTCCTCCGCAGCTTCTATCAGTCACAAAGCTTTCGGCAGAGAGAGTGACGTCACAAAGCTATGAAGGACTGCTCTCATCGCTTCCTGGCTTGGAAGAGGTCGATATTATTATCGGAGATGCAAATACAGAAGACCTATCTCCGATCCACACGATCCAGACTAGTCTACGTCGACATCTGACGGGACAAGATCTCACACGCATCGACCCCCATTCTTTCACATCAGACGGGAATGAATCAAACATGTCGAATAAGAGGATAAGAGGACTGGGTTTTCTCACCACAGAATGTCAGGCGATATTGTCCGGAGTAGTTTTCGGACCCAGTGTAACAGTGATCGATCATGTCCAGACTTCAACGCGTTTAATGACAGCTAGCCTGTATGTAGAACAGTGAGTAACTGTTAAGCGAAGTAAATATGATTAGAGTTTTCTATCCCCTAACGTTTTCTCCTCAATGGCTATTGATATGGATATCACCGTCCATGTTATTTTATTCGTTATGCAGATGCATAATACACCAGTCCTTAAATCGTATGAATTACCAAAGTATCAACCTGAAGTATATTTAACTTGCCCCAAAAAACAATTGAAGTTTTTGTTTAGACAAAGGTCATATTATATATACATGTGTCCTCTGAACTTTTAAAAGAAGATTCCTAAAAAGAAAATATAAAAATTCTCTTAAAAACGTTAACCATCTGATCATTAGTCGACTTAGCCTTAGAGAAAAAGTGGTTGGATTTTGAAGGAAAAAAAAGTTGTGTTGCTCATATTTTCCGGGTATTTACTAAAATAACCAATTGTTGGGACCACTCTCTATGAATTGAAAAATATTTAAGGTAAAAAGTGGCTGTCACATTATTATTTGGCATATCGAAATATTTCAAACTTGTTACTGAATAATATTGGTATAATACAATATTCGCTGTAAGATCATTTTAGGTCATACGTACGATGAGCCATGAATGATATGTTGGATAAAACTAGATTTGTCGTCATTTTCAAACATGTTGGTCGTAATTTGTTATTCACAAACGTTTAAATTGGTTACATATTATCTTTACTTCTTCATCTCCTTTAAATGATGTAGGTTTTCTAGGTTATTAAATTCCGATCAAGATGCATTGCACGTAAGTATGCTCTGATATTGTACATGCCCGTACGCCTCATTTGTTTCATAATATTTAAGAAAGCAATTCGCACTTCCTACCGAAAAGGTAATTCAAGTATATCAGAAATAGCACTTCTCTGAAAAAATGCAATGACTTCAGTTCAGTCTTTATTCATGAATTATATTTTATGTAACACATTATATAATTTCGTTCATGCCAGAAATCTAATTAAACTATCAGTACGTAGGTATTTGCAATAAACATAAGCTTATAAAATAAAGTAAATGACCTCGGTCTGCTTTTAGTTATTGTTAATTGAGAACTAAATCAAATATTGGAAATGGGGATGATACGGGTCCTAAGGTAAAAACATAACTCATTTGCTGTACGCCCCGTAGCATAACACAATTATAAGTCTAACACAGTTGTGGGAACGAACAAAGAGCAGTTCAATAACGCATTTAAATGGATCATTTTTTTTTCTTTACATAATGTACATTTTGCATATATTAATTATATTACAAATAAATTATATTGGTGTAGCGATTTACATAGGAAATTCTTTCACTAAAAGAGGTGTATTCCTACTTGTAGTTTTTACCCCCTTTTTAACAATGTATATGTTGTAACAGTAACGTATGTGTATGTGTATGTGCATGTGTATGTCATCGTAGATTGAAGTGTTTACAATCATGGACTGCAAGCTATCTACCGAGATGACCGTCAAATTGTGGGTCTGTCTCAGATCCTTCACCTCTCTGAAACATCTCACCATCTCAGACTCCTCTCTCAGTTTTCCTTCATCTCCTCCTGAGCTTCCATACGTCACTCAACTCTCAGCTGATAGAGTGACGTCACAAAGCTATGAAGGTCTGCTTTCATCGCTCTCTGGCTTGACCGAAATGAATATCACCATCGATGATGCAGAAAGAAAAATACCTCAGATTACAGGGCCTAAGGTAAAAACATATCTCATTTGCTGTACGCTCCGTAGCATAACACAATCATAAATATAACGCAGTTGTGGAAACGAACAAAGAATAGATAAAAACGCATTACAAAATGATAATTTTATTTTTAAAATGTACATTTGCCTATTTTCTATCACAAATAAATGATATACGTATAACGATTTAGATAGAAAATTCTAGCTATTAAGCGTTCGCCGTCGAGCAATTTAGGTCAAAAATCGAAAACGCTAGGTCAAAGGCTGCAGAGCGATCGCAGCCCGGTCGCCGCCCGCTCACCACTGGAAGATCAGCCTTTGACCTAGTGGCTTCGATGTTTGACCTAAATTCCAGCGGCGACCGAGCAGGCTACAAATCGGTCAGTCACCGCTCTGAGTTGTGGCCATAGCTTAAGAACTTAATGAGGATAGAAAAATCATTCAGATCCTAAGCGCATGTCAATCGATATATCAGGTGAGTTCAAATAATTTCGAGGAAGTTTTTATTGAAGTTTCTTTATTCTCCGTTCCTCTCCAAACAATCGATATCTTTCTCTTAAACAATGTATTCCTACTTGTAGTTTTTACTCCCTTTTTCACAATTTGTGTTGTATATAGTGCAACAATGACGACATTTTCTTTTTGTATGTCATCATAGATTAGAATGCTCACAATTAAGGACTGCCAGCTATCTACCGAGATGACCGTAAAATTGTGGGTCTGTCTCAGATCCTTCACCTCTCTGAAACATCTCACAATCTCAGACTCCTCTCTCAGTTTTCCTTCATCTCCTCCTGAGCTTCCATACGTCACTCAGCTCTCAGCTGAGAGAGTGACGTCACAAAGCTATGCAGGTCTGCTTTCATCGCTCTCTGGCTTGACCGAAATGAATATCACCATCGATGATGCAGAAAGAAAAATACCTCAGATTACAGGGCCTAAGGTAAAAACATATCTCATTTGCTGTACGCCCCGTAGCATAACACAATCATAAATATAACGCAGTTGTGGAAACGAACAAAGAATAGATAAAAACGCATTCAAAATGATAATTTTATTTTTAAAATGTACATTTGCCTATTTTCTATCACAAATAAATGATATCGGTATAACGATTTAGATAGGAAATTCTAGCTATTAAGCGTTCGCCGTCGAGCATTTTAGGTCAAAAATCGAAAACGCTAGGTCAAAGGCTGCAGAGCGATCGCAGCCCGGTCGCCGCCCGCTCACCACTGGAAGATCAGCCTTTGACCTAGTGGCTTCGATGTTTGACCTAAATTCCAGCGGCGACCGAGCAGGCTACAAATCGGTCAGTCACCGCTCTGAGTTGTGGCCATAGCTTAAGAACTTAATGAGGATAGAAAAATCATTCTGATCCTAAGCGCATGTCAATCGATATATCAGGTGAGTTCAAATAATTTCGAGGAAGTTTTTATTGAAGTTTCTTTATTCTCCTTTCCTCTCCAAACAATCGATATCTTTCTCTTAAAGTTGATACTCTAAGCAAATAAATGTCCCTTAATTTGTTACCTACGGCAAGTATATGTTATTTTTAAGTTGTTCAAATACTTAGTATATCACAAAAAAATTCTGTCTACTCGAAATCCTCAATTGAAATGTCTAAAATATCCGCCTCTCTTTGCATAGAAAATCAGTCACGGCGCTGGTCTACTATTTATGACCTCACGTCCGGGAGAGAGTATATTAACGTACCCGGATGTTCCATAGCAAACATGTGCAGAGTGATACGATTTTCTGCATATTTTTGTTTCAAAGGCTGAAAAGTCTAATAAATCATAATTCTATGTATTATTCTTTACCTTCCCCTAGTACTTCATAGTATTAATATCAATTCCCCTTTTAAAAATTATGACATATACATGCCACCGATGTGCTATTAGTCGATATTTTCACCATGTAATTTTTGTTTTGGTGTTGAAATCGGCCCAGGCACGGAGTGAACAGTAGCTGTCTACCCATGCACAGTAATTCATTACCATACACTACAGCGATCTCCCGATGGTTTCTTCTTCCTTTTTCCCATGTCTTTCGCCTTCCTTGGCCCTGAACATCCTTCATCTACCAATTCTGACACCGGTAGTCAGGAGCAAGTCTTTGTTAGTTGTTTTTCTTAGCTGGCAACGTCGCTTTCATTCTCTTGCAATTGCCGATAAACATATAACTAGCGCACGTACGTTCCATCACAAGCAAGCAGCGCCTAGAGCAGCGGCTTGGTCTTACTTCCCGATTCTGCTCGCTTCACGAACGTTCATGCAAGAGCCGCATCACTCGCCAAAATATTATAGAGGAAGCGCGCTTGCATGATCTCGTTCAAGTTTGATATTTTACAACATAAAATGTTTAACTGGTACTGTATCCTTTTTTGAGGCAGTCACACACATCTATGATAAGTACTATCATAGTTCTAGACCTATTCGTTTTACAAAACTGCTCATGTACATCTGATGACAATATAATGCATCCGCCTATTCATAAGTGCACGATTTAATTTTAATTCCTAAGCAGTAAACTCGTCTTAAATCTCTACCAAATAGGTGAATATGAGGATATAAAAAAAAAAAATCAGCGACTGGAAAATGTTGCTTCGTTATTCTTCATTCAAATGAAAACAGAAAATCCATCAAATATACTCCTTAACAACAACAAATCTAAGCTCTGACAGGATAGCATTTACGTAGGGATATCACTGCCATTCACTCTCACTGAGCCCATGACTCCCGTTCGTGACGTCACGGATAGAGGCCCGACTCTACGTGCACTTCCGGGTTTCAGACTTAGATATTTTGGTAGAGTTTACTCGAATAAATTCATTATTCTAAACTTGTTTTGTAGGGTGGACACCATTTGGTGTTATTATGAGGGTTAAAAGCTTTCTATTTATGTAATTATCTCAGTATTTGGGATTGTCTTAGAGTATCAACTTTAAACAATGTATTCCTACTTGTAGTTTTTACTCCCTTTTTCACAATTTGTGTTGTATATAGTGCAACAATGACGACATTTTCTTTTTGTATGTCATCATAGATTAGAATGCTCACAATTAAGGACTGCCAGCTATCTACCGAGATGACCGTCAAATTGTGGGTCTGTCTCAGATCCTTCACCTCCCTGAAACATCTCACCATCTCAGACTCCTCTCTCAGTTTTCCTTCATCTCCTCCTGAGCTTCCATACGTCACTCAGCTCTCAGCTGAGAGAGTGACGTCACAAAGCTATGAAGGTCTGCTTTCATCGCTCTCTGGCTTGACCGAAATGAATATCACCATCGATGATGCAGAAAGAAAAATACCTCAGATTACAGGGCCCAAGGTAAAAACATATCTCATTTGCTGTACGCCCCGTAGCATAACACAATTATAAATATAACGCAGTTGTGGAAACGAACAAAGAACAGATAAAAACGCATTACAAAATGATAATTTTATTTTTAAAATGTACATTTGCCTATTTTCTATCACAAATAAATGATATCGGTATAACAATTTAGATAGGAAATTCTAGCTATTAAGCGTTCGCCGTCGAGCAATTTAGGTCAAAAATCGAAAACGCTAGGTCAAAGGCTGCAGAGCGATCGCAGCCCGGTCGCCGCCCGCTCACCACTGGGAGATCGGCTTTGACCTAGTGGCTTCGATGTTTGACCTAAATTCCAGCGGCGACTGAGCAGGCTACAAATCGGTCAGTCGCCGCTCTGAGTTGTGGCCATAGCTTAAGAACTTAATAACGATAGAAAAATCATTCTGATCCTGAGCGCATGTCAATCGATATATCAGGTGAGTTCAAATAATTTCGAGGAAGTTTTTATTGAAGTTTCTTTATTCCCCGTTCCTCTCCAAACAATCGATATGTTGTGTAATAGGTTTACGCGCGAAAACGCGCGCTCATGCGCGTGTGCGCGATTTTTGTTTAAATGCTTAGAATGGCCTAAAACGTATGCAAAATGATTTTGAGACGATTTTGAGCATTTTAAAATTTTGGGCGCGCATTGACGCGCGGACGTACGCGCACGCGCGCGTTTTTTGACCTGCAATTGACCGGACGGATATTGACCTTGATCATGATAAATATGAATGAGAAATAACCTTTGGTTATGAACATATGATCATGTGTTGATTTTCGTAAAATTTTACAAAATGGCGCCTAGATGACGTCATCAGTGAAGTTTAATGTTGAAAACGTTATCGTGCTTTGTACATATGCCTATACATATGTGTGCCAAATTTGAAGGCATTTGATTGAGCCATTTTTAAGTTATCGTGCTTACAAAAAAGTGGTTCGAAATAAGAAAAATAAAGAATAAACTAGATTTGTAATACTTGTTTGGAACAAGTATAGGTGGGCTGGTCCAACTAAAATTTAAGACAAAATAAAGGGCAAATTTGAGATAGCCCATTGTCTCAGCTACAACATACTCGAAGTTCAGCGTAAACGAAGCTAAAACAACGGAGATATTGCTCGCGAAAGACGGGAATGTAGAATCCAGTTTTGAGAAAAAGTCATGTCCCACACTGTAAAAAAATAATAGTCGAAATAACTCAATAAAATTGAGGAAAAGAATTGCCTTATTTTTATTAAGTAAATATTACCTACGGCATCTTAAGTAGAATTTACTTATTTTGCTGAATAAATTTTTACTCAGTTAAATCGAGTTACATTAACGTAAATAATTTAAGTATTGTAATCATTTTAGATAATAAAAAAAAGCTATGATAGGATTACATATTGCACGATTTGGTACCCATCTAATCTAACAAGTAACATCCACTATTCATTCACTACTTCTATTTAAGATTTAACCGTATATATATATCTACCACCATCACAAACTATTACATACGCTTCAATTCGACACATATTGAAAGGCTCCAAATTTTATATATACTTGATCGTAGCATCTTAAAAGGAAAATTGGTTGACAATTTCCTGAAATATCAAGTTTTGATTTGTTTTGAACTGGGTAACAATTAAAAATTGTCTTGTCTTTGCTTAGCCATGTTAAATGAATTAGTAAATGTTTGAAAGTCCTTAAATTTTCATTCAACCACAAAAAAGAATTGTTTTATTTAAAAAAGAGTTTAATTTGGTCTTAATGAATATTCATAAATTATGTAAATATTTCTATTACGCACTGCATCGGTCCTTACTTTAAAAAGATAAGAATAATCAACATAAATTGTTTGAGTAATACGTATAATTTCTGATTTTGAGTTAAAATTACTAAATTAATACAAGCTGAAATTACTTAAAGTTCTTATGTATTTGATTTTACTTAAATATTCCACGTATGTTCTACTAAATTGAAAGTTTAAATTAGCATGACTTAAATTTAGTGCGGAAGTGGCAAAACTAATGTTTTCAAGTAAATTCTACATGGAAAAAATACGTAAAAATTACCAATGAACAAATTCTTTTTTACAGTGCATAGAGAATACATGCAAAATGTGAAAAATTGACATACCTCCTTTAATCGCAAAAAATACGCCATGATGCCTTTGCCAAAATGAAGGATCGTAGCAAATGCATTTGTAGAGAATTGTCTCAGCTAGAACATATCAAAATTTAGAAGAAAATTGATCAATATTTTTAGAGATACAATCAATTTTCAAAAAATATGCTGACATCATAATATGCAAATTGAAATTTTGAGTTCGGAGGCCATTATGATGACGTCATGACTTAATTGAGGGTCAAATGAAACATGAAATCATATCTCCAATTTATTCTCTATCAAAATATGAAGAAAAAAATTGGGGTCACCTTGCAGCCTAAAGACCTACAATGGATTTTGTATAGACATGTTTTTGCCCATATATGCTATGTATTACAAGAGCTCGCGCGCACGGAAATTTTTGTTAAACGGTCGATCATTCTGTTATTAATAGTCATAAAGAGACAAACATGGTATCAATTTGTTTGTACAAATATGTGGAATATTATAAAAGAAAAAAAAATGGCGATTCTATGTTGTGTAATAGTTTTACGCCCGAAAAACGCACGAGCATGCTTGTGTGCGCGATTTTCTCATAAAATGCTTAGAATGGCCTTAAACGTATGCAAAATTATTTTGAGACGATTTTGAGCATTTTAAAAATTCGCGCACGCATTGACGCGCGGACGTACGCGCGCGCGCGCGTTATTTGACCTACAATTGACCGGACGGATATTGACCTTGATCATGATAAATATGAATGAGAAATAACCTTTGGTTATAAAGATATGATCATGTGTAGATTTTCGTAAAATTTTACAAAATGGCGCCTAGATGACGTCATCAGTAAAGGTCAATGTTGAAAACGTTATTGTGCTTTGTACATATGCCTATACGTATGTGTGCCAAATTTGAAGGCATTTGATTGGGCCATTTTCAAGTAATCGTGCTTACAAAAAAGTGGTTAGATGTAAGAAAAATAAATAAATAAAGGCAATTCTAACGAAATTATAAGGTGGTCTGTACGTTATACAGCCCACCTGATAAATAAATAAATAAATAAAGGCAATTCTAACGAAATTATAAGGTGGTATGTACAATATACAGCCCACCTGATAAATAATAATAATAAAGGCAATTTTAACAAAATTATAAGGTGGTCTGTATTAGATACAGCCCACCTAATGATGATTTTCTTTTTAAAATGTACATTTTTCCTATTTTCTATCACAAATAAATGATATCGGTATAACTATTTAGATAGGAAATTCTAGATATTAAGCGTTCGCCGTCGAGCAATTTAGGTCAAAAATCGAAAACGCTAGGTCAAAGGCTGCAGAGCGATCGCAGCCCGGTCGCCGCCCGCTCACCACTGGAAGATCAGCCTTTGACCTAGTGGCTTCGATGTTTGACCTAAATTCCAGCGGCGACCGAGCAGGCTACAAATCGGTCAGTCGCCGCTCTAAGTTGTGGCCATAGCTTAATAACTTAAGGAGGATAGAAAAATCATTCTGATCCTAAGCGCATGTCAATTGATATATCAGGTCAGTTCAAATAATTTCGAGGAACTTTTTATTGATGTTTCTTTATTCATCGTTCCTCTCCAAACAATCGTTATCTTTCTCTTAAACCTTTTCACAATTTGTGTTGTGTATATCGTAACAATGACGACATTTCTTGTTGTATGTCATCATAGATTAGAATGCTCACAATTACGGACTGCCAGCTATCTACCGAGATGACCGTCAAATTGTGGGTCTGTCTCAGATCCTTCACTTCCCTGAAACATCTCACCATCTTAGACTCCTCTCTCAGTTTTCCTTCATCTCCTCCTGAGCTTCCATACGTCACTCAGCTCTCAGCTGAGAGAGTAACGTCGCAAAGCTATGAAGGTCTGCTCTCATCGCTCCCTGGCTTGAGAGAAATGGTTATCACCATCGATGATGCAGAGAGAGACATACCTCATATCATTACGGGTCCTAAGGTTAAAACATTCCTCGTTTGCTTTACGTCCCGTAGCATAACACAATCACAAATCTAACACAGATGTGAGAACGAAAAACAGAACAGTTAAAAAACGCATTCATAAGGATCATTTTCTTTTTATTATGTACATTTTGCCTATCTTCTATTACAAATAAATGATATTAGTAAAAAGGCATTGCTTAGCAATGTTTCCAGTTTTAGAAATCTGAGATGCATGGCCATATGTGTTGTTAGTGACTGAATTATGGTGTAATATTGAACACCTAAAAATATTGCGCTTCAAAATGATCATTAAATGCTTTAAAAAAAAGTAGAAATCGTTGAGTGACTGGTTTTACCATACTTATTTTTCATAAAAGACTATAGTGTTATTACAAACTTTCTCAAAACTGTGTGGCAAACGGTTTTTGGCAATCCTAATTCCAATCATTAATATCTTCATAATCAGACAGGCGATCGCTTTGTAAAAGTCATGGGATTCCTGACTGACATAAAAGTTTATAAGTATGATCGCAGCATGAGCTGCATCCAGAATTTTGTTTATAATCTGAGGCAAAGATACCAAATCCTTTTAACAATTTTAAAAGGAGATTGTAGCTAAGAACTTGAAAAGATTGGTGAGTTCAAATAATTTCTAGGAACTTTTGTTTATGTTTCTTTATTCTCCTTTCCTCTTCAAACAATCGATATCTTTCTCTTAACAGATATATTCCTATTTGTAGTTTATTCTCCTTTTTTTTTGTTTGTGTATGTTGTAAAAACGATCACTTTTTCTTTATGTTTGTCATCATAGATTGAAATGTTAACAATCAAGGACTGCCAGCTATCTACCGAGATGACCGTCAAATTGTGGTCCTGTCTCAGATCCTTCACCTCACTAAACATACTCACCATCTCAGACTCCTCTCTTCGTTTCCCTTCATCTCCTCCTGAGCTTCCATCCGTTACAAACTTATCAGTTGACAGAGTGACGTCACAAAGCTACGAAGGTCTGCTTTTATCGCTCCCTCTCTTGAGAGTGATCGATATCACTATCGATGATGCGGAGAGAGACATACCTCAGATCACTGTTGGTCTTCGTCGGACCAGAGGACAGCACCTCAAACGCATCAAGCTTAAAGCACCGACATCACTCCCATCAGAGAAGAAGAGTGTTTCGAGAGAGACGATGAGAGGATTGGGTCTTCTGATCGAAGAACAAACCAAGAAACTGCAGTGTCTACATCTGGCTGGGGTGGAGTCCTTGGACGAAGAAAGCCTGGTTGACCTCATCGAGTGTTGCAGACGCGTTGAGACGGTGTCAGATGTGTGGTAGGTTCTTGTTAGAACCGTTTATAAAATAGGTTACAATCATACTAGACGATTCTAAAAATAACTTATCAGGAGAGATATACATACAAATCTGATCCATAATTACAGTATTAAATTTGAAAAATAAGAGACTGCACCCACGTCTAAACCGTTTCCTCCTTTCATGCATTCGTACCCTTATGTTTTACCACGGTAGACTGACTCAATAGGCTCTTCATGTATGTATGCAAAAACAGCTTGTGATCGCATTATCATTAGAACCGACGGATGGATTTCTATCAAACTAAGGACACGTTTGTATCCTGCAGAGCCAATGAACCCATAATATTTTAGGGTCATGAGGTCATAGATCAAAAGATAAAACATGTATATGAAAAGAAGCAATCATGATATTATGAAAACCTGTTAATGGATTACAATCAAACTTGAATCAGTTTTTACAAATTCCTTCTGTTATGGTTTGTAAAATCGCTCTATGACTTTGCGGAGGCATCACTTCCGACTGCGCGCATCATTTTACGAGTGCATCGTCTATTCAAAAACCAAAATGTTCTCTATGCGGTGACAGGTACATGTATGCCTACCCGTCAGCTTTACCTCTATGACTTAGAATTCGTGCATTTTCGAAGCTTAAACAATGACTTATTTTGTCAGGGTATTCCCCTTGGGGCTGTTTCAGCAACTAAAATTAATTTGGATTTTTAAAATAATTTTTAAGGAGGAATTAGTTTTAGCTTTAAACTTATGCTCGTGAGCTGTCTAATCAAATCAAATTGATTTCGATTATTTAAGCTTTAATGTAAAAGGGGCTCTGCTATCAAGGGGGCTGACACGTACCCACCCATCACTTCGTTTAGAGGGACCTTCTCCCCCCCCCCCCCCTGAAAATTCGAAAAAGTGCTCACAAAAAAATTATAGCAAAACTGACTAAAAGATTGCAGCACACTTTAGGGCTTTGGAAGGCCAAAGGGTGCAGCGTTTAGACTAATACTAGAGTGATCATATACCGATTTTTTTTTTTTTTTTTTTTTTTTTTTTGAAGCTTCCATAAAGCTTGATCATTTGCAATCATCAAATAACATGTGTTTGTTGTACTTATTTTTGGTGTGCTATACCTGCTAATACAAATGCAAAAATCTTCAAGCTCGGTTGCTAACCTCGCTCGGTTGCTAACCTTCCTCGCATAATATTACGTATAGCACACCAAAAATAAGTACAACAAACACATGTTATTTGATCATTGCAAAAAACAGAATTGAAATTGCTCAATGCGTTGTGATTTTATACCATTATTTTGAAATCGCAAAATTACCGAAAAACCTGCCAGAAATGGTCAAATTGGCAAAAATGGCAAAATTCGACAAAGTTGACAACTTAATTCATAACTTTCTCGGACACAAATAATAAATTAAATTATCAGAAACTAAAATATCATCTTTGTGGTAAAAAATACAACAGCAAAAAATGCATATATCTATTACCGTTTTGAAAACAGAAGCCAACAAAATAAGTCATTTTTGCCATTTTTGCGAATCTGCAGATATGAAAAAGTTGTAAAAATAACTAAGTCCGCCTAATTAATATGCGCATATGTAATCAAATCAAAACCTAACATGATACATTTTCCGAATTCAAACTACTGCATTCACATAGTACACAAGGATCGAGCGAGAAAACCGACACAGCTGACCCGACAAAGCAACATATCTATTCGTATCTGTTTTGCTCCCTCGATGAGATGACTCCAACCAACAACCCACCCCCTCTCTTTCTCTCTTACTCCCACCCCTCCTCTCTCATTCCTTTCTTTCACCCCCCCCCCTTGTTTCTTTTGTTTTATTTCTCTTTTTTTCTTCTTCTTTTTCCTTCATTTTCTCCGTTCCTTTATTTTCTTTCGCCGGCCGACCGACATTATACATCTCACCATGTTCAAACTTTTGTTATTGATATAGTACACATGGACAGAGCGAGAATACCGACACAGCTGAGCCGACACAGCAACATAATTATCTACGCGGATCTTTATTGTATCCTCGACGAGTTTACTCCACCCAAGAACCCCCTCTCTCCCCTCTCTCTTACTTACACCCCTCCTTTGTCATGCTCTTAACCCCCTCTCTCCTTTCTTTCATTATATTGTTTCATTTTCTCTTTATTTGTTCTTCCTTTTTTTTTTTTTCTCCTTTTCCTTTTTTTTTTTTTTTTTTTTCCATTCTTTTCTGTCTTTTCTTTCTCTTCTATCTTTTCTTTCTCTTCTATCTTTTCTTTCTTTTCTTTCTTTTCCTTTCTTTTCTTTTTCTTTTTTCCTCTCCTTTCTCTAATTTCTTTTTTTATCTTTCTTTATTTCCTTCTCTTTCCTTTCTTTTCCTTTCTTTTCTTTCTTTTCCATCCTTCCCTCTCTATTTTCCCTCCCCCTTTTTTCATTTTTGCCGAGGACAGCGCAATTGTACCAACAATATCCTGATAGGTGGGGAGGGGGTGTCACACCCCCACAGCCATCTCTACCGACGCCCCTGGGCTCGACCCCGTCCCTTTGGCCTCCTCACCTTTTAGAAAAAGTATGTTGAAGAGAAATAGAAAGAAAGAAAGAAAGAAAGAATAATGACCTGCAAGTGTCACGAATGAGGTATCAAAATATGCTCATCTGACCGTAATCAAACACCTAAAACCTTTAAGCTAAGGCGGACCCCTGGGTACTCATCTGACGGTAAATAAATGATTAAAACGCCTGAACTTGCAGGCCCCCCCCCCCCCTCGATTTTAATGTGACCGTAATAACATGCCTAAAACCCCTGAAGTTCCGGGGGCTCCGTCCCCTTGGATGCTCATCTGACCGTAATTAAATGCATGAAACCCCTGGGCTTCCGGGGCCCTGATCCCTGAACCCCATAAAGGGCCCTAAAGCGGGCCCCTCGTGCTCATCTGACCTTAATGTAATGCCTGAAACCCCTGCGTCAAGGACCCAAAGCCAACTAGTGACCTGCCAGTGTCACAAATAAGGTATCAAAATATGCTTATCTGACCGTAATTGAAAGGCTTAAAAACCCTGAGCTTCCGGGGGCTCCGCCCTTTTCGATACACATCTAACTGTAATGAAATGCCTAAAAGGGGGCTCCGTCCCCTTGGATGCTAATCTGACCGTAATTGAATGTCTAAAACCCCTGGGCTTCCCCCTTGGCCCAATCAAGTGTCCTAACGCTTGGCCCAGGATGCTCATCTGACCGTAACTAAATGACTAAAACCCCTTAGTCTGGAGGGCTCCGCCCCAGTACCCAATGTCAATTAGTGACCTGCCAGTGTCACAAATAAGGTATTAAAATATGCTCATCTGACCGTTGTTGAATGCCTAAGCTCCCGAGCTTGCGAGGGCTCTGCCCCCTGGACCCACCCGGGGCCCTTAAGCTGTCCCCTCGATGCTCATCTGACCGTTATTAATGCCTTATACCCCTGAGTTTCAGGAGGCTCCGCCCCTGGACCCAAAGCCCATTACTTGCCTGCCAGTGTCACAAATAAGGTCTCAAAATATGCTCATCTGACCGTTGTTGAATGCCTAAGCTCCCGAGCTTGCGAGGGCTCTGCCCCCTGGACCCACCCGGTGCCCTTAAGCTGTCCCCTCGATGCTCATCTGACCGTTATTAATGCCTTATACCCCTGAGTTTCAGGAGGCTCCGCCCCCGGACTCAAAGCCCATTACTTGCCTGCCAGTGTCACAAATAAGGTATTAAAATATGCTCATCTGACCGTTGTTGAATGCCTAAGCTCCCGAGCTTGCGAGGGCTCTGCCCCCTGGACCCACCCGGGGCCCTTAAGCTGTCCCCTCGATGCTCATCTGACCGTTATTAATGTCTTATACCCCTGAGTTTCAGGAGGCTCCGCCCCTGGACCCAAAGCCCATTACTTGCCTGCCAGTGTCACAAATAAGGTCTCAAAATATGCTCATCTGACCGTTGTTGAATGCCTAAGCTCCCGAGCTTGCGAGGGCTCTGCCCCCTGGACCCACCCGGTGCCCTTAAGCTGTCCCCTCGATGCTCATCTGACCGTTATTAATGCCTTATACCCCTGAGTTTCAGGAGGCTCCGCCCCTGGACCCAAAGCCCATTACTTGCCTGCCAGTGTCACAAATAAGGTATTAAAATATGCTCATCTGACCGTTGTTGAATGCCTAAGCTCCCGAGCTTGCGAGGGCTCTGCCCCCTGAACCCACCCGGGGCCCTTAAGCTGTCCCCTCGATGCTCATCTGACCGTATTTAAATGCCTTAAACCCCTGAGCTTCCGGGGCTTTGCTCCTGGACCCTACGCACATTTACCCCCCACTCGCATCGCTCGCTATGCTCTACCTGATGATTTATACTTTAGCCCCCCCCCCCCTTCCTACTTTGAAAAACAGTTACTTCTACGTTCACTTCGGTCGCACACAGTTTGAGCACGTTTGGGAAAATTTTACAGAACGTATTGAGAACTAGTTTGGTGTGATGGAGGCTTCACTGGAATGTCTTGATTTGCACAGCTTGAAGCGTTGAAGTTGAACGGGAATAAGAAATAGCAAGAACGCGCTGGAGTTTTAAAACCCTTGAGCCAGGACGTGATTCCACACGCTGTAGGAGCGCGTTCGAACGCACTTAGAACGAGTTGGGGACGAGCTGTCGTAGTGAGAACCAGGTAGAACTAGTTAATAACGGGTATAAACGGACTACGGACTGGCTGGAACTGCCTGGAAATGGCAAATTTGGCCAATCTGAACTTGAAATGAACTGACTGTAGACGGGGTACAAACGAGAAGGACGTATTGAGGACTGTTTATGAACGAAAGAGGGACGTATTATAGACATTAATTACAAATTCTACTCCGACCGCGTAGAAACGTAGTGCAGAGCGGTAATCGGTATTTATTTTAATCTTAAGCCCCCCATCACACGGAACTAGTTCTCACTACGTTCTAAAAAATATTGCCAAACGGGCTCAAACTGTGTGCGAACGGAGTTGAACGTAGTAGCAACTGTTTACTATCTGTTTAATGACTTCATGGACGAGCTCTGACTGGCTAGTACGGGAGAGTGCTTTAGAACTTTGAGCCTGTTCAAAATATTCCCCGTTCTGCATTTAGACGGAGTGACCTAAAACGAGGAGGTTGTACTACAAACAGACTGATTGCCATACTATGAACGGAATTGCCGTACTTCGATCCTACTAGGAACGTGTTACAACGTGCTGTGGTCGAGCATCAATTATCAGCAGTATGCGCCCTTATCATAATATACTAGTTCTCACTTGTTCTGAAACCGTCCTAGAAAATCGTTAAAACGGGTCATGGTCCGCGTAGAATGTGTACAAAAAATATCTATAATACGATCCGATCCTAGATCGTTCATAAACAGTCTCCAATACGTCCATCTTGTCTGTTCATATCACGTTCAGATCGGGTAAATTTGCCATAAGTTTCAGGCAGTCCAAGCCCGTCCGTACTCAGTTTAAACAAGTTCTTAACTAGTTCTACCTTGTTCCCAATACGTCCAAACCATTCTAACTAGTTTGCATCTTCATATTATCTGATCAGTGAATTTCAATATCATTTTTAAGGCTGGGTCCCCCCACACCTTTTAATTCTTCCTCCCCCTCCCCCTCCCCCCCCCCCCCCCTCCCCGGAGTTTGTAACTTTACTAATTGAGGCTTACAACATCGAATCGTTAATGGGAACGAAAACAGAATCTCATATACAAATCCCGACATGAAAAACAATTAAGAGTATTTACGAATTCTCTGTATGTTTCTCTTTGTTATTTTTTCTGTTCTTTGTCTATATCTCTATTTGTTGTTGAATAAAAGATCATTCTTTACTCGTTTACTCAAAATGTAATTTGATATATTATATTGTGCCTTCTCATGCTTAACTTCCTAATGCGCATTTCTCTTTCCTCATCTTCTTTCCTCAACCCCACATGCAGCTCATCATTTCTATCATTTTGTGTACCCACGATCTCTCACTTCCTTTTTGGCATCGTCTACTCTTTGTATCATAACCGTGTTCTTCTATCATTCCAAGGACGAAATTCCAGTTGATACCAGTTGAAACCAGTAAGGATTTCCAACTGGTATATTCTGGTTTAAACTGGTCTCAACTGGTCTCAACTGGAACCAGTTGAGACCTTTTGATACAATTTGTAAACCAGTATAAATACCAGTTGGAAGTCGAACAAATAGAATACCGGTTGTTACTAAGACCAGTAGATTACTGGTCTCAACTGTTACCAGTTGCAAACCGGTAGAAAATACAAGTTTGAACTAGGACCTCCTCGCCTCTGCTGGCATCCCCTTTTTCCCCCTATTTTGTAGTTCCTTTTGTAGTTCCTTTTGTAGTTATTACTTATTATGCGTTAGTATCATTTTGAGGTTTGAACACTTGTACGAGCATTGTTTTTTAGTGGACCCCTCTGTTTCCAATATGTGTTTCTACATTTCTTGTAAATGTTTTTAATTGATTTGTATTGTTGTGTTGGCAACATAAATAAGTTGAAATTTAATTGAAATTGAATATATATATTCCTGTCTCTTTCTATATATATTCCCCCTCTGTCTATCTTTTTCTGCTTCTTTCTTTTTTACTTTAACACCCAACACACCTTCCCGCCATCAATCTGTTTTCTGGACAAAGGTTTTACTTGTGTGGTACTAGAAAGGGCGGCAAACTGGAATCTCATCTCAAAGGTGTTCACACATCTCCACGCGGCGACCTCAATGTGCATGTTTTTCATGTAAGTATTGCTCCACGTTGTGTCCAGTGTACACTTTCACTAACAACCGTTATGACACCAATATTGTTTTGTTTTATCGTAAAATAATATTTCGTTTCTACATTTATTTCCATTATTAGGCTCATTTAATTTGTTAAAATTTGCTTTGTGTTAATTTTATCTGCAGAATCATCTCCTTCTGCATAATTAGTTTTTTAAGTGTTTCTCTTGGGTTTTATCGAGTTCTCGTATTATATAATAACATAATTCCTCTGTTATATGTTTTTTTTTCTACCATGTGTTCGTATTATGTTTTCACATGAAGTTCACTTGTTTTCTCTATCTGGATTTGGAATTAAATATTTTGAACAAATAGTATCAAATATTTTATCAAATATTATCAAATATTTAATCAAATATTATCAAATATTTAATTAAATATTATCTCTTATATATTATCAAATATTGAATCAAATATTTTTTTTGCTTTCGATGTTTGTTATTTCTATGCTGCGGCTTTTAGTATGAATTAGTAACTTTATTCATTGCATGCGACTGAGAAATGTCTTACTTTAATCACTTCACCGTTTGGCTCTTTATTGTATTGTTTGTACTACTATCGTTATTACATGAGTTCATTCGTTTGATGTTATTTTGCTGTATTTTGGTTCATTTTCTTTGTTTATGTTTTTGTATTTAATTGTTATTCTTAGATATGCTACCACTCTTATTCCATTTTCTCAATTGTACTGCAGATTCTTTCTGTTCTGTATGTTGTATGATTTATAATCCAACCCCCACCCCCTTCTTGCTCTATGTTTGATTTGTTCGTTCTATTCGGGCGTTCTTTATTAGCATCAGAGGCGGTACTCACGGGGAAACAGGGCACAATATGCCCCTCTGTTTTAAGTACAACAACAGTGCTCCCTAATACGTAAGAAAAGATAAAAGTGTCCTTTTTTATTTCAGATAAGTGCCGCTTTTTCTTTGGAATAAGTGTCCCTTTCACCTTCTAATGTATTGAGTGCCTGCCTTTAGGTATAGGAAGTGTCAATTTTCACTTTTGATCCTCCTACGTATTATCTATCTATTAAGAGTCTTTTTTTGTTGTTGATAAGTGTCCCCCTTCTCTCCTTCCAATACATAATCCTTCCCATTTTTTAAAGCCATTTTCGCTTCTAATACCTGCACCTTTCAAATATGATAAGGCCCCGTGTTACTGTTGATAATTGTCCATTTTCCTTTCTAATAATTACCCTGTGATATGTCCCCTTTATTTCCCCACTGTCGTTAACAAAGTTTGCCTGTTTGCAGTCATCTAAAGAACCATATCTACTTTTGAAACAATGTGAACGTATTTGTGTATCGTAACAGGCACTATGAACATGACGGACAAAGAAAGAGGACAAAATATACAGTTCGTCATTCTACCCTCAACAATTGATGTGGTAGACAAAAGGAACATCCCTTCACTGCTATTATGTAAAAATGTGTAGAACAGGTGAATATGCATGTGACACCTGTTCTACACATTTTACATAATATCAGTGAAGGGATGTTCCTTTGTCTACCACAGCAATTGTTGAGGGTAAAATGAGGAACTGTTTATTTTGTCCTCTTTCTTTGTCCGTCATGTTCATAGTGTTAACTGCTATCAAGGCATCCTGGGACATGTACTCCGTTATAAACCGAATCTTAAGAGCTCCCCTCCCATTTGCCATGTTCCAAAACAAATCCATGATTTCCCTTAAAAAGATGTACTTAAATATAATTAATGCAATTATGTTTTTATACAACCCTGTATGAAACAAATCTATTTCGTCATATATAACTAAGAAAATTAAATTTTATAACATTTTCTGTTGAGAGAGAATTAGAAAGGAGCTCGCATAATTCGTCACAGTATTGCAAATTTGTGTTTCACTGATGGCAACTTAACATATTCATAACTCTTCTATTTTTCAAACTTTCACTAATTTATATCTCTCAATGTTTCTGCTTATATTAAAACCAACGCAATATCATGGTGAACTTCCCTTTTAACTTGCGTTTCATCCACCTATACTCTTTTCAAGCTGGTTTTGCTTAACTCCGTACTTTGCTTAGCCCCGTACTATCCTTAACCCCGGACTAACTTTTTTGGCTTTTCACACACGCTGTTTTTAGTCCCGAACTAGCGCCTACTCCGGAATAAGAAAATTCTCGCTGTTCTCACTGCAATTCGTTAGCCCCTGACTAGCTCTATATCGTGCATATTCATTAGGGCATTTTCTGCAGCTGCGCTTCATAACATTGCACAATAACCATAATAAGGCCAAAAAACTAAAATAATTGTTTGGTTATCCTCGACCGCCCGCTCGTCTTTTTCGGGCCGCTCGTATATTTATTTGTTTCCTTTTTTATTATTATTTTTTTTAATTCTGTTTTTGTTTTAATTGTGTTAAAGTTCCCCAATAATGCCAATATCAATGCCTAGTCGCATGCGATGCTACCGGAGTAAGACCTTGTGTTTCCATATGAAGCAAGCTTATAATAGAACATAGATCAATTACGAATTATCCTAGTGGAATACGAAATTTGAAAATAATAATTCGTTAATTTGTTGATGTAATTGTATCCGTCATCATTGCTTTCTTTTCTTGTAAAAAAATATGTTATTACGGTTTATGTTGTCCTTATTATGATATAACTTGTCTTATTTCTCAGGATGGTAATGTGCACGATGACAAATCTTATATCATTACTCACACTCGTTGAGTTTCAGCGATGACTACACACTACCAGTCAAGCTGACCTGTACCGTTGCCTTCTACCTGACATACACCACTTTGCTCGTTGAGGGACTCCATACATCATGTCTTACATTGATTAAGTTACACTAATAACTACGATCAAGCGGATATACGTCACTATGTTTAAGGGGATGATCGTTATTTCAAAATAGAAAAAATAGAAACGAAAACAGACACACTTATTTGTTTTCGTCTCATCCTCATCAGAATAAATCGCAAGAATGAACGCGCGCTTTTTCCTGTAGCTTCCACTTATGCTGTCAAGTTTCGGTTTTTTATTAATTAATGCGATTTACTCCGATGAGACCAAAACAAAAAGCTTTAGTTTGTCTGTTTTCATTGGTTTCACTATGATTCGAGATGTTAACTACCATTATTAAAGATTTTATAAAATTAAATTAAATAATTAAATTAAAACACCCGTATATTACGTAATGAATGAATCAGAAAAGTTTTCATCAATGCATCGGTCAAATTGATTTAATTTTAGATTTCATATTTAAGTCTATGCAACAGTTCTGTTTTGTATATATCTTATGCCATTTTAGTGCAAATTTAGATTATTCTTGTGATTTCTTGTCATAGGATTGATATGTAATGAGATAAATGCCGGGTATCCTCTTTAAATTACGGCACTTTGTCCCTAAACATATATTGATACTGTTGTATAAAGCTCTGATACAGCCACATATTACATATGGCATCGAGGTTTGGGGTAGTACTTATAAATCTAACTTGAATTGTATATTTTATACTCAAAAGATGGCTGTACGTGCCATAAATTTCAAGCCATATCGTTCTCATACTAATGCACTGTTTCATGACCTCAAATTGTTGACTGTTTTTAAATTGCATAAATTATTTATTTGTACTTTTGTGTTTGATTTGATAAATGAACGATTACCTCATTCCTTAAAACATTATTGCAGTATAATACAACATGAATATTCCACAAGACAAAAAACGGGTCGACAACGGGTCGCGTCTGACTTTCTTTATTCAAAACAGACCAAGAAAAGTTTTCTGTTTAGTTTGTTGGAAGTAATTTTTGGAATATGCTTCCTGCTGATCTAAGAATTGAGAGATCAAGAACCTCTTTTCGTAAAAGAACTTACAAAATTACTCTTGGGTGAAAACCACGAATTATAACCTTGTAAGTATATACTGCAGATGTATATAGCAACCAGTCTCGTTTTTTGTCTCGCCTGCGTAGCAAAAAGCGAGACATAGGCGCCGCTTTTCCGGTGACGGCGACGGCGACGGCGGCGACGGCGGCGGCGTCAACATCAAAAACTTAACCTAAGGTTAAGTTTTTGAATTTTTAATATAATTTTGAAAGTGTAAGTTCTTAGTCAATGAAACTTGGACTATAGGGTTATCAAGTCTCCCCAATCATGTGAGTAGAATTTCAGGTCACTAAGTGAAGGTAAAAGGTCATTTAAGGTCAACAAACTTAGACTTTGTTGTGGCATCAACATCAATATTTTCAAAATGCTTCTTCTTCGTTATTTTTCAACCGATTTTGATTCTGATTGTTTCATATGATAGGGCTAGGAGGGGGATTTCAAATTTCTACACAGAATCGTGAAATTCATTATCTGTGCTAATTTATGCAAATTTATTCGAAATCACCAAAAAAGGCTTCTTCTCCTTCATTTCTCGACCGATTTTGATTTGGTTTGCTTTATATCGTAGAGCTAACTTTGGTACACTAAACTTCTACACAGAATTTTGAAATTTTGCTCCATTGATTATTTATGGTACTTTATGCAAATGAAATGAAATTATGTCCCTTCCAGGGCATCAAATTTTTATTTTTTGACCAGTTCAAAAGTGTACCACATAAAATTTACGATATTTGTTGTTGCGAGATGCGGATGAGCGATACGTCATTGACGTTCTGGTTTATCATATTGAATTGCGTTATGCAGGCGAGACCGCCGAGAGCGTTTCCCTTGTTTAATTGTAATAATATACACACATCTTATTTATAGGATTTGGAAACACATTGTGTATTTGTCAATGAACTTTATTTCAGGTTTTAGAAAACGAGAGTCAAACTCGACTAGCACATGTGCTATTTTTTACTCTATTTTACCATCGATCACAAACTCATTGTAAATATTCGTTTATTGTTTTACTGTTGACACTAAAATTACTTATAACTGTTTTGTAATATTTGCATAATGTACATGTATATCGCTGTAGAACATGTATTTTTATAATTCATGTCATGTATTTATGTTATATTGACATTGTCATTGTACATTTATATATATCTTTTGTTTCAATGTTTCAATGGTGGTGAATAAATAAATTCAACTCTATTCAATTCAATTCAATAACGTAAAAGTATATCATATAAGCTAACTCCACCCTGTAACTAAACGGGGTGAACTCATGACTCACAATCCAAGAAATTCAGATAAAAAACATTGTTTTAAGTTTGAATTCATCAATATACTATCATTTTCACGAGCATTTATATTAGTAATTCCTTCCCTTCAAATTCAAAACTCGTCTTGCACGAAAATTAATGGAAACAATAATGAAAAATCTAATGAATGCTCTCGTGAAATCAGGTGAACCGATAATCAATTATGTATTGATAGAATTGTAGTACGCCATATGATTTATAATTAATTGGTAATATAGGCGAACCGGAGCTATTGTAAGAAAACTACATTTTAAGGAAACCTTTAGGGGAATGTCTATTGAGGTAATGAATATGTGTGATACATACATTGGGAATGTTCGAGAACAACTCTCATTTCGCCGGCTGTGTAGTAATATATAAAAAGGAAGACAAAAATAGCAAGACGAACAATTTAACTAAAGTTAACATTTATAATAATGTTCATTGTGGTCGAATGAGGTTGTAGAAATAAGCAGATTTGTTTTAACCAGTGTTATTATAACTCGCCACATAATTTTCAACAAACAAAATTAATTTGAAAATATAAGACTGCTAAAATTACAAAGTTAGGAGACGTGAGATCCATAGAAATACCAAGCAAGGCAATTTCCCTTTTCTTCCTATTGTAAAAGTGATGAAACGTATGCTACCTTAAGTTTGTTCATCGAAAGGAGAGTAGAACTGAAGCGGAATTGACTTTCAAACCCAGACTTATGGCATTATCAGTTATTATGATTATTATAGTACCATCACAGAAACGTTGGTAAATAGTAGTAGCAATTTTAGGAGTTAAAGTAGATGAAGCAGATGAAGAAAATTAATAAAACTTATTGTAATGATAATGTTAAGAAGAAGATGAAGAAGAAAGAAAAAGAAAAATGAAGAAAAAAGGGTTGTAACAGAGGTAGTAATAAATGTCTGATTTACATAGAGAGACTAATTGTTTTATTTGTTCAATATTTCATTTGCTTTGTTTACTTTTGTTGAGTCTCTTCCAATGAGGGTACCCTTCGGATGAAAATGATATATTTTTGCTTTATTTTGTCATTAGTCATGTATTACAGTTCGGATTATTCATGATATTATCTGTCTATAATTTGTGTAACTTACTGCCTGTACTAAACAAATATAATATTAACAAGTTACAAGTACGTGTTGCCTCAATGATGTACATTGGATATGTGGTTGTTAGCTATATAGATAATATATGTGTATATTAACGCACATATATATATATATTTGTTATATCACTGATCTTAAATTAATATAAATATTGCTACCATTATCCAATTGTTTAGTATTCAAGTTTTTCAAGTATACATATTTTCGGAAGGCATCTTCCTTCTTCAGGTTAAAAACAAGAAGTATATTTTAATGAACAGTACTGACAGTATGATAAACAGTTTATATGTAATTGATATAAATATAAAAACTATACATCTTGTGGATAGCGACGACAATATAATACTACATTATGAAAGACACTCCTGAAGATTTTAGGAGTGCATTCGAGTTTGATATTTCGATTGATTTCGAATATTACTGCTTTATGAATACGTGTATACGTCTGTATAATTCATTAAAATAACAAAAACCCGCAAATGATTAAACGTGTTGTTTCTCATGGTAACATGAAAGGGACACATGCACCATGGTCACCATTTAACCGTTGTATTGAACAATACATTTAACTATGAAAACATTAGTACCATTGCTTTATCATGGTTCTACCATGTAACTATTGCAGTCATAGTATGTACTATGGAATTAAGAATTCAATTAGAGAAGCGCAGCTTTTGATAATAAAGGTCCCCTTACAAAACTTAAAAAACAAATATACAAAGAAAAGTGACAAGGAAAAAAAGTGAGAAGAAACGAATGAAGAAGGGAGCAAGATGAGGATGATGTGCAGTTAGAAGAATGAAAAGGGGTCCAACTAAGATAATAGTTGTACAAAGGTGTAGATAAGGAGAAAAAACTACATTGTGCATACTAAGATTACTATATGCCCAATAAGGGATAGAACTAAATTTTCAGCTGTTCCTATTCACACTTGGGATAATGCACACATGTACGTGCGTGTGTGTGTGTGTGTGAGAGGTAGTTGGTGTGTATGTGTTCATAGTCTGATCTCTCCTTGTGCGTGTTTTGTGGGTCTGCAGCACAGTCAGTCTATAAATTATCAAAGAAATATAGGTATTTTTAATATAAACAATTAGGTAAGCTCCATATTTTTTAAATCATTTTACAAAACGGGGGGCGGGGGGGGGGGTAAGGAACAATAAATATGTTCATTTTGCCCCCCAAAATTTGCAGATCGCGTCGGTCGATAATTCGCTCAGTGGGGGGGGGGGGGTAGTGAGCACTTTTTTCTCCTCGGAATTTTAAAAATTGCAACCCCCCCCCCCCCCCCCCCCCCCCTTTGAGCACCAGGGGAGGGGGCACGTCTCCAAATAAAGGTAACATTAACATGTTTTTACCTGTTTTTTCACAGGGGTGGCACTTATGTCCATTAACAAGACATAGCAGGCAAATTTACTCTCTAATCTAAAGGAGTTAAAATTGAATTTAATCTGATACATTCACCACTTTCATAAAAAGGACATATGCCATGTAAAAGAATACAATAAAAATAATCTCTTTGGGTATTTCAGTTAAGCAAAACTTCGTATTAAAATAAAAATCCACAATCAAAATGTTTGCATTGGCGTGGATTCCGCTATAATTAGAGTTGATTCAAGTCATAAACGATGCGGTCCCTCATATGACTAAAGAAAGTGATCTCTTAAATGTCATCAGTACCACGATTAGTCTCATCAACACACGTTACTAAAATATTCGTCTACTAAAGCAGGGGGAAAAGAGCCATGATTATACCATACAGCCAAGGTGCATGCCGAACGATACTCCTCGTATGGTAAAGTGAGCAGCGTGATTGTACCATGGTTGTAAATTCACTTTGTTAACGAGTTCAATGGGTAACTTGCAATTATCATTTGGAAATATGGAAATACAATGGTAATTAATACCACGTTCCCCATGGTACTTTAATAAGGGATGGGACTATAACTTATCAGATTGTTTCCATGTCCTTTTTTAAAGTCTTTATTCGTGCTTGTGTGTGTGTGTGTGTGTGTAGTCTGACCTCTCCCGGTATGTTTTGTGTGTGTTTGGGGTTTGTATATGTAGCATTGGTTGAGATATTGCATAACATCTGTACCACGTCAAGCTTGTGGGCTATCTTACCAGCCACCTACTTGGAACGATCCTGGCACCAAAATGGCAACCGGCCTGACATCAAAATGGAAAACGACCTGACACTGGAATGGAAACAAGCCCTTTCAAACGGAGTTCACTGAGCCCTGTGTTATAATACCAAAACAAAAAGTGAAGCGTGCTCCACTTAACTTCATCATGAAGAGAACAAAGATCGAGGTTTCGCTACATCATATCTGATGGAGGCCTTGAACTATTTTTACTCTCTAGACGTTGTGTAAACTGATGAGAAAACGTTAAAAAAATATCATTTCAAATAGGCGTAAAGATATATAGTATACAAATGTTTGCTTTGATTTGAAAACTTGCAAGAAGTTTGCGTGGCACATTAACAAGTTAGGTATGATAGGCCGATTGTTCTGATACATATTCCCCGAAACAAAAAAAACATAGCGCATAATATTAATATATTGTATGGAGATAATTATGACCCACCATCAATGTCATTTCATGGGGCCATGCATGCCATAAAACAAGACCACGTGTATTGAATGCAGGAGTCTGAAATATCCACGATTGTTATATAACCTACTGATAATTGGGTGTACACATAAACCATGTATTACAAACTTACATTTGAGTGAATGCATGGGCCTAACAAATGTATGGGGATTTCCCTAAAGTTGAAAAGGAATGCTTTGTATGTTATTCACACATACAGTACAAATATTTCTCATTAAATGGTGCAACAGTTATGTGAAGTTGATTTTTATGAGGTGTACAAACACAAACCAAACAAAAATAAAGAAACAACAAATGTAAGGCTGTAAACAAATGGACCTTTGTCAGTAGTGGTTGAAATAAAACAATGTTATAAATACAAATGCATATGAATGTTTGAAAAATAGGGAACTATATATACATAACACAAACATAAAGATACATAGGAAATTATGCAAATTTACTTTGTTTCAAATCTACGACAGTAAACTCGTACATGTATGGCATCTGTACACGAATATATATAAACAACATATTGTTGAGAGGCTGTATTTGGCAAGTGATCTATTTGGTACTTGATTCCCGAGATTGTGGTAAAAGCAAACATGAATTCCATCACAGATGTTCAAACAATTGAAGACTCATTCAGTAAGAAGGGATGAGTTGTTCTAGCGCCATCTTGTGACTGATTTAGTAATACACCCCATGAGCTAGCCCATCAAAACAGTACATTTAGTCGCGCTCGATCCGGGTTGGCCAAACTGTCCGATAGTCAACAAAATTAGACAGGTTTGTTGTCGAGCGCCCTCTTACTATGTCCCAGGCTTTATAAAGATTAGGCTACGATTATATTTAAGATAAGAAGAGACATGTGACCAGACACCAGAAAACCACGAAAATATCTCATGGTCATATTTGAAGCTAGAGCTCATTTAATATATTGCTGGTCAGCATGATGGACTTTCAGTATTTAGCTCTTCCTGAAACAGTATACTTTGTGTATATAATTTCAAAATTGTGAAGCTTCTTACTGCATTAAAGCGATTGGGTAACTTTTTCTCAAATTCCGAAACAAATTCATGCAGATAGATAGAGAAAGAGAGAGAGAATGAGGAGAAAGCGAGAGAAAGTGCATGTGATAGATAGATATGATTTCCAACAACATATTATCATAGAGGCAGTGCAAATATCAAGGAATAGATTACAGTTTCTATCGCTCAAGACCGCTATAGTGAAGGTTATGAATTAGAAAACTTGGAGTGCATTGGGGGTTCCTGCCCCCGGCCTAGACCCCCGGCAAGGGCTCTGTCTCTGTGACCCAAGGGGGACCGTAAGGCGTTCCCATGGACCTCATCCGTAAAGATAGAAGCAGTTTCCAATACAACCCTGTATTGTTTAAAAAATACTCTCACCCGCTCTTTCGCAAAACCATGGATTTATTGTTTTGCTCTCGTGCTCGATCATTCATTTGATTTTTTAAATCTTTTTTCTTATTGATTTATTTCTTTTATTCACATCTACTAATTCAACTAACTCACCAACGTTTCTTCCTCTCTCTCTCTCTTTCTAATACTCTCTCTCTCTCTCTCTCTCTTTCTAATATTCCCTCTCTCTCTCTCTCTCTCCCTCTCACCCACTCATTCACAATTAATACACATCCCTCATTCTCTCTCTCCTCCATCGACGCACACACTCATATCCCTGTCTTCATTCACCCGTTCCTACCAGCATATTGTTTACGGCGCATGCGTACACCTTTTCCGCCCATGTGGGCTGCCCAGAAAGAGTATTAATTCAACTCTCGCATACACATTGACACAAAAGTACGCCCACACGCACAAGGAAACACACATACACACGCACACACACACTTTTTAATTCTGTAGTTTTGTTTTATTCCTCCCAATGTGTAACACAAACAAGAACATACTTTGAATTTTAAAAAAAGTTTTCAATATCCATTACTTATATACATAAACATAACTATACAAAAACAAATTTGCAGTATATATAACTGTGCAACAAAGTAAACCTAAAGCCCCACTGCACAGCTACATGCGCCCTTTATACGGCCAACAATGCCTCCGCGGTACCCGTTGATCTCCAATGATGTCCGTTTCCTTATGTTATTCGAGAGCTGATTTGATGAGATAACCAGCTGCCAGTGGCCTTGCAGGGAAGTCTTATTCCTTCACGCCAAAATAATGCAGAGGGGCTTTAAAGTATATACACATAATTTATAAGTCCATTATACATGTTATGCACATATATTTTAAACAAATTTGGAGGTTATTTTACTGGTACAAAGTCCTACTCCTTCCTGCCCCCACACACCCTCATTTTTTTTTAAATTAATTTTGTTTAATGTCTCCAATTGTGTAATACAAACATACAATTGATTGAGTATAAACGTTTTCAATATTGATTGCTTATACATAAAAATAATTAAACAAAAACTCATATGCAGTATATATAACTGAGCAACAATTGAAAGTAAACTTAAAGTACATAAATATAAGTTATAAGTCAATTGTACATATTATTCACTTATAATACCAAAATATATTATTAAAAAACACATCTACATACACACGCACACACACAGACATTACTCATTCAGTCTATTTAACATCAGCTTAATGGTTAAATTCCCTCTGAGGTTCAAGTATCTGGGTTCACTCGTAGATTATATTAGCGAGGGATGCTTGTATCAAAGCGGAACGAAGTATTACCCAAATATGGACATGCTTACACTTCCGAATAGTTTTCCATTGTAATTTTACTCTAAAGATTCTATTCGTCAAATATGTTTTTGAGCTTCTAAGCACCACGCTCATTCGGATACAATAAGGGATTACAGTTTTTTTTCCTGTGTCAAATCTACCAGCGTGAACATCATTACAAAAGAGTTCAATCAAGGTACGTTTCCTTTCAGAATTTTCCTTTCAGGTGTGTTTTTCCCTCTTCTGTTAATATCCACCTACGATACTGTGACATGATAAAAAAAAGGGTATCAGTCCGTATATCATGGTATGACTAAATATGGGGATCAAACATTGATATGTGTTGTTTCCAGGCAAAGTCACTCTTTTGTCTCTCTCCCTCTTTCTCTCATTGTCTGAAGAAATCCAGGGTCCATGAGTAAACCCATAGCGTTTACATGATATAAACTAAGAAGAAGAAGAAAAAAAGACATTGAACACAACATCAGTTTCATAACACAATGTTTTTAATTTAGAGAAAATACATTAGTTAGGCTGCGATGAAGGTACCTTGTAGAACCGTCAAATGTAAGGTGATGATTTTGTCTTCAACCTAACACATAGGGCCTCCCTCCTACATTATCAAATAATGAAAAAAATCGTTTAGTGGCTAAACAAATCGTTCAGTATTAATTTTGAAGAATATTACAATAATCCCTCTTACACGTCAACATGGTAAATCTCACCATGTCGTGCATAGCAATGATCTTCTTTATGCACAATATTTAGTTGACTAACCCTCGCCATACAAGTAAAGAAAATATTTGCCCATGAGAATGCCAAAGGGCGTCTGAATCCGCTGATTGTTTGATTGGTGTGTTAGGAACAGCAAACATAACAAATTTCTCGTGTAAACTATACACGCACCCACCCATACATTTCCCTCTTAGCTTTTTGTTACTTTCATTTTTATTTGAATTACTCAATATTAGAACTGTTCTAATAATTCTTCAAAATATTTGCTCTTATTTATCATACTAATATTATTCGAATAATTTGGTACATATACAATTCACAAATGACGATTAACACACACACACACACGCACACACACACCACAAAAAACATCCGTTATATTATGAGACAAATTATAACCCCTTCCCTTACTACTCAAACCATAACAAAACACCACCCAACACATACAAAAGAACAAAAACACACACAACCACCCTCCACAGCAATGCATTCCCCTTCATGTACACTTACAACGACTATGGCTGGGGACAAACAATGACAAAAAAGAGACAAAGTTAGGCTAGGCCTAAAATTACGCTTCGTTTTTTGTTCTGCTTCATTTGAAGTTCATTAATGTGTTTTAAAACATTGTGGGGCAATTATCTTTGAGTTTAAGTTCCTAATTTTACTACAAATTTCCTAAGATTTAGTTAATGATAACAAAACATATGTAAAACAATTATAATAAAAACGAAACTCGAATATAAAAGTCTAAAAAATAATCAAATAGTGACTGGGAAACAAATCATGGGATACCATGAAACCTGGTCTATCCCCCTCCAAACAAAAGTTGTATAATATATGCAACAGAAGATTCTAATTTGTTTTGATTCGCCCCCTTGACGATATTGTTTTCCTTCAAAATTTTGCAAGCATATTCTGGGTGGCTAAACGCAAGCCATCTCGAAGCAGGATTTTAAAATTCTGTCGAGGGGCGCATTTTAGACGCCATTTTATATCCCGCACGATTACCTATTGTATGGAAGGCCATTTATGCCACAGCATGCGTCGTAACGTGTACTTCTTTCACCCAAGTATATTTGTAATATGAAGCAATTTTGTTATAATTTGATGTTTCAAAATGAACAGATTTTCTTGTTTTCTACACCAACCTATTCCAAATTCGTAACATCATCGGCTAAGCAGTACGAAATCGGTTTTTAGGTAGGGGTATAAATATGTTACATAGCCCGAATTTCGTTGGTATCTTATTTTAGAGTATTCCAGAGTCTATATAAATGTCATCAAAATTGATTAATAAGTACACATATCTGTAATATTTTATATCGGGGACGGAGGAATCTAGTGTGATCATTTGAAGTGTCAACAAGTAAAGACCTGAAATACGGACCCGTGTGTCTTTCAACATTTACATGATATGCCTATACAGGGTGAGTCAGAAAAAATGTCCCATTTTTTAAAAGTTGTATTGTTTGAAGTATGAATAACTAATTATGGGTTTCATGATATGTCTTGATAGAGTTATTCTCCCAGTACATTAAGGTACCATTTCCATTTGAATCCCCTCATGCATGACTGAACATCAGACAATCTCTACAAGACTGCCAGATTTCACTTGCGCCAACTTACTGGGTGAAAAATAAAACAGTGCATTGAACAAAGACAGTCAGACAGACAGACGCACACACACACATACACGCACAAACACACACACGCACACAAACTCAAACACACGCACTTTCACATAGGCACACACTCGCACACAAATACCGCAAACATCGGTGAATAAAAATACAAAGAATTTTTGTATTTGTTGAGCTATTTTATTGTGGTACAACAATGAATCTGTTTCCCCAAAGTTCTCCATCCTCCGTACTCAATCCTCGACATGGCCGCCATTCCTCCTGATGCACAGTTGTGCACGGTGAAGCATTCCTTGAAAAGCTCGCCGGATCATGTCCCCATCTTGGCGTACCGCGTCTGTCTCATCCACGATTCTCCTCCGCAGCTCCTCGATGTTCACATGTGGGCTGCTGAAGATCCTTGACTTCAAGTGCCCCTCACAAGAAGAAGTCGAGAGGATTCATATGCACTTTATGATGATGATGATGATGATGATGATGATGATGATGATTAAGACTAAAATGATGATATGATGGTGGTAGTGAATGTGTATTAAAGGGAAAGATTGTCAAGGAAATGCCACTTAAACATTCATTGATCTTGATGAAAATCAATGCTTAATACAAAATAAAAAAGGGGGAAATTATGAGACAATTGTAACCGTGTGTGTTGTCTGTGTTTGTGTGTGTGTATTTTTGTGTGTGTGCGCGTGTGTGGGTGCGTGTATGTGTGTGTGTGTGTGTGTGTGTGTCTGTCTGTATGACTGTCTTTGTTCAATGCACTGTTTTATTCCTCACCCAGTAAGTTGGCGCAAGTGAAATATGGCAGTCTTGTAAAGATTGTCTTATGTTCAGTCATGCGTGAAGGGATTCAAATGAAAATGGTATCTAAATGTACTGGGAGGATAACTCTATCACGACATATCATGAAACCCCTGATTAAATAGTCAAACTTCCAACAATACAACTTTTAAAAAGTGGGACATTTTTTCTGCCTCACCTTGTATATACTCTCTCTAGTTCTGGTAAACTTCTACTAAATGTAGGACGCCGCGAAAAAAAATTGTTATGTAAAATGCAGGTTTTCTCAGTCTATTTAACATCAGCTTAGTTAACGGTTACATTCCCTCTTAGGTTCAAGTATAGCATACCATGTCTTAATGCATGAATGTATGTAGTTGTAGTGTTTTCACCTATTTCATGAATTGCATTATTTTTCATATACATCTGAAATCTTGTTAAGGATTTAGACCTTATTATCAGGTAAAGTGTCCTAAACAAAATCCAAAATGTTTGTTTCCATTTTCACTTCAGTTTTATGTCTGTCTGAGTTTTCTCGTATATTTGTATAGCGAGGAATGTGTGTGTCAAAGCGGAACTAATTAATATCCAAATTTGGACATGCTTACACTTCAAATAGTTTGCCATTGTATCTTTACCAGAAAGAATTTATTCGACAAACATGTTTTTGAGCTTGTAAGCACCCACGCTCATCAGGTTACGATCATAGAATACAATAACAAAATATGTGTTTTTGTAAAATCAACAAGCATGAACATCATTACAAATGATTTCAATCAAGGTACGTTTCCTTTCAAATTTGTTTTTCTTTCTTCTGTTAACCTTGTTAAAGGCCCAGCCGTATGAAATATCTTATTCACCTACCATACTGTGACACGATATAAATAGTGCCTGCCAGTCCGCATGACTAATGGATCGAACATCGATTTGTGTGCTTTCCAGGCAAAGTCAATCTTGTGTGCGTGTGTGTGTGTGTGCGTATGTGTGCGTGTGTGTGTCTCTCTCTCTCTTTCTCTTTCTTTCTCTCTCTCTCTCTTTCTCTTTCTCTCTCTCTCTCTCTCTCTCTCTCTCTTTATCTGAACAAATCCAGGGTCGATGAGTAAACCCATATCGTTTACATGATATCAACTAAAAAGAAGGAAACAAAAACACAATCAGTTTCATAACACAATGCTTAATTTGAGGTTTAAAAATTCGTTCGGAAGGGAGTAAGGTTACTTGTAGAATCGTCAAATGTAAGGTGATGATTTTCTATTCAACTTTTCACAGGAAGCCTCCTTTCTACATGATGTAATAATGAAATGATCATATTATGGCTATAATAATTTTAAAGAATATTAAAATGATCCCTCTTAAACGTCAAGATGGATAATATTACCATGTCCTTCATAGCAATGATCTACTTTAGGAATAATATTGAGTTGATTTACCCTCCCGCTTCAAGTCAAGGATGTAATTGCCAACAATGTCATTGACCGATCGAAATATCATAATGAGTCTTGAAAGAATTTTCATCTTGTAAGGAATGGCAAAGGACGTCTGAATTCGCTGATTGTTTGATTGGTGTGTTTGGAACAGCAAACATAACAAATGTCCCGTATGAACAACATACCCACCCGATCATACATTCTCCTCTTTGCTTTCCGTAATTCTCTTTTTGTTATTACAATCACATTATGTAATTCATTTAGTACATGTACAATTCACAAATGACGATCGACAAAAAACAAAAAAGAAATCAGTTATATTATGGAGCAAATTATAACAACTTCCCTTACTATAGTAGGAGACCAGCCTTTAGGTCCCGTGACCAATCTCTGGGAACAAAGGTTTCAAAGTGTTTTTGTGTTCCATGATGAATACCGAACAATTTTGACTTGGGCTGCCCCCTTAAAAATCCCAGGCATTTTCGTGAGGGGTCAACAAAGGTCACACAGGGATAGAAATTCCAATAGTTTCAATCGTGTCAATATGCATATCAAACTACTCGTCTGGTCATGAGGATTCCAAAAATGTATAGTTTGCTATACCTCCGACCTTAAATGAGGGCGCTATGGTCAAAAACGTTGAAAGGTCAACACACTTTTGACTGGTGGTCAAATTCACCAACACAGTTAACCTTATCAAATTGCATATCAAATTACTCGTCTGGTCATAAGGATTCCAGAAATGTATAGTTTGTTATACCTCCGACCTTAAATGAGGGCGCTATGGTAAAAAAAAAGGTCAATGCACCTTAGAAATTTACCAACACAGTTAACATTGTCCGATTCTAATGATTTTAGGGTCTAATAATATGTTTTCTGACATGGCAAATTCAACTATACAACTTTCAAAAGTAAAAGTGCTTACCTTGACCATGTACATTCAAAATAGCTGCCGTTTCATTGACAAACATCTAACAACTTCTTATCCATGGGTTTGGGAGAAATTTCAAGGTTATGGCAACCACTTTTGATTTTAAAAGTTGCTTAGTTGAATTTGTTATGTCAGAAAACATATTATTAGACACTAAAATCATTAGAATCGGACGATGTTAACTGTGTTGGTGAATTTCTAAAGTGCATTGACCTTTTTTACCATAACGCCCTCATTTAAGGTCGGAGGTTTAACAACCTATATATTTTTGGAATCCTTATGACCAGATGAGTAATTTGATATGCAATTTAATAAGGTTCATTGTGTTGGTGAATTTGACCACCAGTCAAAAGTGTGTTGACCTTTCAACGTTTTTTACCATAGCTCCCTCATTTAAGGTCGGAGGTATAGCAAACTATACATTTTTGGAATCCTCATGACCAGACGAGTAATTTGAAATTCATATTGACACGATTGAAACTATTGGAATTTCTATTCCTGTGTGACCTTTGTTGACCCCTCACGAAAATGCCTGGGATTTTCAAGGGGGCGGCCCAAGTCAAAATTGTTCGGTATTCATCATGGAACACAAAAACACTTTCAAACCTTTGTTCCCAGAGATTGGTCACGGGACCTACAGGCTGGTCTCCTACTACTACCCAAATCATAACAAAACTCCACCCAACACATGCAAAAGAACACAAACACGCACACACACACACACACTCCACAGCAATGCGTTCCTCTTCAAAAAAAAATTTGTAAAATTCAGGGTTTTCTCGATCTATTCAACTTCGGCTAAACGCTTTAATTTCCACTTTAGTTGAAGTATAGCATACTATGGCAACACGCATACATGAACTTTGGTCTGTACATTTTAGGGTTTTCACTTATTTCATGAATTACATTATGTTCCATATATATATGTAAAATCTTGTTAAAGAAGTTGAACCTAAACACATGTAAAGTTTCATGAACAAAAAACAAAATGTTGTTTCTATTTTTCACTTTAGTTTCATGTCGGTCTGAGTTTTCTCTTATTTTGTATTAACGAGGAATTATTCTATTAAAACGAAACGAAGTAATAATACCCAAATTTGGACATGCCTACTCTTCAAATAGTTTTCCATTGTAATTTTACTCTAGAGAATCTATTCGAAAATATGTCTTTGAGCTTCTAAGCACCCACGCTCCTCCGGTTACAATCGGAGATTATAATATGATTATTTTTAAGTGTAAAACCTACCAGCGTGAACATCATTACAAAAGATTTCAATCAAGGTACGTTTCCTTCAGAATTTTCCTTTCATATGTGTTTTCTTTCTTCTGTTAACCTTGTAACAAGCCCACCGTATTAACTATGCTATTCATCTACGATACTGTGACATGATATAAAGGATCTGCCAGTCCGTTTATCATGGTATGGCTAAGTATACCTCTTCCCTTACTACCTTAACCATGCAATTTACACACATGCATGCACGCACACACATACACACACCACAGCAATGCATTCCCATTCATGTACATTTTACAACCAGCATGGCTGGGGACAAAAATTACAATAGTCCTGTAGAAGTTCTTCAGACCTGGAATAGTTGATATTAAAGTACAATTTGTTTTTTGATGTGTGTTCTAGATAGGTATTGAGTAAATTCAACTCGGTTGCCAGCTTGGCAACCTTGGGCAACTTATTAATAGCCATATTAGCATAATCATCTAATTAGCATATGTGCAATATGTAATAATGTTGCTAATCTCAATCCAGGAAGCCTGAAACCATAGATAATACGACTTTTCAAGGGTTTTCTACGACGAGGAAGTCATTTATGACACCAGTTTTTGATTCCAAGTAATGCAATTGTCTTAAAAAGCTTAATTTGCATACGTACAATGTATGGACTTCATTGTCATTGTTTATCTATATAAAGCTGGCAACCAAGCTGAATTTACTTCAATACCCATCTATGACACAAATCAACAAAAAAATTGTACTTATCAACTATTCCAGGTTATGTACATGGTATATGGTACCGTCTACTGGACTACAAAGAAGAGACAAAGTGAGGCTAGCTCTACCTCACGCTTGGATATTGTATTTCTGCTTCATTCAAATTTCAAAAATGTTTTTTCTTACACTTTGTGGGGCAATTATCATTCAACTTAAGTTCCTCACTTTACTATAAATTGCCTTAGATTTAGTTAATAATAAATAAGCAAATGTATAACAATTAGAACAAAAAACAAAAACTAGAACGTAAGAATCCAAGACATATAAAATAGTGACTTGTAAACCAAAGCCTGGCAAACGCCCTCCCCCCCCCCCCCCCCCCCTCCTCCCTCAAAAAGATGTTGACATTTGCAACAGTAGATTTGAAAATCTCTAGATTAGCTAGTTTTAGTAGATTTTAATGATTGAATAGTTGGCAAAGTACTCAGATGCAAAATGGCAGTTGATATATATTGAAGTCCCCTCTCAACCCCCATCCCTCCCACCTGTTATCATCTAAGGTAGCTTCTTTTCTCTCTTTTTTGTCTGGAAAAAGACTAAGGTTTCCACTTGTTGAGGGGCCTTCCCAGGCCACCTCATCACGTGATATTATTTGCATCACAATGCCCATCACGCCGACTCACTCAGTGAGAAATTGCATTCTTGTGTTCGATTGGTTAGCTCTAGCTATATGTATTTCCATCTGGTTTCGTTTTTGGACCACACGATCCAACTGACTTGCATCAGGTACATGCTCAATGTCACGTCACCAAGCGGTGAAATACAGCTTCACGCAGCTTTTGTCTTTGATTTCATGCGGATTATCCGACACTTCTACGTGGAAATATGATGGACCAAAGCACATTTATCCAAGGAAATCTCCATTCGATTTATTGCTAGATCATTTTCTTCGACACACTGCATTTTCGGCATCTGTGAAACCGAATTCATGACCCAGAGACAAAAACTCTTTTCTTATCTTGCTAAAGAGACATTGTTAACGCCTTCATAACATGTTCTAGAATAGACTTCTCATGTAACTTGTTGGCAGTTACTTTTATTCAAACTTTGTAAGATTAAGTGTGAATCCTTTTAACTGAGCTGAAATTGGATAAATATCTCAGAGGAGAGGACTCGACGCCTGAATTCACGATTCATTTCGTATTTAGCAGGATCTAGGCAAACAGTGAGTATGATATATAATTTTCGCTCGTTTCCTCTAAAACTTGTTAATCCAAGCAATAGCCACTATATAAACTCATCGGAAAAGAATTACATACAATCTATGTATCTACTGCAGAAACCCAATTCCTTAAAGAATATCATTAACAATTTGACTAAATGTTATTAGTGTTGTGAGAATGAAGAGAATGTGAACTATACACAGTGCACCCTGGCATTTCTGAAGTTTCTTGAATCTATACCTGCATGGGCAAGGATAAGGAATTTTGGCTCTGGTAACGTATGGACAATCATCTCGTAGGATAGTGCACTTTACATTTAATGAACCTAAATAAGATCTTTCCGTTGAAGATTTGTTGTTGTTGTTGTTGATCATGGGGATGTTTCGTGATCTAATGTCGTTAGAGACCAAATTCAACATTCGGGCAAGGATGGGCAATTTGCAAAATTGATGTCATACTCGATCAAAGTTTACCCACCTTTGGTAGCTTCTAATTAAAAAATATGTGTGACCTTTTATCATATGTTATTGTAAAGAGGAACTAATGCCCTGTTTAATGATACAGGAGGCTTTTTCAAAGAGTTTTGTCAAAATCCTCTTGTACCAAGTTTGGGCTGAAGCGATGAATGTGGGTCAAAAGCCATTATAATTATGTGTGTTATCTCATTCCAAAAATGTTGTTCTTTTATTTACATTGCCTATTAGGCAGTTGAAAAAAATTGTTACCATCAACTCAAACTCAAAGAAATGCTTATTACAAGCAAAATCTTCGTTTTGATGATTACAATCTTGTCTTCATTCGTATCCCTTGTTTAAGGTAACCTTCTCATTTAGTGATACAAAATGGTTAAACTTTATCTGGGATGTTATCTTTTTTTTTGGTGCATTTGGGTTTAGTAACTTTTTAGTTGTCGCTCGCTATTCGAGATAAACACGTTAATGCTCATTACGCGTGTGGAATGGTGCAGTGGATAAGTGAGCATAGATAACTTAGATATCATGAAACAAGAAGTAAGGAGGCTGTTCAAAATAATGAAAGTTATCATATGGATTGAAACAAGGTTCAATGAAAGCCTAGTTACATTGCACCAATTAAAAGAATGAAGCACGAGGCACAATTTAACCTTCTACCAAGGATTTAATACCAAAGCAATACTTGCATATTACCTTAGGCCCAAACTTGTAACGAGGCGATTTTAGTTTAGAACAAAATAATACTCATGTCGAAACGTATGTTCAGTTGTCAAATGTGTCTATTTGTCGTTGTTATTGTTACAAATCAGGATGTTTGAAAACATGTAGTATCGAAAAGTTAATAAAATATATACCCTAACCAAACATAAAGTGACTTGGAAACGCAGAACTAGCCTAAATTCACACTCCATCCTCGATTTTGAAAGAAAATTGTCAGCTTTGTGACCAAAAATCTATTCATAACTGAATATCTAATTAAGTATGTCCTAAAACATGCAAAAGTAAGCTGTTAATTATTAAAGGTACTTGGTGATATCGTTCAGATGAGAGATATGGTGCTAGGGTAGTGACTTCAATGCTAGATGTAAAATTAAAGTAAGATAATCTGAAAATTAGAGTGAAAACAAAACCTTATTAATGATAAACATTGGGAAAAAATTATCTGATCGATTTTTTAATTCTCCCCACTATATTATTACAATTTAATTAAATCTCAGGATTGTTTGCATGTACTAGAGGGTAAGTATAGTGGGAGGAATATAATAAGTAACATGTCATAAACAGACTTAACAGTTTGTTTGCACCTTCAACAATGTTACCGAGTCACTTTAAGATTGTTTGCCAGATTTACAATGAAGACAGTTGCATCGTGTTCAGAATGCCTCTGCTAGATTTATTTCTATTGCAATTCCCCAAACTTGTCCCATATTACACCCGTTTTACAATGATCGTAATTTGGATTTTTCACTTCTGGTTACTTTTTAATGTGAAATGGAATACACTGTCAAGTGAGTATATTTTGTTTTTAAAGGCAGTTTATTGAAGTGTTTCTCGCCGAAGTTCTGGCAGTATTTAGGGGCGTCGCTAAACCTTTTTCAGTGGGGGGGGGGGGGGAGTGTAGAGGCCAACGATAACCGACAAAACTAGCCACCAATTACCGAAAAAATTAAATGTCCAATATCTACAAATTCAACCCTATAAACCTGGGGCCGAAGGTAGTACTTGCATATGCGCAAAATGATCATTTTCCTCGACTACATAAATATACGAATTATTTCTTCAATTTAGTCAGCATCATAGCTATATATTTTAATGCAGGCGCGGAGCTAAGATCTTATTTTAGGGAGGGGCGGTAGTGAGCAAGAGAATCACTTAAAAGCGCGCTCATGAGGGGGGTGTGGGGAAGCTTAAACGTTTCCTTAAATTATTAGGAAAAGAAGACGATTAATTGTACCGTTTTCGACTGGTAATCCTTGGCTGAATGAAGTCCCCCCCCCCCCCCCCCCCCCCCCCCCCCCCCCCTACCACGCGAAGCGCGACAGCTTTGACGTTTCATTAAATTATTATAAAAAAGAAGATTATTTGCTGTACCGTTCTCGACTGTTTATCCTTTTCTGAATTCAGGTCCCTCCTCACGCGCAAAGCGCGGAAGCTTTGACGTTTCATTAAATTGTTAGAGAAAGAAGACGATTCATCGTACCGTTTTCGACTCTTATTTAAGCCCTATTCATCTCAATTCACTTTCCCCCTCTGAGGCGAAAGCTTTGACGTTTCCTCATATTATTAAAGAAAGAACACGATTCGTTGTACCGTTTTCGACTCTAAATAAGCCCTATTAATTTTGTCTGAATTCAGTTTCCCCCACTCGCGCGAAGCGCGGAAGCTTTGTCGTTTCCTTAAATTATTAGAGAAAGAAGACGATTCTTTGTACTGTTCTCGACTCGTCTAAATGAAGTTTTCCCCTTCCGCACTAAGCGCGGAATTTTTGGCGTTTCATCACAATATAGAGAAAGGAAGACGATTCCTCGTACCGTTTTCGAATTTTATTAAGCCCTATTCATCTGAATTCAGTTTCCCCCTCTCGCGCGAAGCTCGAAAGCTTTGACGTTTCCTCAAATTATTAGAAAAAGAACACGATTCGTTGTACCGTTTTCGACTTTTAATAAGCCCTATTAATTTTGTCTGAATTCAGTTTCCCAATCTCGCGCGAAGCGCGGAAGCTTCGACGTTTCCTTAAATTATTAGAGAAAGAAGACGATCCGTTGTACCGTTCTTGACTCGTCTAAATGAAGTTTCCCCTTCCGCGCAAAGCGCGGAATTTTTGGCGTTTCATCACAATATAAATAAAGGAAGACGATTCGTCGTACCGTTGTTGACTCTTAAACCTTGTTTGAATTTAGTTTCCCCGAAAATTTTAAACCTCTGATTTCTTTAGCTGATATTATAGGAAAGTGAAACTTCGAAAAAAATACAAGTATTGTAGTTGTAGTCACTCTCGAAGCCGTCACAACGGATAAGAAGTCACAGTTCGTAGGGAAAAAAATTGTCGGCCGACCGACAATATACATCTCACCGACTTTAAACTTCTGCATTGATATAGTACACAAGGATGAAGCAAGAATACCGACACAGCTGACCCGACACAGCAACATATTTACCCGTGTCTTTCTTGCTCCCTCGACGAGACGACTCCACCCAACAACCCCCTTCTCTCTTTTACTCCCACTCCTCCTCTCTCAGACTCTTACCTCCCCTGTCTCTCCTCTCTTTCATCCCCCGTTCCTTTTGTTTCCCTTTCACTCTTTTGTCTTCTTTTTTCCTTTTTTTCCTTTCTTTTTTTTCCTTTCTTTCCTCTCCTCCCTCTTTTTCGTTTTTTTCTTTCTTTCTTCTCTTTCCTTTCTTTTCCTTTCTTTCTTTTCTTTTCCTTTCCTTTCTTTTCTTTTCCTTTTCTTTTTTTCTTTTCTTTCCCTTTCCCTCTCTTTTTTTCCCTCTCTTTTTTCCCTCTCCCTTTTCTCTTTTTCCCGACGGCAGCGCAATTTTACCGACAATATCCTGACAGGTGGGGGTGTCGCACCCCCCCCCCCCCCCCCTGGCAGGATTGCCCTCTTGCGCACACCATACAGCTAAAGTAGCTGGCGAGTCGTTAAATTGGTGACATTCTACCACATTTTAAGACTAATCATATGGAGGATTTTCAGGCAAATTAAGTTCACAAACGTAGTTTGTATCACTTTCTGTTTTAAATATCGACACTCGATACCAATTCCACCCCCCCCCCTATAAACAAAAAAAAGGATTAAGTTTGGAAACCACTTGTAATTTCATGAGATCTACTTGGCACTACACCTTTTGACACAGATTGGACTGACCACTCATGATATCTTCATAAACTTCATGCATGTTTTAGATCTTAATAAAGTTCCCCATTATATACACTTTAAAATAGTAATATGATACATAAATTGAACAATTACATTTTATTTTATAAATTATCAATACCATGCCTTTCTTCCTAAGTTTTATTTCAATCTACATTAAAGATATTACCAAATTAGTTTTGTATCTAAAACTAAAAATAGCAACAAACAAAGAAAAAAAAAAGGAGGCAGGCACATACACAGAATGCCTTCGGGGACAAGAAACTAGGGATAATTTGTACTTGGCGTTATTGTGGAAGAAAACGAAAGTAGCAATGTCCCCTGAAAATAGTTCTTCAAATTGTTGACGCATAATTAATTCCTTGTGTAGTGTAGTGGGGTAACTCGTTTTCATAACTATTCGAGTCATGACGTATTTCAATTTCTTTCGCTTTTGGCATACGGAATAACTCGTTCACAATAACAATTTTTCTTTCTCTCCTTCAGCCATCCGTTAAGTAATTCTCTCTCTCTCTCTCTCTCTCGCTCTCTCTCTCTCTCTCTCTCTCACTTAATATTTTCATTTCCCATCTTAGTGACTCTCTTTCTCCCCTTTCTCTCTCTCTCTACAATTGAAGAGCATAGCGTTTCTGTTCAAAAATAAAACGTTTTGCAGAAATCATCATAGCACACGTACAAATATTTTGTTGTTTTGTATCTACCATTGTTTTCAGAGTTAATATATGGTCATTAGTCGAGCAACCTTTTCTTAAACCTATCTGATTCGTGGTTATTATGTTGTTTTCTTCAATGAATGTTTATCATTGATTATTCTTGAAAATTGTTTTGTGAGGGAGCTTGTGAGGACTATGGTTTGTCTTTTGTCTTGACCTTAACTCTCGTACTTTGGCTAACAACGGAAGGCAGCGGCCACATTTAAGGTATAAGTAAAGGTGTCTACTGTTTCGTTTTTTATATCCTTTTTTCATCAATTTTCAAAAATTTGACAAATCTAATCTGATTTGTTAAACAAAATTGTGTTTGATTAATTTTGTTACGAATTTATCTTCTTTCGTTCAGGTCCATTTGCATGGCATGTAATTAGAAGTCGTCATGGGCAAATACAAATAATTGAAGGGTTAACGTTATTTGGCAAAGATCGGATAATGGAGGACAGAATTCTCCAACTTCGAAGGCTATAACTTGATTAAGTAGTGAGGTGTTACATATATACTAATCATCGATTGAGACAACTCTTTTATTATTAATATTCTCACTATGTATAATAAATCCACAGGTCGTATGTATAACTTTAAAAGCATGTATAAATATCATACAAAGCTGAAACATGTATAACTGATCTTCAGCCACACATATTCATAACAGGTTCTATCAATAATAGTAGTTCCCTTTACAAAAGTTTGTTTAACAAGAACTTCTAATCCTCCTCTCAGTTTGCTAGGTCCATTTGACCGACAGTTGGAATAATATTTATATCCTTTATATGAGATGTTTTCACTGTATGATAAATGCGTCTCACTTAGAAATCAAATTTTCGTACTAAGCTGCTCACAAAATAAAGGGTAATCCAGTTTACACTGTCTTGTTCCGTTCATTCGTTTAACACGTCTATTTACATTCAATAAGGGTATGGATGTTTGCTTGGATACTTTTGACATTGATGGTCGGGTAGGGTACCAGGATTTATATCGTCTATCTAAATACGATTGGCGACATGTACTTGCCCTCCCCCCCCCCCCCCCCCCAAACCCCGCCCTTCGAAGCTACTCGCGGCTTCTTTACGACATTATCTAGCTTATTCCGGACATTATTTGTTTACAATAAAGAAGAAGAAGAAGGGTGACAAGGATGATGAAGTAAACTCTACTTATATCTATCTAATGAAGAGATGGCACATAGTGATTATTTGGGGCAACATTTATGGAAACCAAACACTGCAGTTAAAGTTAAAAGTCAAGTTTGGCTACTTGATACCAATAAAGCTAGTAGTCACAATAGCATTCAAGTGCAACCGTTATTTCATTTCCCCTGAAAAAATATATTGAACTGGCCATTAGAAACTGGCAAGGTTGCTGAAGTTGAGAACATGTGTCTACATGTCTACTCTTTAATACAGCCATGCCATGGCAATTCACTCTTTTAGGTTTGACTAATTAAAATTCGTGTCACAGGAGATTCCGTTTAACTGTTCGTGGGATTAAGCAGAGAGAGAAATAAGAATATTCTTACGATTACCCCAAAACGCATTTGTATTATTTTTGTGTTCAATGTCTCTTCAATGCTATTTGAATATTTTGATGACAATAAACGACACCTAGGTACTATTTGTACGTACTGCCACATGCCAATCACATGACAGTGTATGTACATTCATCAGTACCAGGTTGTATAATTGAAGAAAACGCATTGGGGTTTTCACTTATTTCATGAATTAGATTACGTAACATATATATTTGTAAAATATCTTTAAGGATGGTGGACCTGAATATCAGATAAAGTGTCATAAACAAAATCCAAAATATTGTTTTCCTATTTTCACTTCAGTTATATGTCTGTCTGGGTTTTTTCGTATAATATAATAGTGAGGAATGTTTGAATCAAAGCGGAACGAATTAATACCCAAATTTGGACATGCTTACTCTTCAAATAGTTTTTCCATTGTAATTTTACTCTAAAGATTCTATTCGACAAATGTGTTTTGAGCTTCTAAGCACCCAGGCTCCTCAGGTTACAATCCGAGATTAAATCATGATTTTTGTTTGTGTGTAAAACCTACCAGCGTGAACATCATTACAAAGGATTTCAATCAAGGTACGTTACCTTTCAGAGTTTTCCTTTCAAATACGTTTTTCTTTCCTCTGTTAACCTTGTTACAAGCCCAGCCGTGTGCAATATCTTATTCACCTATGATAATGTGACATGATTATAAAGAGTGTGCCAGTTCGAATATCATTGTATGACTAATTGGGATCGAACATCGATTTGTGTGGTTTCCAGGCAAAGTCACAATTGTGTCTGTCTCTCTCTTTAAAAAAAAAATCTATGTCTAAAGAAATCCAGGGTCCATGAATAACTCCATATCGATAAAATGATATAAACTAAGAGGAAGAGCAAAATAACACTAAACACAAATCAGTTATATAACACAATGTTTTTAATTTAGAGAAAAAAATTCGTTAAGGGGGTATTTCACTGGGAGGCGAATGCTTAAGGGCCTATCTCACTGAGCGGCGAATGCTTGCGAACGTAGCGAATTTGGGGTTTCGCCAGAGTTTGTAAAATGTTGTAAAAGGTTGCAAGAAAGATCGCAAACAGTTTTCTTCGTTGTAAACAGTTTTTCTTGTCGCAAAGAAATTTTGAACATGTTCAAAATTTCTTTGCGAATTTATTTTTCCGCAAACGTTTGCAAACAGTTGTAAGCGTTTGCAAAACAGTTGCAAGCGTTTGCAAAACAGTCGTAAGCCTTTGCAAACGGTTGTAAGACGGGGTCGCTGAAGTTCTTTTTGTTTCGCCAATGCTATAGCGACCACGTGATCACATGGTTCCTATATAAAATCGACCCATTGAGATAAATTTGCCATATAGATCGTCATGCCGAAGAAACGAGGTACTAAAAGGAGAGCTAAGACCCCTCCTGGGACGGGAGAGGTCAATGCTGAGGCCCCGGCCGAGGAAGAACACCCCTCAGTCCAGGAGGGTGCTGCTAACCCCTCTGCTGCTGCTGAACGGTCCCAAAAGGTCCCAAACATTCACAAATAGTGGCAAAGGATTCGCAAATAGTTGCTAATCTTCGCAAAAACTGTCGCTAACATTTGCTTACAGTCGCTAATAGTCGCCAACTGCCTTTCGCATCACTTTCGCAAACATTCGCTCAAATGTTGCTAATTGTCGCTATACATCGCTAAAAGTCGCTAAATATCGCTAATGGCAGAGGCGAACCCTGATTTTCGCCAACATTCGTCAGAAAAGTTGGCGAATCCCAAATTCGCTACGTTCGCAAGCATTCGCCGCTCAATGAGATAGGCCCTTTACGAACGTTGCGAATTTTAGCAGTTGGCGACTATTAGCAACTGCAAGCAAATGTTAGCGACAGTATAAGCAAAGATTAGCAACTATTTTCCAATCCTTTGCCACTATTTGTGAATGTTTTGGACCCTTTACGAACCCTGGCGAAACCCCAAATTCGCTACATTTGCAAGCATTCGCCACTCAGTGAGATACGACCTTTAGGCTGCAAGCACGGTTGCTTGTAGAATCGTCAAAAGTCGGGCGATAATTTGTCTTCAACTTTTCACGGGAAGCCCCCTTCCTAGATGATCTAATAATAAAAATAGTCATTTAGTGGCTAAGGTAATTTTAAAGAATATTATCACATTAGTCAATTCATTTAGTACATGTTCAATTCACAAATGACGATCGACAAAACAAAACAAAAATCAGTTATATTATGAAGCAAATTATAACCACTTCCCTTACTTCCCAAACCATAACAAAACACCACCTAACACATGCAAAAGAACACACGCACACACACACACACATAATGGCACCCTCCACAGCAATGCGTTCCACTTCAAAATTGTTCTTGTAAAATTCAGGTTTTCTCGATATATTCAACTTCAGCTTACACTTTAATGTTTCTCTTTGGTTGAAGTATAGCATACTATGGCAAATCGCATAAATGTACTTTGGTATTTAGATTTTAGGGTTTTCACTTATTTCATTAATTACATTATGTTCCATATATTTATGTAAAATCTTGTTAAAGAAGATGACCCTTAATATTATGAAAAGTGTCATGAACAAAAACCAAAATCTTGTTTCCATTTTTCAATTCAGTTTCATGTCGGTCTGAGTTTTCTCGTATTTTGTATTAGCGAGGAATGTTTCTATCAAAACGAAACGAAGTAATACCCAAATTTGGACATGCGTACACTTCAAATAGTTTTCCATTGTAATTTTACTCTAAAGAATCTATTCGAAAACGTGTCTTTCAGCTTCTAAGCACCCAGGCTCCTCCGGTTACAATCAGAGATTATAATACGATTATTTTTGTGTGTAAAACCTACCAGCGTGAACATCATTACAAATGATTCGATCAAGGCACGTTTCCCTTCAGAATTTTCCTTTCATATGTTTTTTTCTTTATTCTGTTAACCTGGGCAGCGTCTCACGAAACCGTCATAAGTACAAGTTCACCGACATCCCATTGAAACGCGTGTATTAAGTTTAACACACGTTTCAATGGGATGTCGGTGAACTTGTAGTTATGACGGTTTCGAGAAACGCTGCCCTGGTAACAAGCCCAGCCGTATTATCTTATTCACCTACGATACTGTGACATACTATAAAGAGTATGCCAGTCCGTTTATCATGGTATGACTAAGTATACCTCTTCCCTTACTACCTTAACCATGCAAATTACACACAGGCACACACACATACACACACCACAGCAATGCATTCCCCTTCATGCACACTTAAAACCAGCATGGCTGGGTACAAAAATGACAAAGAAGAGACAACGTGAGGTTAGCTCTACCTCACGCTTGGATATTGTATTTCTCCTTCATTTAAATTTCAAAAATGTTTTCTTAAACATTGTGGGGTAACCATCATTCGATCGAAGTTCCTCACTTTACTATTAATTGCCTTAGATTTAGATAATAATAAATAAGCAAATGTATAACAATTATAATTAAAAAAGAAACTCGAATGTAAGAATACAGTGACTTGTAAACCAAAGCCTGGCATACGCCCCAACCCCCACCCTCCCCCTCCAAAAAAAGGTTTAAATTTGCTACAGTAGATTTGAAATTGTCTAGATTAGCTAGTTTAGTAGATTTAAATGATTGAATAGTTGGAAAAGTACTCAGGTGCAATGGCAGTTGATATGTATTGAAGTCCCCTCTAACCCCCCCCCCCCTCCCACCTGTTATCATTTAAAGTAGCTTGTTTTCTCTCTTTTTTGTCTGGAAAAAGACTAGGGTTCCACTTGTTGAGGGATCGGACTTCCCAGGCCATTTTATCACATGATATTATTTGCATCACAATGCCCATCAGCACCGACTCACTCAGTGAGAAATTGCATTCTTGTGTTTGATTGGTTAGCTCTAGTTATATGTATTTCCATCTGGTTTCGTTTTTGGACCACATAATCCAACTGACTTGCATCATGTACATGCTCAATGCCGCGTCACCAAACGGTGACATACATACTCACGCAGTCTATTTCTTTCATTTCATGTGGATTATCCGTCCCTTCTACATGAAAATCTGATGGAAAGAAGCACATTTTTGCAAGGAAATCTCCATTCGATTTATTGCTAGATCATTTTCTTCGACACACTGCATTTTCGGCATCTGTGAAACCGAATTCATGACCCAGAGACAAAAACTCTTTTCTTATCTTGCTAAAGAGACATTGTTAACGCCTTCATAACATGTTCTAGAATAGACTTCTCATGTAACTTGTTGGCAGTTACTTTTATTCAAACTTTGTAAGATTAAGTGTGAATCCTCTTAACTGAGCTGAAATTGGATAAATATCTCAGAGGAGAGGACTCGACGCCTGAATTCACGATTCATTTCGTATTTAGCAGGATCTAGGCAAACAGTGAGTATGATATATAATTTTCGCTCGTTTCCTCTAAAACTTGTTAATCCAAGCAATAGCCTTTATATAAACACATCGGAAAAGAATTACATACAATCTATGTATCTACTGCAGAAACCCTAATCCTTAAAAAATATCATTAACAATTTGACTAAATGTTATTAGTGTTATGAGAATGAAGAGAATGTGAACTATACACAGTGCACCCTGGCATTTCTGAAGTTTCTTGAATCTATACCTGCATGGGCAAGGATAAGGAATTTTGGCTCTGGTAACGTATGGACAATCATCTCGTAGGATAGTGCACTTTACATTTAATGAACCTAAATAAGATCTTTCCGTTGAAGATTTGTTGTTGTTGTTGTTGATCATGGGGATGTTTCGTGATCTAATGTCGTTAGAGACCAAATTCAACATTCGGGCAAGGATGGGCAATTTGCAAAATTGATGTCATACTCGATCAAAGTTTACCCACCTTTGGTAGCTTCTAATTAAAAAATATGTGTGACATTTTATCATATGTTATATTGTAAAGAGGAACTAATGCCCTGTTTAATGATACAGGAGGCTTTTTTCAAAGACTTTTGTCAAAATCCTCTTGTACCAGGTTTGGGCTGAAGCGATGAATGTGGGTCAAAAGCCATTATATGTGTGTTATCTCATTCCAAAATTTTTGTTCTTTTATTTACATTGCCTATTAGGCAGTTGAACAAAAATTGTTACCATCAACTTAAACTCAAAGAAATGCTTATTACAAGCAAAATCTTCGTTTTGATGATTACAATCTTGTCTTCATTCGTATCCCTTGTTTAAGGTAACCTTCTCATTTAGTGATACAAAATGGTTAAAGTTTATCTGGGATGTTATCTTTTTTTTGGTGCATTTGGGTTTAGTAACTTTTTAGTTGTCGCTCGCTATTCGAGATAAACACGTTATGCTCCTTACGCGTGTGGAATGGTGCTGTGGATAAGTGAGCATAGATAACTTAGATATCATGAAACAAGAAGTAAGGAGGCTGTTCAAAATAATGAAAGTTATCATATGAATTGAAACAAGGTTCAATGAAAGCCTAGTTACATTGCACCAATTTAAAGAATGAAGCACGAGGCACAATTTAACCTTCTACCAAGGATTTAATACCAAAGCAATACTTGCATATTACCTTAGGCCCAAACTTGTAACGAGGCGATTTTAGTTTAGAACAAAATAATACTCATGTCGAAACGTATGTTCAGTTGTCAAATGTGTCTATTTGTTGTTGTTATTGTTACAATCAGGATGTTTGAAAACATGTATTATCGAAAAGTTAATAAAATACATACCCTAACCAAAAATAAAGTGACTTGAAAACGCAGAACTAGCCTAAATTCACACTCCATCCTCGATTTTGAAAGAAAATTGTCAGCTTTGTGACCAAAAATCTATTCATAACTGAATATCTAATTAAGTATGTCCTAAAACATGCAAAAGTAAGCTGTTAATTATTAAAGGTACTTGGTGATATCGTTCAGATGAGAGATATGGTGCTAGGGTAGTGACTTCAATGCTAGATGTAAAATTAAAGTAAGATAATCTGAATATTAGAGTGAAAACAGAACCTTATTAATGATAAACATTGGGAAAAAATGATCTGATCGATTCTTTAATTCTCCCCACTATATTATTACAATTTAATTAAATCTCAGGATTTTTTGCATACTAGAGGGTAAGTATAGTGGGAGGAATAAAATAAGTAACATGTCATAAACAGACTTAACAGTTTTTTTGCACCTTCAACAATGTTACCGAGTCACTTTAAGATTGGTTGCCAGATTTACAATGAAGACAGTTGCATCGTGTTCAGAATGCCTCTGCTAGATTTGTTTCTATTGCAATTCCCCAAACTTGTCCCATATTACACCCGTTTTACAATGATCGTAATTTGGATTTTTCACTTCTGGTTACTTTTTAATGTGAAATGGAATACACTGTCAAGTGAGTATATTTGGTTTTAAAGGCAGTTTATTGAAGTGTTTCTCGCCGAAGTTCTGGCAGTATTTAGGGGCGTCGCGCTAAACCTTTTTCAGTGGGGGGGGGGGGGTGTAGAGGCCAACGATTACCGACAAAACTAGCCACCAATTACCGAAAAAATTAAATGTCCAATATCTACAAATTCAACCCTATAAACCTGGGGCCGAAGGCTAAATTGTTTTTCCTATGGACTATATATAGTACTTGCATATGCGCAAAATGGTCATTTTCCTCGACGACATAAATATACGAATTATTTCTTCAATTTAGTCAGCATCATAGCTATATATTTTAATGCAGGCGCGGAGCCAAGATCTTATTTTAGGGAGGGGCGGTAGTGAGCAAGAGAATCACTTAAAAGCGCGCTCATCAGGGGGGTGTGGGGAAGCTTAAACGTTTCCTTAAATTATTAGGAAAAGAAGACGATTAATTGTACCGTTTTCGACTGGTAATCCTTGGCTGAATGAAGTCCCCCACCCCCCCCCCCCCCCTACCGCGCGAAGCGAGAAAGCTTTGACGTTTCATTAAATTATTATAAAAAAGAAGATTATTTGCTGTACCGTTCTCGACTTATTATCCTTTTCTGAATTCAGTTCCTCCCTCACGCGCAAAGCGCGAAAGATTTGACGTTTCATTAAATTATGAGGAAAAAACAGACGATTCGGTGTACTGTTCTCGACTCTTAATCCTCACCTGAATGAAGTTTCCCCCTCCCGCGCAAAGCGCGGAAATTTTGACGTTTCATTAAATTGTTAGAGAAAGAAGACGATTCATCGTACTGTTTTCGACTCTTATTTAAGCCCTTTTCATCTCAATTCACTTTCCCCCTCTGACGCGAAAGCTTTGACGTTTCCTCATATTATTAAAGAAAGAACACGATTCGTTGTACCGTTTTCGACTCTAAATAAGCCCTATTAATTTTGTGTGAATTCAGTTTCCCCCTCTCGCGCGAAGCGCGGAAGCTTTGTCGTTTCCTTTAATTATTAGAGAAAGAAGACGATTCATTGTACTGTTCTCGACTCGTCTAAATGAAGTTTTCCCCCTCCGCGCGAAGCGCGAAATTTTTGGCGTTTCATCACAATATTGAGAAAGGAAGACGATTCCTCGTACCGTTTTCGAATTTTATTAAGCCCTATTCATCTGAATTCAGTTTCCCCCTCTCGCGCGAAGCGCGAAAGCTTTGACGTTTCCTCAAATTATTAGAAAAAGAACACGATTCGTTGTACCGTTTTCGACTTTTAATAAGCCCTATTTGTCTGAATTCAGTTTCCCAATCTCGCGCGAAGCGCGGAAGCTTCGACGTTTCCTTAAATTATTAGAGAAAGAAGACGATCTGTTGTACCGTTGTCGACTCGTCTAAATGAAGTTTCCCCTTCCGCGCAAAGCGCGGAATTTTTGGCGTTTCATCACAATATAAAGAAAGGAAAACGATTCGTCGTACCGTCGTTGACTCTTAAACCTTGTTTGAATTTAGTTTCCCCGAAAATTGTAAACCTCTGATTTCTTTAGCTGATATTATAGGAAAGTGAAACTTCGAAAAAAAATACAAGTATTGTAGTTGTAGTCACTCTCGAAGCCGTCACAACGGATAAGAAGTCACAGCTCGTAGGGAAAAAAAATTGTCGGCCGACCGACAATATACATCTCACCGACTTTAAACTTCTGCATTGATATAGTACACAAGGATCAAGCAAGAATACCGACACAGCTGACCCGACACAGCAACATATTTACCCGTGTCTTTCTTGCTCCCTCGACGAGACGACTCCACCCAACAACCCCCTTCTCTCTTTTACTCCCACTCCTCCTCTCTCAGACTCTTACCACCCCTCTCTCTCCTCTCTTTCATCCCCCGTTTCTTTTGTTTCCCTTTCACTCTTTTGTCTTCTTTTTTCCTTTTCTTTCTTTCTTTTTTTTCTCCTTTCTTTCCTCTCCTCCCTCTTTTTCTTTTTTTTTCTTTCTTTCTTCTCTTTCCTTTCTTTTTCTTTCTTTCCTTTCTTTTCCTTTCCTTTCTTTTCTTTTCCTTTTCTTTTTTTCTTTTCTTTCCCTTCCCTCTCTTTTTTTCCCTCTCTTTTTTTCCCTCTCTTTTTTCCCTCTCCCTTTTCTCTTTTTCCGACGGCAGCGCAATTTTACCGACAATATCCTGACAGGTGGGGGTGTCGCACCCCCCCCCCCCACGCCCCCCCCCCCCGGCAGGATTGCCCTCTTGCGCACACCATACAGCTAAAGTAGCTGGCGAGTCGTTAAATTGGTTATATTCTACCACATTTTAAGACTAATCATATGGAGGATTTTCAGGCAAATTAAGTTCACAAACGTAGTTTGCATCACTTTCTGTTTTAAATATCGACACTCGATACCATTTCCACCCCCCCCCCCCAAACAAAAAAAGGATTAAGTTTGGAAACCACTTGTAATTTCATGAGATCTACTTGACACTACACCTTTTGACACAGATTGGACTGACCACTCATGATATCTTCAAAAACTTCATGCATGTTTTAGACCTTAATAAAGTTCCCCATTATATACGCTTTAAAATAGTAATATGATACATAAATTGAACAATTACATTTTATTTTATAAATTATCAATACCATGCCTTTCTTCCTAAGTTTTATTTCGATCTACATTAAAGATATTACCAAATTAGTTTTGTATCTAAAACTTAAAAGAGCAATTACAACCACAAAAAAAAGAAAACCAAACTAGGAGGCAGGCGCATACAAAGAATGATTTCGGGGATAAGAAACTAGGAATAATTTGTACCTGGCCTCATTGTGGAAGAAAACGAAAGTAGCAATGTCCCCTGAAAAATAAATGATTCATTGTGTAGTGTTGTGGGGTACTCGTTTTCATAACTATTCGAGTCATGACATATTTCAATTTCTTTCGCTTTTGGCATACGGAATAACTCGCTCACAATAACAATTTTTCTTTCTCTCCTTCAGCCATCCGTTAAGTAATTCTCCCTCTCTCTCTCTCGCTCTCTCTCTCTCTCTCTCTCTCACTTAATACTTTCATTTCCCATTTTAGTAACTCTCTTTCTCCCCTTTCTCTCTCTCTCTCTCTCCACAATTGAAGAGCATAGCGTTTCTGTTAAAATATAAAACGTTTTGCAGAAATCACAGCACACGTACAAATATTTGTTTTTGTATCTACCATTGTTTTCAAAGTTAATATATGGTCATTAGTCGAGCAACCTTTTCTTAAACCTATCTGATTCGTGGTTATTATGTTGTTTTCTTCAATGAATGTTTATCATTGATTATTCTTGAATTTTTTTTGTGAGGGAGCTTGTGAGGACTATGGTTTGTCTTTTGTCTTGACCTTAACTCTCGTACTTTGGCTAACGGAAGGCAGCGGCCACGTTAAAGGTATAAGTAAAGGTGTCTACTGTTTCGTTTTGTATATGCTTTTTCCATCAATTTTCCAATATTTGACAAATCTAATCTGATTTGTTAAACAAAATTGTGTTAGATTAATTTTGTTACGAATTTATCTTCTTTCGTTCAGGTCCATTTGCATGGCATGTAATTAGAAGTCGTCATGGGCAAATACAAACAATTGAAGGGTTAACGTTATTTGGCAAAGATCGGATAATGGAGGACAGAATTCTCCAACTTCGAAGGCTATTACTTGATTAAGTAGTGAGGTGTTACATATATACTAATCATTGATTGAGACACCTCTTTTATTATTCATATTCTCACTGTCTAAAATGAATCGACAGGTGGTATGTATAACTTCAAAAGCATGTATAAATATCATTTAAAGCTGAAACATGTATAACTGAGCTTCAGCCACATATATTCATAACAGGTTCTATCAATAATGGTAGTTCCCTTTACACAAGTTTGTTTAATAAGATTTTCTAATACTCCTCTCAGTTTGTTAGGTTCATTTGACCGACAGTTGGAATAATATTTATATCCTTTACATGAGATGTTTTCACTGTATGATAAATGCGTCTCACTTAGAAATCAAATTTTCGTACTAAGTTTCTCACAAAATAAAGGGTCATCCAGTTTACACTGTCTTGTTCTGTTCAGTCGTTTAACACGTTTATTTACATTCCATAAGGGTATGGATGTTTGCTTGGATACTTTTGACATTGATGGTCGGGTAGGGTACCAGGATTTCTAAATACGATTGGCGACATGTACTTGCCCTCTCCCCCCCCCCCCCCAAACCCCGCCCTTCGAAGCTACTCGCGGCTTCTTTACGACATTATCTAGCTTATTCCGGACATTAATCTTTTACAATAAAGAAGAAGAAGAAGGGTAACAAGGATGATGAGGTAAACTCTACTTATATAATGAAGAGATGGCACATAGTAAATTTTGGGGGAACATTTAGAGCTATCTCTATATGGAAACCGAACAATGCAGTTAAAGTTAAAAGTCAAATTTGGCTACTTGATACCAATAAAGCTAGTAGTCACAATAGCATTCAAGTGCAACCGTTATTTCATTTCCCCTGAAAAAATATATTGAACTGGCCATTATAAACTGGCAAGGTTGCTGAAGTTTAGAACATGTGTCTACATTTCTACTCTTTAATACAGCCATGACATGGCAATTCACTCTTTTAGGTTTGACTAATTAGAATTCGTGTCACAGGAGATTACGTTCAACTGTTCATGGGATTAAGCAGAGAGAGAAATAAGAATATTCTCACGATTACTCCAAAACGCATTTGTATTATTTTTGTGTTCACTGTCTCTTCAATGCTATTTGTATATTTTGATGACAATAAACGACACCTAGGTACTATTTGTACGTACTGTCACATGGCAATCACATGACAGTGTATGTACATTCATCAGTACCAGGTTGTATAATTGAATAGAACGCATTGAGCTTTTCACTTATTTCATGAATTAGATTGCGTAACATATATATTTGTAAAATATCTTTAAGGATGGTAGACCTGAATATCAGATAAAGTGTCATAAACAAAATCCAAAATATTGTTTTCCTATTTTCACTTCAGTTATATGTCTGTCTGGGTTTGTTCGTATAATATAATAGTTAGGAATGTTTGTATCAAAGCAGAACGAAGTAATACCCAAATTTGGACATGCTTACTCTTCAAATAGTTTTTCCATTGTAAGTTTACTCTAAAGATTTTATTCGACAAATATGTTTCTGAGCTTCTAAGCACCCACGCTCCTCAGGCTACAATCCGAGATTATAACATGATTATTTTTTTGTGTAAAATCTACCAGCGTGAACATCATTATAAAGGATTTCAATCAAGGTACGTTTCCTTTCAGAGTGTTCCTTTCAAATTCGTTTTTCTTTCTTCTGTTACCCTTGTTACAAGCCCAGCCGTTTGCAATATCTTATTCACCTACAATACTGTGGCATGATATAAAAAGTGTGCCAGTTCGAATATCATTGTATGACTAATGGGGATCGAACATCGATTAGTGTGGTTTCCAGGCAAAATCACTCTTTTGACCCATCTCTCCACCCCCCCCCCCCTCTCTCTCTCTTTTCGCTTTGTCCTAAGAAATCCTAGGTCCATGAGTTAACCCTTGTCGTTTAAAGATGATATAAACTTAGAAGAAGAGAACAAAAACCCAATCAGTTCCATTACACAATGTCTTAATGTTAGGGTAGAAAACTCGTTCGGCTGCGAGCAAGATTACTTGTAGAATCGTCAAAAGCATACTATTTAGTTAATCAACCCTCCCTATACGAATCAAGAAAATAATTACCCATGAGAATGCCAAAGGACGTCTGAATTCGCTGATTGTTTGCTTGGTGCGTTTGGGGACAGCAAACATAACACATTTCCCGTGTTAACTGCATACACAACCACCCATACATTCCTCTCTTTGCATTCCGTAATTTTCAATATTAGAACAGTCCTTATAATTCTTCAAAATTGTATTCCTTGTTATCATAATGACATATGTCGATTGATTCAGTACGTGTACAATTATCAAATGACGATCGGGAAAAAAATCAGTAATATGATGAAACAAATTATCATCCCTTCCCTTACTACCCAAACCATAACAAAACATCACTCGACACATACAAAAGAACACACACACACATGCACCCTCCACGGCAATGCGTTGTCTTTCCTGTACTATGGCTGGGGAAAAAAATTACAAAGAAGAGACAAAGTAAGGCTAGGCCTACATCACGCTTCGGGTTTTGTCTACTTCATTTGAACTTCATTTTTCTCAAACATTGTTGGGCAATTATCATCGAGTTTGAATTCCTAACTTTAGGAGGAATTTCCTTAGATTTAGGTTATAATAAATAACCATATGTCTAACAATTATAATGACACGAAAACAAACCTGGCACAACCCCATCCCCCCCCCCCCCATCCCCTCCGAAAAAATTATGTTTACATTTGCAACAGTCGATTTGAAATTGTCTAGATTAGCTAGTTTAGTAGATGTTAATGATTGAATTGTGGGAAAAGTACTCAACCCCCCCCCCCCCCCTTCCACCTGTTATCATCTAAAGTAGCTTCTTTTCTCTCTTTTTTGTCTGGAAAAAGACTAAGGTTTCCACTTGTTGAGGGAATCGGACTTCCCAGGCCACTTCATCACGTGATATTATTTGCATCACAATGCCCATCAGCACCGACTCACTCAGTGAGAAATTGCCTTCTTGTGTTTGATTGGTTAGCTCTGGCTATATGTATTTCCATCTGGTTTCGTTCTTGGATCACATGATCTAACTGCATGCATTAGGTACAGACTCACGCAGATTATGTCTTTCATTATATGCGGATTATACATGAAAATATGATGGACCGAAGCACATTTATGCAAGGGAATCTCTATTTGATTGATTTCTAGGTCAATTTCTTCGACACACTGAATGTTTTGGGATCTGTCAAACCGGATTCATGACCCAGAGACAATAAATCTCTTCTTATCTTGCGAAAGAGACATTGTAAACGCCTTCATAACACGTTCTAGAAGAGACTTCTCATGTAACTTGTTGCCATTTACTTTTCTTCAAACTGTGTAAGGTTATGTGTGAATCCTTTTACCGAGCTAAAATAGGATAAATATCTGAGAGCAGAGGACTCGACGCCTCATTCCACGATTCATTTCGTATTTAGCAGGATCTGGGCCAACAGTGAGTATAATATATAGTTTTTGACTCCTTACCTCTAAAACTTGTTATTCCACGCAATTATCATCAATGTTTATGACAGGTTCAGTGACCCAATCAGAATTCTATATCATGAAATGTCTCTCCAAGTATCTCGGGCTAGAGCCATCCGTTTCAGCATTTCATTTCCTGCTGCTCCACATTCTGTGATTAAATTATCTAGAAAGCCTTTACAAGGTCTTCCCCTCTTCTGCTTTCCATGTATACGACCTTTCTACGACTCTGTTCATCAAGCCATCATCATGCCGCATTATGTGTCCCAGTCATTTCTCTGTCGTTTGAAGCAGCACCCGCTTTTCTTGAGCTCGATGCAACACCTCTTCATTCAAAACTCTGTCCATCCAAGACACACCTAGTAATTTGCGCCAGCACCACATTTTTACCGCCTCCAATCGCTGCATATCTTTCCTGGCGAGTGTCCACGTCTCTGCCCCATACAACAGTACACTCCATACTAGAGACTTCACAAGACGCTTTCTCAAACGTAGGTAAATATTGTGGCTCATCAGAATATCTTGTCGTTGAAAGAAGGTAGCTCTTGCCAGTGCTGAGCGCAACTTGACCTCTTTGGTAGACTTGCCATCCTCAATCAGCACACTGCCTAAATACTTGAAGTGGTTGACTTGCACTTGTTTGTTGCCATTTATCATGATGTTTATTTCATTTGTCTTGACCTTACTTATCATCATCACCTTCGTTTTCTTCTCGTTGATTCTCATGCCATAGCTGCTGACCACTTGGTCCATATGTACCACCTGTCTTTGACGACCATCGGCAGTGACAGCGAGCGTGGCCTGATCATCAGCAATAGCCACTATATAAGATCATAATAATAGAGTTACATACAATCCATGTAAATATTGCAGAAACCCTAATCCTTAGTAAATATAAACAATTTGATTAAATGGTATTAGTATTATGTGAATGATGAGAAGGTGGACTATATCCACATTGGCATGTCTGGGAATTATTAAATCTATATCTGGGCAAGGATACGGACTTTTGGCTGTGGTAACGTATGTACTGTAACATCATTTCGTTCGAAGCTGTTCCCCCAAAATCCTCGGTAGGGTAGTCCACTTTGCATTTAATGAACCTAAACATGGTCTTCCCGTTGAAGATTTTTCGTTGCTGTTGATGATATTATGGGGATGTTTCGTGATCTAATGTCGTTAGAGACCAAATTCAACATTCGGGCAAGGATGGGTAATTTGCATAATAGATGTCGTACTCGATCAGAGACTAAAGTGACGTAGTCGAGTGGTATACTATCACTTGCCCGGGATGCAAAGTCGTGGACTCGAGTCCCGGGAAAGCACTAATGTCCTTTGACATGATATTTATCTACATTCGCGACTCTAAACCAAGGTGTAGTCGTGTATGGGTTGATTGCTCTCTACCAATAATTATTTTTGGAGCGAAGGCCATGGATATCAATTCCAAATTGGCATTTAGAAGCGTAAAGAGACCTTATCTCATAATGTAATATTCACTAAGAACTATATATTACATCTTTTTCTTCAGTAGAGCCTTCCATAGTTCGTATCAAAAACAGTTTACCCTACGTTGGTAGCTTCTAATCAAAGGGTTATAACCTGTGTGACGTTTCATCATATGTTCTTGTAAAGAGGACATAACACCCTGTCTGATGATACCATTTTCATAATTGTGCTCCCAGGGATAAATGAACAGCAAATTTTACAAAAATTATTGTCGAAATCCTCTTGTACCAAGTTTGGGCTAAAGCAATGAATGTGGGTAAAAAGCCATTTTGTTTTTGTTATATCATTTCAAAACAAGTGTTCTTTTTATTTGCATTGCCTATTAGGCAGCTGAAGAAAAAAAAAACTCAACGAAATGCTTAATATATACAAGCAAAATTTAAGTTATTCTCTTCGTTAAGATGATTACAATCTTTGTTTCATTCGCATCCCTTGTTTAACGTAACCTTCTCATTGAGTGATAACAAAATGGATAATGTGTATCTTGGATGTGTTTTTTTTAAATGAATGTCTGCTGTAAATTTATTTGATATTTATCATCATTAATGCTATTTTTTGGCATCTGAGTTAGGTAACTTTTGAGTTTTCGCTCGCTATTCGAGATACACACTTTATGCTCCTTACGCGTGTTAAATGGTGCAGTGGACAAGCGAGCAGAAAGAACTTAGATATCATGAAACAAGAAGTAAGTAGGCTGTTCAAAATAATGAAAGTTAGCATATGGATTGAAACAAGGTTTAATGAAAGCCTAGTTACATTGCACCAACATAAAGAATGAAGTAAGAGGCACAATTTAACCTTCTTCAAAGGATTTGATACCAGAGCATTACTTGCATATTACCTTAGGGCCAAACTTGAAACATGGCGATTTTGAAAACACTTTTTTAAAGACCCTGGTGCTCAATCACCCGTGGCAGAAATATTATGAATATGATATAATTTTCAATTAGGACCTACCAAATTTGGGTAAGCTTTTTATTGACACGCCCTGTAGTTTCAACCAGGATATGATGGAGCATGTGTAATTTCGAAAGCTTGACAGTACCCATTTTAACTCAAGAAGTGTATCAAGTCATAAAGTCGTCAAGTAATGAGGGGTGGGGTATTTCGCAGTTCGCATTATGCAATACTACAGGGTGTAAGATATATAGTACCTTGTTACTTTTTACAGTTTTATAATTTTAGAGCGCTTTGTTATAGTCATTTGAAGTGTGCTTGTATGTGTGGGTGTGTGTTGTACACGTAGTTCTGGGAGGCAGTTATGTTGTAATGAATGTGAGAAAATTAAAGCATATTAAACAACTCAGAACAAAGTTTAGAACATATAATATTCATGTCATTAGTGTCAAATGTGTCTGTTTGTTGTTGTTATTGTTACAAATCAGATTGTTAAAAACAATATGTATCGTCAAAAAAGTATTGAAATAACTTTAATAAATCTACATTCTAATCCACTCTTGTATTTTGGCTAACGGAAGGCAGCAGCGACCTTTAAGGTATCAGTAGCGGTGTCGACTGTTTCGTGTTTTATCCTTTTTTTCTTCATTTTTTCAATATTTGACAAATCTTATCTGATTCGTTCAAAAATTGTGTTTGTTTAATTTTGTAATGAATTTATCTTCATTCGTTCAGGTCCATTTGCATGGATATAATCCCATGTCATCATGGGCGAATACAAATGATTGAAGGGTTACCGTTATTTGGCAAAGATCAGATATATAGAGGACAGACTTCAACTTCGAAGGCTATTACTTGATTAAGTAGTGAGGTGGTACATATATACTAATCATCGATTGAGACACCTCTTTTATTATTCATATTCTCAGTGTGTATAATGAATCGACAGGTGGTATATATAACTCCAAAAGCATGTATAAATATTATTTAAAGCTGAAACATGTATAACTGAGCTTCAGCCACACATATTTATAAGAGGTTCTATCAATAGTGGTAGTTCCCTTTACAAGAGGTAAACTCTACCTATAGCTACCTATATAGGAGTGTAGAGCGTCCGCCCCACAACTGGGAGGTCGTGGGTTCTAACCCCGGCCGCGTCATACTAAAATACGTTAAAAGACGAGAGTTGTTGCTACCTCGTTTGGCGTTGAACAATAAGGTATAGAGCAACGTCGATCTGGCGCTGCTCAGTGGCTGCCGGGCTCACGATCAATTGCAAAAAGAATTACCGTTTCGGTTTTATAAAATTTGGAGTGGACAATTAGGCTATTATTATTATTATTATTACCTAATTAAGAGATGGCACACAATGATTATATGGGGCAGAATATAGAGCTATCTCTATTATGGAAATCAAACACTGGCGTTAAAGTTAAAAGTCAAGGTTTGGCTACTTGATACCAATGATGCTTGTAGTTACGAAAGCATTCAAGTGCAACTGATTAAAGATAGTGCACCCGTTATTACATTGCCCCTGAAACTATATTTAACTGGTCATTAAAAACTAGCAAGTTTGCGGAATTTTAGCAACAGTCGTATTCATACCCCGTTTATACTCTTCAATACAATCATGACGTGGCAATTCGCTATTTCAGCTTTGACTCATAATAGTTCGCGTCACAACTGATACCGCTCTGTTGATTCCACTGTTCGAGGGATTTAGCAGAGAGAGAAATATGAATATTCCCACGTTTACCCACAACTACGTATCATTATCCTTTTTTCTTCAGCGTCTCTTCAATGCTATTTGAATATTTTGATGACAATACACGGCATTGTGGTACTATTTGACGTACCGCCACGTGTATGACGCGCCGTTTGACCAATAACTCAGAGTAACACTGTTTATCATTCGATAAACCTAGTTTCTCTCGATAAAAAATAATTATCGACCAATAAACACTGTTTATCAAAAAGCAGAGTTATTCATATTTCGCCGGGAGTGGGCGCTTTTCAAAGTTGTACTCAAAGAGATTCGATCATACATAGTTTGTCCTTCGAAAAGGATCTAGAGGGGCAGCTAAATTGTTAACTTTGACATTCCATAGGTTTTGCATGGGATGCATTATTATTTGTGCTATTTGAACGATATTGGAGGGTCAATGTTTATTCATGAGCAATGACTTACAAAATACGCCAATTACTCTTCGTTGATTGGCCATCAACAAAATTGTTTACGCTAATGATAACGATAATTATAATGATGATAGCTGATAACAACAATAACAATGATAATATTACTACTAACAACAATAATGTCATGTTAAAAATGACCCATGGGCCTATGAATAATTACCCTTTTCTCAAATTCTTAATAGCGATGTTACCTTGTCATTTTGGCACCAACTTATTTTAACTTTAACTTTGCTCCCCCCCCCCCCTCCTCTCTATTGTAGAACATGCTTGCATAAACTTTTGCCCTGCTTACTCTTTTAATATATTTCTTCCTTCTCCCTCATTAGGAAATATGATCAAATCTATCTCGCTGCTGCCAGATCAAAAACAAATACAAGGTCGGACACCATTTACTCAATCATACATAAGACTGCACCAGCACCATCACACCTCAGTCATACAGCATTATGATAACAGAGTGCCATCATAATCACCACCATCATTACATATCTTTCACAAATTAAGAAAATTAAAGTAGATATTCATTGATTTTAAAACTAAATTTATTTTTCATTATTGCAAAGTTGAAACTTTGATTCGACAAGGTTATCAAAATTCAATACTTGGAAACATTCGAAGTAATGATTATTATAAATTACAAAACGCTTAAATACAGCCACGGCATAGCACCTGAAGAGCTCTCCGAACGCTGCTGAGATGTGTGATATCACAGTATGGACATGACTTGCACAAGCAGACGATGTCACATGACATCTCACACATTTTCAGTGCATGTGTTTTCATCCTCTCTTGAGTTCTTTATCTTACTGCACTACCGTCTGGCTAAATGTATAATCTATTGCCTCACTCTAAACCCAGCGCATGGTTTTATTTTGATGACAAATGCAGCGATACAAAAATAAAGGAATCTGTCGCTTGTAAACAAAATAAGACGCTATTGTATATTCAGCTGCACACACCGGGGTATGTTCGGCGTTTCAAGAGGGAACAAATGCCGTCCTTAATATCATTCCGGGGGGGTTTCAATTTGAAAGTCTGGTTTCTTTGATTGTTAATTAACCCCTATCCTGTGTATTTACAAGCAAAAGATTTTAGTTATCAGAATCGGGTCATATCCCCTTTTGAATGGTTTGACATGCCATTACATTTATATACACTAAACTCATTATAATTTGAGAAATAATAGCTTTGCAATTATGTTCATTCTCTATGGGATGTCGTCTGCTTGGGCAGTGTTGGTCCATATAGTGACGTCATTAAAACATCGTTATTTTTCCGGCGAATCTCTCGTATATCCCAGCTACTATGGAGGTGGTTGTATTTGTATTTGTATAAATCACCCGATATGTAGTTGACCTAAAACTTGTCCGATTGCCATCTGTTAGCTTACCAGTTTCTAGTGATTCATTAGTTGACATATTTGTGATCTTCTTTGAATTTCACCTTTAAAAGAAATTAATTAAGCAGCAGTACTAAGTATTTTTATCAACATTGATGAACTCATTTATCAACATATTTTTTTCTATAATGATCTTTTTAAATGCAACATAGCATTATATTACATCGAGACAAGGAAAATAACACATGAATGGGGGGGGGGGCGGGTGGCTGCTTCTCTTTAATAGATTTAGAAATTTGAATATTTTTAAATCAAATCCATATGATTAATTCAATTATCAACATGCTATGGAAAGCACAGGTATTTACTGAGTTTTACGAGTACTTTCTAACATGACATTATTGTTGTTATTACTACTATTACTTTACACCATTATTATTGTTGTTCATCAGCTATTATCATTATAATTATCCATAATGTATAGTTATTAGTACTGTAAAACATTTTGTTGATGGCGAATCAACAAACAGTAATTGGCGTCTTTTGTAAGGCATTGCTCATGGATAAACAGTGACCCTCCAAAATCGTTCAAATAATAATGCATTCCATGCAAACCTATAGAATGTCAAAGGTCACAATTTAGCTGCCCCTCATACATACTATATGTATGATCGAATCTCTTTTAGTGCAACTTGAAAAGCACCCACTCCCGACGAAATACAAATAACTCTGCTTTTCGATAAACAGATACACACTTTTTTATCGAGCGATGAGCAGTGTTTATCACTCGATAAACATACTTTCTCTCGATAAACATAGTTTCTCTCGATAAACATAGTTTCTCTCGATAAACATTGTTTATCGCTCGATAAACAGTGTTTATCTGAATTATTGGTCAAACGGCGCGCCATACACGTGGCATTCGTATGACAGATCACTTCATCGCTACAAGGTTGTATAATTTGAAAGAAAACTGAATTTGAACCCTGGAAAAAACCCGCCCACTCCCCCCCCCCCCCCCTCTCGCTCCCTTCCTCTCGCTCTCTCTCTCTCTCTCTCTCTCTCTCTTTATCTTACAATATTGTTATTATCCCCTGGTGTAACAATTTGATATTTCATTAAATGGCTTGACAATAGGTTATATATCATAAGTTATATGTCCCCTTACTTGCATCTATCCCAAATCTACTTTTAAATTTGGTACTGAAGGATGAACATGAACAAATAAACTTCTTTACATGATCATATTTTTGTCTGACTTTTTATATTTCCAATTTTTGTTCTGAATGTTTTGAAGACGATATTTTTTTTCGATAAAACTTTTATCTACTAACAATATAGTTACAATTTGATATGCAATATATGAATGCCTTATTTTCGGGTTGTGTGGAATAACAATATAGTTACAATTTGATTTGCAAATTTGATTGTCTTGTGTCGTTTATTATTTTAAAAAAAGTGACTGTTTTTTTTTTATGGGAGTTCTTATTCAACACTTTTTAGAGTGTGGTTGAGTTGTGGGATGAGATGAGATGCATGTAGAGAAGTTGAGTGACTAACAAGGCAAGTGTGGATGATAGAGAATTAAATAGAGTGAAAGCGTTTTGTAGCATTGAGGGAATAATTCAACATAAAGTACCCTAGCTCTCTCTCTTCGCCTGTCTCTATTTCTCTATACCTGACTTTCTCTGTCTCCGTCCCTTTTCCTTCTATCTCTCTCTTTCTATCTATCCGCCTCTCTGTCTGCCTGTCTCTTTCGCAATCTGATTGTCTCTTTTCTCTCTCTCTCTCTCTCTCTCTCTCTCTCTCATTTCTCTCCCTATCTGCCTGTCTCTTTCTTCTTCCCCTCTCCCTGCCTATATCTTCTTTTCACTCTCACTTTCTCTATCTGCCGCTATCTCTCTCTCTCTCTCTCTCCTTGTTTCTTATTTCTCTCTGCCCCTCTGTATCTTCTCATCCTCACTTTCTCTTTCTGCCTTTCTTTCTCTGTCTGCCTATCTGTCTTTCTCTCTCCGTGTCTCTTCTTATTTATATCCCTATCTGCCTGTCTCTTTCTTCTTCCCTTCCCCTCTATCTCTATCTTCTCACTCTCATTTTCTGTATCTGCTTATATCTCTTTCTTTCTCTCTCTCTCTCTATCTCTCCCTGTCTCTTCTTATTTCTTTCCCAATCTGCCTGTCTCTTCGTTCTTATTCTCTTTCTTTCTCTCTCCCTCTCTCTGTCTACCTCTTGTTATAATGAACATGTCAATATGAGACTACATATGTAGACGAATATATTTTATTCTTATTTATTATACATCAGCTTTCTACAATTCATAACTTAGTACATGTTTCAAGCATACATTATGTTCATGGCTTGCCTTATTAGTGTAGAAAATCAATAAGTTCTTCTATTCATTTCTTTCAATTCTAATAGCTTGCACAGCCTTGCAAGTAATAATAGAATGTTACACCATCTTACCTACAGACACAATAAAGGTCATCAAAGTACAATCAAGAGACAGGAAGTCTATTCAAAAGTACCCAGGGTCAATTTCAATAGGAGATTAGTTCATTGTCGGCTTACTCTTTATTCAATCCTAAATTACCAGGCTCATTGTGACCTTCAACACATGAATTTGGTATGTAGTGAAAGCTCATGAATACATCTTTTCAATGAACTAACTCAGGACATAAACCTCCATAACAAAGTATTAGATATAAGAGGTATAGAATACCCTTCTAAACGAAAACTTGGATACAAAATGTATAGTTGATAATCTCAAAATTTATGATAATATACATTACAAAAATGATACCATTGGCAAGACTATTAATTTCTATACAATATTGCTACACAAAGTTTTTCATTACAGTACACCAATCAAAAGTTATTGCGAGTTGAATAAGCATAGTCCATGCAGAACCCCTCCTAAGGTGGCACCCTAAAAACAATGTGGCACAGGGGGGATTGTGTACGTGGCGGGCAAAGAGTTAAGGTGTCATGGTAATATTAGGAACATTGCTTTGCTTCTCTGCTGCGGAGTATGCATCACCAGTATGGAGTAGGTCGGCCCATGCACCCAAGATTGACCCAGCTCTAAATTCATCTTGCAGAGCGATCACTGGATGCCTTAGGCCAACTAAAGTAGAAGACATCTACCTGCTCTGCGGCATTGCCCCTCCACACGTCAGAAGGTTGGTCTTGTCCCAGAAAGAAAAGGACAAACAAGAAAACAATCCACTCCACCCACTCTTCGAACAACAGCTAGTGGGCAAGCGGCTCAAATCCAGACACAGCTTTCTGCACTCTGTAGAGCCTCTTAATACTAGCCCTCACAACCAAAGGATGACTTTGTGGTCTAACCACCTTCAGACCACTCCACATAAACTCTCCCTCAGCCCGAAGGAATCCCTCGCTACCGGCTCCAGTGAGACTTGGCCTACCTGGCTTAGCCTCAACCGCCTAAGAACTGGCTACGGTCGATGCAGAGTCCTAATGCAGAGGTGGGGTCTAGGAGACGAACAAACGGCATGTGAATGCGGCCAGGAACAGACAATGGAACACCTGCTAGTCTGCCCACTCCTGCCAGAGCCATGCACCCAAGATGACCTGGAAGCCGTGAATTGCCGTGCCAAAGCCTGTGTGGACCACTGGACGGGACTTGTGTAGTGACTCGATAAGAAGAAGAAGATGGTAATATTTAGGGAAAAGGAATTTTAGCAAAATATTTTGTTGTTGGCTGATTTCTAGCAAAAATTGTTCGCCATTGCTGCATTTTTAAAACAACCATATCGTAGCAATTTTTCTTTTAGTTTGGACCCACAATAATTCATTTTAGAGTTGATTCTTCACAGTGGATTCTACTTTTCAAGGGATATAACAGAGATAGGGAGATAGAAGTGAATATTTTGAACAATTATTATAAGCTTTCTACCATGCTAATTGAATATTCTGATGACAATTAACGTCACTGTCGTACTATCTTATGGTACGTCATATCTACTTCTTCTTCTACTTCTTCTTCCTCTCCTTCTCCTTCTTCTTCTTCTTCTTCTTCTTCTTCTTCCTCTTCTTCTTCTTCTCCTTCTTCTTCTTCCTCTTTCTTCTTCTTCTTCTTCTTCTTCTTCTCCTTCTTCTCCTTCTTCTTCTTTTTCTTCTTCTTCTTCTTCCTCTTCTTCCTTTTCTTCTTCTTTTTCTTCTTCTTCTTCCTCTACTTCTTCTTCTTCTTCTTCTTCTTCTTCTTCTTCTTCTTCTTCTTCTCCTGCTTCCTTGATTTCCTTTTCCCTCTATTACTTCCTTCTTACCGCGATCTGGACACATTCATGTTCTTTATCAATATGTTCTGTATAATGTTAACGACAATCTTTTGAATTTCCCTACAATTAAATTTGGCCTTAGTCTGGTGGGTGCCGGGATACACTTTGATAAGTCGACATGATTATTCGTTTAGACGTGTAGTATATGAATATATACCATGGGAGGACATAATGAAAAACGTTCGTATAAACCTATACTTTATTATATTCATTATTTTTTTATTGAATATTTTCCATAATGAAAAGCGAAATTTTAATTGGTGCTTACCGTTTCAATTTACGTGATCATTGTATCTTAATGTCAGCATATTTACACGCAAATTATCCACAATTACAAGATATTCCTAACAATTTTTTTTTTGTTTTCATCTGTTCGATCTCTTTTCATTGATGTTAGTTTTGACAATATCTGCTGAATTATCTATTCTGCTACTACGGTTGTACCATTTGACGCGTCTGTTAATGCTTTTGTAAACTTTCATGATACGGATTCCAATCAAAATTAATGCTGAGTCTTATTATACAACAAGGAAAGTAAACTCTATATCGTTTGATATAGTAATGGGACGAAATTCCGTCAATTCCGTAAAAAATAGAAGTGTCCCTTTTTGTTTGCACCCACACCCTGAAAAATAATTCCACTGCCCCTGTTTAAGAACTACTTTATAATTCGCTTCGATTCGGGGGTTATACGAAGTTCAACCAAAAGCGACCAAGCAAAAAGAACCTGTATTCAAACTGGTCGTCAAGTTTGCCAAATCTTTTAGGTAAACAAAACCCTCATACAAGTGACAAGAATGAGTCTGGCAAAAGAATAAATGAACCATGTGACAAACCTAACTTTTTACCTGTAAATCAATAAAATCAATTAAATCTTCTATTCCATTATATCCTAACGGATTATGCATGACAAACATGTAAATCGTTTAAACACCGCCTTTATTGTATAGTTGACATATTTGTCCTCTACTGATTTTGTTAGATTTTCTACCCTATGTAAAAATAAAGAGAGCGACTTATGCGTTTCATAATGTGCGAGTTCTAGAAGTGACAATCAATAAAAAGTTTAGTAATAACACAAATTGAACTATAGTTATTCTCGCTGGAGAGTTGAGACTCTTTACACCATGAAAAAAAATGGCGTTTAATGTCGTTTTTTCTTCATAATAAGTATGATCCACCATTTCTAGTCAAGTCAACCGACAAATCTATTCCTATAAGTATATTATACAAATGACTAGCTGGACCCGCGGAAATCCGCGGGATTCTAGAGGGGGGCGGGGGTGTAAATAGATATATAGAGACTGTCTAAATTAAAACCACCAAGAACTTTATTTGCCATTCAGGCCATTAAAAAAATATACATGTTTAGCGTCCCCGCCCGCTTCCTTTTTGGGGGCCGCCTACTATTTTTTTTTTTTTTATATATTTTTTTTTTATTTTTATTTATTTTTTTGAAAGGAAAAAAAAACAGCGTCCCCGCCCGCTTCCTTTTTGGGGGCCGCCTACAATTTTTTTTTTTTTTTTTTTTTTTTTTTTTTTTTTTTTTAAATTTTTTTTTATTTATTTATTTATTTTTTTTGAAAGAAAAAAAACATGAAAAGCACTGCTAAAATGTATTTCTGATTTTAAAAAAAAAAAAAAAAAATTGCCGGCCGCCATCTTGAAAAATAGCCCGAATGTCAGGGAAAATGTACGGAGCGGCCATTTTGAAAGAAAAAAAAAAAGAAAAAAAAAGGGCCTCCTCCTTCCCATTTTTCGATAAAACAGGACGCTAAACATGTGTTTTTTTTAATTTGGCCTTATATAAAAAAAAAAAACGATCCAACTGTACCGGTAGTTATTCTTTAAGCCACTGGAACTGCGTAGAGTTCCGTAGTGTGGCGTACCGACTACGCAGAAATTAGGCTGCGTATTAATGGGAAAATAGTTCTGCGTAGGTTATGCGTAGGCTGGCGTACAGGTTTGCTTATGGTTGCTTACTGTGTGAAAGCTTTTACTGCTTTGTCGATCTGGCGTAGGGTAGCATACTGTTGCGTAGGCATGTAGCGTAGTGTTGCGTAAAAAGGCGTACTTTCTGCGTCAAGTTTCTACGCCGAAAGTACGTGAACAAAATTAAACATGTTGAATTGTTTTCGTTCATCTTGCGTACCAGTTCCGTAGTGTGGCGTACCGACTACGCAGAAATTTGGCTGCGTATTATAATGGGAAAATAGTCCCTGCGTAGGTTATGCGTAAGCTGCATGGCGTACAGATTTGCTTATGGTTGCTAACTGTGTGGAAAGCTTTTACTGCTTTGTCGATTTGGCGTAGGGTAGCGTACTGTTGCGTAGGCATGTAGCGTAGTGTTGCGTAAAAAGGCGTACTTTCTGCGTCATGTTTCTACGACGAAAGTACGCGAAAAAAATTAAACATGTTGAATTGTTTTCGTTCATCTTGCGTACCAGTTCCGTAGTGTGGCGTACCGACTACGCAGAAATTAGGTTGCGTATTAATGGGAAAATAGTCCCTGCGTAGGTTATGCGTAAGCTGGCGTACAGGTTTGCTTATGGTCGTTACGGTGTGGAAAGCTTTTACTGCTTTGTCGTTCTGGCGTAGGGTAGCGTACTGTTGCGTAAAAAAGCGTACTTTCTGCGTCAAGTTTCTACTCCAAAAGTATGCGAAAAAAATTAAACATGTCAAATTGTTTTCTTTTATATTGCGTACCCCTTTCCGTCCCTCAGCATATAGTAACGTAGGCCAGCGTAGTTGGTACGCAATACTACACAACTCTACGTATTGACCCCACGCCAATTAGAGACCTGTCAGTGTCACAAATAAAGTATTAAAAATATGCTCATCTGACCCTAATTAAATGCCTAAAACCCCTGAGCTTTCGGGGGTTTATAGCCCCTTGAAACCCGTGGACCCCACGCCTATATACACTCAACCCGCTGCGATCTAACTGACCCCCCCCCCCCCCCCCACTTTGAAAAACGGTTCTTGGAGCCTTCATGTAACATGCAAGAATGGTGCATGATGATGCAGATTTTTTTCTGCACCCCCCCCCCCCCCCCAAACAATGTTACTCATTACGCAACTGATTGTTTTGCAATGCATGAAGTCACATGCTTCTGTCTGGTTGATATTGAACTATTAATATGCAAAAGTACAATTCATAACCTTATTTAATGCTTTCTTGTAATTTACTGTAAATATAAGAAACAAATTTATGACACTTCGGCCCGCACGCTGTTGTGTTTACGGGTTGTTCGATGGATGGTAGACGTATGTGTAGTTGTATAGTTGTACGAATATTGGCCTGCTTGGCCCCCCATACTCTTCGACTCGAGCGCAGCTCAGCTCAATCAGTCAAAGCGCCCCGCCCGCAGCACCATGTATACTGTATAGCTTGCGACTGAACTGTCAGTCCAATGGTTTTCTCTTGAAAACTTTCCTTTAGAAAATGATAATCAAAATTCAGTATACATGTCCGTAATAATCACAAAATAAGCTTTGATTTCATACCTCCATTCACGAAAACTATATCAAAATCGCGGCAATCATGATGGAAATAGGTCTCTAAGTTTGGACGTCGACGGGAATTAGCCCCGTGTATCAGCTCTGGCTCGTGCAGCGCAGCTAGTACAAAGCAAACCCTATAGCAAGACGCTTTACTCTCGGTGATCCCGCCCTTTGCATAGAGCATTTAATACGCAACATAATGTGAGTTGTTGGGCAGCTGTTGTGTGTCTCTTTGAGAACTGCAAAGAAATGAGTGTGATCGGCGGCATGCAGTCTATATAGAGAATATCATATAGAAAGATACCTAACACGGGGTAAGTCGTACCCATTCAGCGTGCATTTAATACGCAACTTGTTATGTTGAATATCCATGAGGTATCTCTGTCGTCACGCATATCCTGCATTATGCATATCGCGTCTGTTTTCGTCCTGGACGTCGACACGGAGGAGGACCTCGGGCGGGGTATAGCCAATTCGACAGAGTAGAGTCTCCCGCGGACGATGGCACCGGTCACCGGTACCCCGAGGGGAGGGTTTAGGAGGAGAAAGCTGCACCAACTTGGGTCGGCGATCTCATTAAAAAACAATAGAATACAAAGGCCGGCGGAGACGTCATGCCCCCCGCGGAGCCTTAGCGTATTACTATTATAGGAGAGGAGATGCATGCTCATGAGTTCATTATACGATCTATCCGCACTCGAGTTGAGGCTGTGTGTATCTATTGCACGAAGCCATTAGGCTGAGTGCGATAGATACACACAGCATGAACGAGGGCGGATAGATCGTATAATGAACGAATGAAAACATGCATCATTTGTTTTATACAACGAAACTCCTAGATCCTTGTTATTTGATGTAAAAAGAATTCATTCAAGATTGTTTCGTGACAGTATATGGCTGACAAATAAACCTCAAGTTTAATAAGGCTTAATTTAGTGCGCACACATAGCTATATATATATAGCAAGCGCATACCCATTTACGCATAGTGCTGCGCAAGAATAGGCTCATGCTCACGCAGTATTAAGCGCTGAAACCTCTACGCGCACCACTGCGCTCTGAAAACGAGTTCAATAGTACTGGTAAATACTCCTTTTCCTGAAAACGAGTGCAATATCCTCAGTAAATGAATCACACGTGACCGCGCATGACCAATCATTTGATTAGGATCTAGGAGTGAGTTGTATAATATGGAATAACCTTTGGATAAGTAATTTAGGTGAACTGTTTGGTACGTGATCTCAACTCTGCGAAATATTTCACTTTCTTGCAAAGATTAGGATTATTTCATAAGTATCTGTTTAATACTTGTTTGATCGCCTACTAACCCACATGTTTTATTTAAAACACCAGATTAATCCGTGTATCGCATGTATTTTATGCCTTTTACAGAAAAATGGAGACTTTACCATGTCTACAGGAAGTCGAGATGATATGTCTTTCCGGAGACATACCTCATACTAGTCACTTAAAACTGTGCAACGCTCTGGGGTACTCGTATAATGGGTATCAATTAATTTTCGCGAATCGTCGAGGTAACTACAATGAGGCTATGACGGAAATCCTGTTCAAATGGAATACTAAACAAACAGACACAAGTCGATCACGATCAATCCTGGCGAAGAAGCTTCATGATGTGGAACTTGGGGGACTGGGAAAAAAATTGTCTGAAGGTAAGGAATAACTTAAATGCAACTGAATGAACATTATCTATAAATTCAAAGTAAATTTGATCAGTCTAGCAGTCTAACTGCACATGTGTTTAGGTGTATTGTTCGATTTCTAAAACGAAAATATTGTTCATATCTAAAATATAAATAATGTTTTAAAGACACTCATACTGTTTTCACACTGGCAATATTTTGCTTAACCCCGTACTATAGGTGGGGTTAAAGGGGGGGGGGGGGTTAGCCCCACCTATAGTACGGGGTTAAGCTTATTCCACTTTCTTTTCACACTGGCAAAAATTTGCTTAACCCCGTACTATAGGTGGGGTTAAAGGGGGGTCCTAGCCCTACCTATAGTCCGGGGTTAAGCCTATTCCACTTTCTGTTCAGACTCGTATTTACCAAAGTGGGCTAACCCCACCTATAGTACGGGGTTAACTAACCCTGCAAAATAGCAGGGCTAACCTCGCAATTGTGGTGCTAACTCCGCAATTGCGGTGCCAAGCAAATGAATGAGAACAGAAACGAAAAATAGTCTGGGACTACGCAGTGAAGCGAATTAATTAATTCCATGGCCATGGCTAGTACGGGGCTAAGGAATTGCAGTGAGAAAAGTAGTCAGCTCTCATGGGGAATTCGATACCGTTCGGGTGTTTACCCAATAACAGGTGTTTTCAATCACCAGGGTTAATCTTCAGTTTTATGACCATAAAACTTTATGTAATGCTTTGCTTTTCCCTCACCCGATCGACTCTCGAGTATTTTCCAAGAGATTAGGGCGGAATTCTTGACTGGCCAACGGGTTTGCTGTGTACAGATTTGTACTCCCATTCATGGTATTTGCACCAAGTCTGGTGTCAGCGAATTATAGCCTTCTGCACATGGAAACTGACGCGTGACTCCCTTTAATGGTTGATTTTCTCGAGCCATGGATGCATATTAAACATCGTAATGACTGTGTATACGTTTCCTGTAGGTGAATATCTCCCAAGTCAGCAGGAGCCACATGGACAAGAAGCGACTCCACTGCAAAGTATCCCAGGTATGCAGGCGCGGATCCAGGATTTCTTAGCAACTCAATGAATGATATCTACATTTTGGATTTGTATATTGAAATTTAAAGTAAATTTAATCAGTCTAGCAGTCTAACTGTAATTTTTCTTAGGTGCATTATTTGATTTCTGAAAATTAAAATTATCCGTATCAAAATATAAGAAATGTTTTGATGTCCAATTCTCTCGAGCCATGGATGCATAAATAACATCATGATTGGCTATGTATACATTTCTTGTAGGTGAATATCGCCCAAGGCATCAGGAGCCACATGGACAAGAAGCGACTCCACTGCAAAGTAGCTCAGGTATGATTGCATTGATACGTGGATTCTTCTCCGTGAAAAGAAGGGGAGAGAGGAGGGGGTGGGTGGTGGTGGTGGGGGGGGGGGGGGGGTTCTACAAGAATATGCCATTCAGACGATATCTTAAGCATAGCCCATAGGTCATTTTGAAGAAACCAAAATTGCCCCAATGTAAACAGTCGCTTAAATTCAACCCAATAAACAATATATTTATTGTATGATTTGTATGTTATTCGAAGTAGATTTGACCAGTGTAGCAGTTGAAATAAATTAGGTGTATTGTTTTATTTCTGGAATCTAAATATTGTTCATATCTAGTTATAAATTATGTTTTGATGTCCATTTCTCTCGAGCCATGGATGCATAAATAACATCATGAATGACCATGTATACATTTTCTGTAGGTGAATATGTTCCAAGTCAGCAGGAGCCACATGGACAAGAAGCGACTCCACTGCAAAGCATCCCAGGTATGATTGCATTAAAACACTGATTCTTCTCCGTGGATAGGGGAAGGCAATTAAACGCGATTAAACATGTTGCACACACAAAGAAGAGGAGAAAACATTAGATTGATATTGCGAACAATTGAAAATAGTTATCAAGAAAGAAAAATACAAATTACCCCATAAATAAATAGATTAAAGCTATACACAATTTCAAAAAGAAAATATAAAAAAGCCAATAAAAAAACAAAAAGAATCAAGCATTTTAAACCTTCTTAACTTTTCATATCGATTTGGTAAGAAACTCTTTCCGACTGTGCTATATAGTCTAATCTCAAATAACGATAGCGTTAAATGGCAATCTAATCTTTGTATTGAGCACTCGTTATAGCGTGAAAACTGAACAATGAAGACAACAGAATTGCGAAAGATTGAAATTAATTAAAACAAATATTAAGAAAATAATGAAGCTTTCAGACATGTCATTACTATATCTTTTATATATATCATATATGTGAATCTCAAGTTGGTAATTTGGTCAATGGATTGTAACATAGTCCCGGCCAACTTTCCCGTTTGTAGTGTAGTAAAATATTTGTTTTTCTTTCTCGTACGTGCCTTCTCCCATTCGGCACTAGTACAAATATTTAAGGATTATATATTATAATTCCTCTAAAAGGAAATTATCCTCCTGAGTAAAACATTTATTTTTGTTTGAAATTGTAGGTGTTTTTGTGTGTGTATTGGAACAGAATATACCATATGCCATCCAGACGATATCTTAAGCATAGCCCATAGGTCATTTTGAAGAAGAAAACAAATTGTCCAAAGGCAAACAGTCGCTTAAATGAAAAGATGATTGGTACTACAAAATCGGAGAATCGAGTTAAAAAGAGCCATACTTAAGCTTTTCGTCTTGCACTCATCAGAGTAAAATGTCAGAATGAAACAGAAAGCCGATTGGAAATAGAACAATATAAACGTCAAACTAAAAGGAACGAAGTGATTATAACGAGCTCTGATTGCTGTCTAAGATGACGGTAAATTAGGCTTATTGCAGCCAGTTATAAGTGGATAATCGCTAAAATAGTACGGGCGTCCGAACAAACTCTTTTTTGTCCGCATGGAAGAGGGTCGGTCAACTCTGAGGCGTGTAAGACGAACAACTTAAGTCGCCTAGATGCAACTCAATAAACAATATCTGAGTATTGTATAATTTGTACACTGTTGGTCAGAATGGTGGAATAATTATTTTTACCCCAATTTATTGAATCATTTTGACAATGATTTATTCCTAATAGATCTAGATAATAGTATACATTCTCAGATTTTATTGAATGCCAATTGGGGAGTGTTTGGTTTGCGTGACTGCTAAAGCATGTGTGTGCTACAATGCTAATCAAATAGGGGACTTACGTCCTTAAGTCATAACTGATAGAAATGGGGATTAATTCCTCATAAAGGGGCACTAATATAGCACATCAGCACGGTTTTGATCCTGGGGGCTCACAGTAACGAGGCCACTGCTTAGCCAATGAATCATGACTGTACGCAGCGGGCGCTAGGGTACGTCGACGCCCCCACAAAAACAAAAAATCAAAGAAAATGCAATACATTTTCAATAATTCATTGTATTTTGCCCCGAACCCCAACATAACAAAATCTTCTATATGGGCATGCCTTGAACCATAATGCATGGCCCTACCAAGGAATTTTTCCTGCTGGGGACTGGGGGAAAATGCAATGAATTATTGAAAATTTATTGCATTTTATTTGTTTTTTGTTCTTGTGGGGGCGTCGACGTACCCTAGGGGGGCTAATACAAGAAGTTGAAATGAATTTAGATGAATTGATTTATTTCTGAAATCTAAATATTGTTCATATCTAAATATAAATTATATGTTAAAGGTTGATTTTCTCGAGCCATGGATGCATACATAACATCGTAAATGACTATGTATACATTTCCTGTAGGTGAATATCTCCCAAGTCAGCAGGAGCCACATGAACAAGAGACGACACCACTGCAAAGTATCCCATGTATGATTACATTAAAACAGTTCTTCTCCGTGAGTCCGTTGACAGGGGGAAGTGGCGGGCTTATACCAGAATATGCCACCCAGACGATATCTTAAGGATAATCCCTAGGTTACTTTTAAGAGAAAGGAGTATTATAGATATTTTAATGTCCAATTCGAATGACAAATCCGCCGAATTGAGATTCTCATATCAGGCTCTCAATTGTGATATAAGACTGCGAAAGTTCAAATGACTTGTCTTTGTCAGACTTCTGTCAAAGAGTTTCATTTTTTCTCCTTTTATGCTATTACAAATGCCTCACATGTTTGTGATCGTCTTCACAAAATTTGATAGCATTAACGGATCATGAATTCCAAATGATTTAAACACGTTGAAGAATTTTTTTTTAGCATGTTCGTATTCAAAAGAAGACAACTTTACAAAAAATAAAATTGATAAGAATAAAAAAATATTGTTAATAAATAATAAATACAAATTACCGACCACAAAATTAAAAATACCCCCCCCTGGAAAATTACCCCCCGAAAAATAACCACAGAGGCCAATTGCGACCCCGCCCCCCCCCCCCCCCCCCCCATCCCCATCGTTTGTCCAATTCCGTTGAAACATTCACCAGCCTTTTTCTTTATTTTATTATGATTTTGTCATAGTCATTTTGAGTTAAGGTAGGATTTTCCTTAATGCTACGTTTACACTATGTTCACGGCGGCCACGGCAACCACGTTTCAGGCCACCGTGGACGAAACGGGATTGACGTGACACAACGCGGGGGACCGTATGGGCAAACGTGACAGGCCGTGATTGCCGTGGATACCGTGTCAGATTTTTAAACTGTCAAAAAATTTGCCACGGCAGTCACGGTGCGGATGAGAAACGTAGTAGGCCGTAATAAACCGGGGTGAACGTAACAAAACGTGACAGTCCGTAATAGGCCGTAACAAAACTTGGGGGTGGTCCGTAGTGGGACGGTTTAAGCGCCCGGCACGCTACGGCGCGTTGCGTTCTACTACGGTCTGACACAACGCGAGGTCTCAGAATACCATGATTGCTATTGCTTGGGAGACTTTCTTTTTATACCGCCGGCACAAACGTGCTCCAAAGCTGACCTGCGTCCACGTCACATCCGTACAAAGCCTTGACAGAACGTGAAAAACGTGTCAGACCTTGATCAGAACGTGGGAAACGTAAGGGACCCCATCAGAACGTGACGGGCCGGGAGGGAACGTTCTGGCATCCGTGGTAGAACGCGGGCCGAACCGTAGTGCGCCTTGGAGTCTCCGGGACTCAGCATCCCCTTCCCCCCACGGCCCGTCACGGATACCGTGGTAGACCGTGAGAAAACTTGGCAAGACGTAACAAAACTTGAATCCAGAGATAAAATTGGTCTAAATCCCACGGCGCACTACGTTTCGGGCAAACGGGGCTGCCGTGGCCGCCGGGAACATAGTGTAAACGTAGCATTAAAGGAATCGCCAGCCCTTCATGTGATAAAGAAAAAACCTCGAAACAATGAAACGTTATGTATTTAATAAGCATCAATCACTTAACGAACCATATTAGGTCGGAGTGGGAAGGGGTTGAGATTAATGGCGTACAATAAGACATTTAATGTTATATTTGCTTGTATCATTCCAGGCATCTACAGTAAGAAGATCTCGAAATCATTGAATGTTCAGCGATGTCGTGAAAAGTTGGAGAATAAGTACCTTAATCAATTGTGCAAAATTCCAATGAAACCGTGGGATAAAAGTGTTTATGCTGAGTTCAAAGATATGCATACGGTTGTCACAATGGTGAAGAAGGACGCTCGTGGACAAGACACGAAAAAGAAGGAAATACTCCAGGGTTCTGTTGGTGAAATATTTTCGACGAAAGTAAATGGCAGACTGCCCTCTCGAATCCTCATATCGGCCCCAGCCGGACGAGGGAAAACCACGGCTGTTGCTAAGATGGCTTACGACTGGGTTCACAGAGAAAAGGGGTCAGCATTAGAACACCTGCCACTTCTGTTTGTTGTGAAATTCCGAAACACCAGTCAGCGTACAACGATCGGGGAAGCAATTAAATCCCAACTATTAAGTGATGTTGATGATCTTACACCAGAGGGTCTGGAGAGCTTCATTAGAGAGAATCAGGGAATTTGTCACATCATACTAGACGGACTAGATGAGTATGCCGGTATTTCTTCTTCAAACCGAAGCTCAGGGAGCAATATGGTCAGTGTCATCCGCTGGGAGGAATTTCCAGAGTGTCGGGTCCTTGTAACAACACGCCCCCACCTGGAAAACTTCTTCAATAAAGAAGATCTTTCAACGGTATACACAAAGATGTGGATCGAAGGATTCTCACTAGAGAGCTCACGTGAGTACATCAACAAGTTCTTTGCTTCGACTTCGAGTCCTGATAGTGGGCGTGATCTGAAAGTTTACCTTGGTGACCAACCACTTATTGATGAACTTGCTAAAACACCTCTATTTTGTCTCATGATCTGTCATTTATGGAGCGACGGGAGTTTCAACACTGAAACTGCAACACAAACAGAATTATTAGACAGCGTGAATATTTTTTTGATGCACCATGCCAATGCCCGATCAAAATCAAAAGGCAAACGAATAACGGACGAAAATCTAGGCGAAATCATTCGTAAGCTGGGTAAGGTTGCTTTAGCTGGTCTACTCGATGATTCTAAAAAGCTTGTCTTCACGCCCCATGATTTCCGAAGAGTTCCTTCTATCCTGGACAGGGCATGTGAGCTCGGGATAGTATCCAAAACGACGTTTGCTATAAGGAGGCTCCCACGATCTCACAATACCACTTCATGCACTACTATTGAGTTTTATCACAAACTCGTTCAAGAACACTCGGCTGGGAAATACCTCGCTGCTAAAACGAAGAAATTTATGCTACGACTGAAGATTTCAAAGTTGGACAGACTGCTGCACAAGATCAAAGCAAATATCGGTGACTATGAGAATCTCCTCCGATTCGCTGCTGGCACAGATAACAGCCTCTGTATTCGAATAATGGAGGCGCTCCTTGCAAACAGCCGTTTGAATGAGAGCGAGCGATATCGCATTATACTTGACTGCTCATCAGAGACCAAGGCTACTGAAGGAAATGTGTCTTCGTTGGTTCAAAGATGTGTGAAGGCAGAGAGCATGGTTCTAAAGGCACCAACTGTCTACACCGTCGTTGGGATGCAAAATCTTCCAAAGCAACTAAAACGGGAGGTATGCGCATTTTCATTTCACAAATTGTGTTAACAGTAATCATTAAATATAGGTTTTCTAAACTTTAATTCCCTTGCCATAACTAAAAGTTTTAAAAAATAGCAAATTGTTTGTATAGTTTTGTTTTAATTCATATTTATTTCAAATTAATAGCACGGAAGAAAATTAGTTTATTTAAAATTAGTCACGAACGTAAAGAAGGTGAGAAAGAAAATAAAACATTGTTTCTTACTGAGTATTCTCAGATAAGACCAGGCCATAGTCTGGACTGCTGTAATGGTCACCACAAACAAACTAGACTTTAATCTTCACCAACTAATCAATGCTACTATATTTGTGACATCTCTTTTGCCCCTCTCCCTCTTCCTCTCTCTTTCTCTTCCCTCCCCTCCCTCTCTCTCTCTCTCTCTTCAAAATAGGTTAAGTCAGTAATGTTTGAGGGGTCTACTCTAACTACCGACGTGACGAGTGGACTATGGTCCTGCCTCGAAGCATTTTCGATGATACATACACTCACAATCTCAGACTCCTCTCTCAGTTTCCCTCCATCTCATCCTGGGCTTCCATCCGTCAAAAAGCTATCAGCCAAACGAGTGACGTCACAAAGCTATGAAGGTCTGCTCTCGTCGCTTCCTGGCTTGGAAGAGGTCGATATCATAATCGGAGATGCAAATTCAGCAGACATATCTCAGATCCAGACTAGTCTACCTCGACATCTGACGGGACATGATCTCACACGCATCAACCCCGATTCTTTCACATCAGAGGGGAATGTATCAAGCAAGTCTAGAAAGAGGATGATAGGACTGGGTTTGTTCATCACAACATGTCAGGCGATATTGTCCGGAGTAGTTTTCGGACCCAATGAAACAGTGATCGATCTAGTCCAGACTTCTACGCGTTTAATGTCAGCTAGCCTGTATGTAGAACAGTAAGTTACTGTTAAGCTAAGTATAATTGATTAAAGTTTTCTATACCCTCCCGTTTTTTGCTCAATTGTTATTGTATCCCCCCGGCAGTATGCCGGTGGGGTACTTTGGATTCAGCAGCGTTAGACCGCCGCCGCGTAATATTCTTGTGTACACTCTAACGCCCACATTACTTGACGGATTTCTTTCAACTTTTGTATGGAGGTGTATCTTGGTATAATTTACACACATATAACTTTTGGTGATGCTGCCTTTAGTGTTCCGTCTTCTATAGGGTAAAAGGCCAAATTTTAATGGATGGTTTGTGTGCGCTCTATAGGCCACATTTTTCAAGTGATTTCGTTCAAATTTTGAGCGAAGGTGTATCTTTTTTCTTTGGGGGGGGGGGGGGACGGTAAGTATATCTTTATTTAATTTCACATCTAAGGAAATTATTTTTCGAATATTGAAATATCGTCCCTTTATAAAATTAAGATCTTCAACTTTAGTTTATAAGCAAAAATACTAAAATTCTGCAATATTTTTATATTCTTAAAATGGAGCATGTAAGTGAAAATAATTATTTAAATCGACTGATCGTGATATTTGTTTCTTCTTCTTAGCCTTGTACAATTATTTGATTAGAACATTCTCAGTACTACACGTATTCATTCTTTTTTCTTCTTAAAAAACCCCGCTGTATATAGATTCATCTAATAAATATACAGGATCCCTAATCATCGTGTTCGCCCATTGTCATGATACTTTTTAGCAAACAACGTTAAAAGTGAAACGGCACACCAACACTGCACATCTGTCTTGTAATCAAATATCCCTTGTTCCACTCCTTTTCATTTAACTGTAGAATGTAATTGAGTCAGGCACTATACCGTTATAGAAAGATTATTTTAATGATATGTACGTGGGAAATATTGGTAATGGTGATGTTTTAGATTTATGCATATAGAAACAATTATATTCAAGGCAGCCTTGAATTCGCCTCTTGTTTTAAGATGAAAATGGTTTTTGCTGGTACCTGAGAGTTAAGATACAAGTTATAAAATGTCACGTATCCTGTATGCCCTTATCGTTAAAAAAAAAATTACGCCACATCCATAGTATGGATACCAATATCAGCATCAATCACAAAATAAGAACTACAACGCCAGTAGAGCAATATGAATATTATAGACTATAGATAAAATGAATGCCATTGTTGTATTATACAGAGATTCTCCGTTAGTTTGTACCGATCTGATTTTATAAATATTTTTTAATTTTAATTCTGACTTGTCATATTTTGACTAATACTTGCCTCACACTGAATTCAATCCATCAAAGTGACCAGACCTTACAGTTTTCAAATATTCAAAATAAAGAGGCCTTTACATGAATTTGGGAGAAAAAATATTTAAAAATATATATGCAGGAAGAAACTTCCGCAGAATTCCTTATTACTTTTTGACCCAATTAAATATTTTTCTCAACATTACACCACTATTGACGTTGTTAAGACTCTTTGGCAAAACGACTGCATAACATTTAAAGTGATCTCGAATCTTTAACATTTGTTCAAGTTGTAATTCTTTTTGAATTATTCTTTTAATCAATTTTTTTTCCCTCATGTTTATTCGCCTGTACTTTTACTTGGAACTGGTGGGGGGGGGGGGGGGACGTACAGAATATAACCACCAGCTCCATATTACACTCTTAAGTTGACCTCATACAATCTTATTACAATGCAGGCAATTTCTTTTTTAATTTAAACATTACCAAACAAAAACAAAAATAGACAAGACAAAATACGTACAATTTACATCGAAAGTGTAAAAATACAGACAGAAAAGGAAAGGGTTCAGCGTGTACCCAACAGGTCATATTGCATGAATGTAGAAACACCCTATACGAAGGTGTATCTTGGTATAATGTACAAGCCTATAGATGTTGGTAATGCTACCTCAAGTGTTCCGTGTTTTATAGGGTCAATGGTCATATTTTGAGAGATGGCTTGTGTGCACTCTAGTGTGCGGTCTAACTGCATCATTCCTTGACGGATTTCTTTCAAATCTTGTACGGAGGTTTTTCTTGGTATAATCCACACACTTAAAACTTGTGGTGATGCTGCCCCAAGTGTTCCGTCTTGTATAGGAAAAAGGGCTATATTTTTGTTGATGGTTTGTGTGCGCTCTATAGGCCACATTTCTCAAGGGATTTCTTTCAAATTTTGAGCGAAGGTGTGTCTTGGTATAATCTACAAGCCTATAGATTTTGGTGATGCTACTTTTAGTGTTCCGTATTGTATAGGGTCAAAGGTCATGTTTTAATAGATGTCTTGTGTGCACTCTAGTGTGCGGTCTAACTGCATCATTCCTTCACAGATTTCTTTCAAATTGTGTATGGAGGTTTTTCTTGATATAATCCACACACTTAAAACTTGTGGTGATGCTGCCCCAAGTGTTCCGTCTTGTATAGGAAAAAGGGCTATATTTTTGTTGATGGTTTGTGTGCGCTCTATAGGCCACATTTCTCAAGGGATTTCTTTCAAATTTTGAACAAAGGTGTGTCTGGTTATAAACTACAAGCCTATAGATTTTGGTGATGCTGCTTTCAGTGTTCCGTATTGTATAGGGTCAAAGGTCATATTTTAATAGATGTCTTGTGTGCACTCTAGTGTGCGGTCTAACTGCATCATTACTTGACGGATTTCTTTCAAAGTGTGTGTGGAGGTGTATCTTGGTATGATCTACACACTTATAACTTTTGGTGATGCTGCCCCAGTTTTCCGTTTTCTATAGGGTAAAAGGCCATATTTTTGTGGGTGTCTAGTGTGCGCTCTGCAGGTCATATTTCATGACGGATTTCTTTCAAATTTTGTATAGAAATCTTGGTACAATTGGTACAATCCACACATCTATTTATTCTGGTGACGCTGCCCTTATTGTTCCATCCTTTATAAGGTCAAATGTCATATGTCCATTTTGTGCGCTGTTACTCCCACATTTCTTGACGGATTTCTTTCAAATTTTTAATGGAGGTGTACCTTGATCAAATCTACACATCATATAACTCCGTTTAGTCTCATTTGACAACGCCCCCTATCGTCAGAGTCAGCAGCCTAACATGTTAGCCTAAGGACTTTTACCAATAAATCGTTAAAAATTCATTTTTTGTTTAAATGAAAAGCATATCCACCCCGACGTACGTTGAAACTAGCTCTTTCATTGGAACCCTCATGTCCCATTGACTTTTGAAAGTTCAACCAAGTAATTTGTGTAAAATAGGTCGCAAGCTCGCCATTGCATATATAACGCATGTGTAACAAGTCGAACTTTGGACGCAATTTACCACGCGATTGTAAGATTATAGGTCAAGCACAAGAAGGATAAGAAGCACGAATTATCAGATATCAGTTCTGCTTGGTTCATTATGTCCACTTCAGCCAACCCCCCACCTCAATTTTTCGATTTAGTATGGGCAAACATTTTGCCGAGGTAAGCAAAAACATGAATATTCATGAAACACCATGGACTATTCGATTATTAACAGAGGGTGCAATTGTGCACCACATCAAACTCCCCTACTTTCAGTCAAGTATTTCATTGTATTATGTAGTTTGGTAGGTTTATTTTACTAACTGTTTAATTATCAGATATCAATGATAGTTTAAAGATATGGAAAAGGTTCTTGTATTTTATATTTAGCTAAGCAATCTCACATACAAATTCACTACCAAGTGTTGTCTAATCCGCCGATTGCCGTCTGCTGTATACGTCCAGCGAGCGCAAATGAGACAACCGGAGCAATATGCTTTAGTGTTTGGTGATGTTGCCACATGTGTTCCGTCTGTTATAGGGTCAAAGGTCATATTTTGGTGGCTGTCTTTTGTGCGCTCTAACTGCCACATTTCTTGTCAGATTTCTTTCAAATTTTCTACAGAGATGCATTATACTCTAATCTACTGGTACACACATATTGTTTTGTTGATGCTGCTCCTAGTCTTGACAATAGTCCGATCCACTACTGGCGATCTATACGTCAACTTTTGTCTCAGGGAGGGGAGAGGGGATTTTTGTCCCTCCTTTGAACATAAGGATGAGACAAAATCTCTGCCACTGCCGGGTGATACATTCGCATTGCGCGGCAATACAGATTGCGATATTTCTGGTTGATATGGGCATCACAGTGCGTTGTATTCATCTACTAGACTAATGCATTAAACCAGTCCTTAAATCATGTTAATTACCAATGTATCAATCTGAACTCGATTTGTATTACTAATATTCCTTGGAATTTGTGTTTAGACAAAGGTCATATAATATATTACATGTACATATCTCCTCTCAAAGTTTCCTAAAGAGGACATTTAAAAAAATGCTCTTAAAACGAAACGTTAACCATTGATCATTAATGGATTTAGCCTTAGAGAAAAAAAATGGTTGAATTTTGAGAACAAGATATAAATAAAACAACCAATTGTTAAATGGATGTGATTTTAAGGAACATGGCTTTCACGTTATTATTTGTGAGATCGAAATATTTCAAAATTTCTACTGAATAATATTGTTATCATACAATATTTGTTGTAAGATTTGTTTTAAGTCACACGTACAATTAGCAATGACTAATATGTTGAATAAGACTAATTTTGTTTTCACTTTAAAACATGTTGGTCGTAATTTGAAATTCACAAACGTTTAAAGTGGTTACATGTTATCCTTACTTCTTCATATCTCTTTAAAATGATTTAGGCTTTCTAGCTCACTAAACTTCGTTCAAGAGTCATGTCATGTAAGTATGCTCTTATTGTTCATGCCCCTTCTCATTTGTTTTGTAACTTTTAAGAAAGCATTCACACTTCCTACCAAATGAGTAATTAAAGTATCAAAAATAGAATTTCTTTGAAAACATTACAATGACTTCAGTTCAGCTCGGTCTTTATTCATAAATCATATTTTACGTAACAAATTATATAATTTCGTTCATGCGAGAAATATTATTATATTAGCAGAACACAGGTATTTGAAATGAACATCAAATCATATAGAATGAATGAAATGACTTCGGTCTGCTCGTATTAGTTGTTAACTAACAACTAAATAAGGCAATGGAAATGGGGATATTATGGAACGTTAAAAACATACCTAGTACCTTTACGTATTGTAGCATAACACAGTCATAAGTATGATCCAGTTGTGGAAACGAAGAAGAATAATTATGAAACGCATTCAAAGGAATCGTTTTCTTTTATAATGTACAGTTTGCCTATCTTTTATTACAAATATATGATAGCGGTTCAAAGATTTTGATCGGAAATTGTAGCTAAGAACTTAATTAAGATAGGAAAATGTTGTTAGTCCTAATCGCGTGTCGATCAATATATCATCTGGGTTAATACGATTTCGAGGTAGTTTTGTTTGATTTTGTTTCTTCTCATTCCCTCTCTAAACAGGAGATATCTTTCTCGCAAGAAATGCTGTCATATTTGTAGTTTTTGCTCCCTTTTTAACGATGTGCATGTTGTGTGTTGACAGTGTTGTAACAATGACGTTTTTTTTCTTTCTGTATGTCATCATAGATTGAAATGTGGACAATCAAGGACTGCCAGCTATCTACTGAGATGATCGAAAAGTTGTGGTCCAGCCTCAGATCCTACACCCCACATAACCAGCTCACCATCTCAGACTCATCTCTCAGATTCCCTTCATCTCCTCCGGAGCTTCCATCTGTTAAAAAGCTCTTAGTTAAGAGATTGACGTCACAAAGCTATGAAGGTCTGCTCTCGTCCCTTCCTGGCTTGGAAGAGGTCGATATCACTATCGGAGATGCAAATACAGAAGACATATCTCATATCCAGACTAGTCTACGTCGACAGCTGACGGGACATGATCTTACAGGCATCAACCCACATTCCTTCACGCCAGAGGGGAATGTATCAAGGATGTCAACAAAGAGAAAGAGAGGACTGGGTCTTCTCATCACAGACTGTCAGGCGATATTGTCCGGAGTAGTTTCCGGACCCAAGGAAACAGTGATCGATCTTGTCCAGTCTTCAACGCGTTTAATGTCAGCTAGCCTGTATGTAGAACAGTGAGTAACTGTTAAGCCAAGAAATTCTATTCCCTCCCATGTTCTTCAAAATTGTTATTGGTATGGGCATCACCGTGCATTTTATTCCTTTCGTTAGGCTGATGCGTTAAACCAGTCCTTTAATCATGTAAAATACCAAAGTATCAACCTGAAGTCGATTTAACTTACGAAAAATATTCTTGGAAGTTTTTGTTTCGACAAAGTCATGTAATACATTTATATTTATATATCCTCTCAACATTTTAGTAGAGATTCTTAAACAGGAAATATAACAATGTAACCATGTGATCATTATTGGATTTAGCCTTAGAGAATTTTTTTTTTGAATTTTGAAGAACAAAATATTAATTGTGTAGCTAATGTTTCCCAGGTAATGACTATAATGGCTTTCACATTATTATTTGTCAGATCGAAATATTTCAACATTTTGACTGGAAAATATTGGTATCATCCAATATTCGCTGTAAGATTATTTTAGGTCAAACGTACGATGAGCCATGAATAATATGTTGATGTGTCTTCTATTTTAAACATATTAGTCGTAATTTGTTATTCACAAACGTTTAACGTGGTTACATGCTATCCTTAATTCTTCATCTGTCTTTGAAATGATGTAGGTTTTTCTGGTCAATAAACCCCAATCAAGATGCATTGCATGTAAGTATGCTCTAATTAATAATAATAATAATAATAGCTCACATTTATAATGCGCCTAATACTACGTTTCTAGGCGCGGAACATATTATTACCCCCGGTCATCGGATTCAGGCTTACCCGCACACAAGGTATGCACATTCTCCACTCCCTGGGGAGCATTCCAGCCAGTCGCCATTTTACAAGCGCCACTTGCTAATCAAACCACATTAGCTTTCGCATCCTACCGGGTACCCATTTTAACACCTGGGTGGAGAGTGGCAAATGTAGATCAATGTCTTGCCAAAGGACATTAGTGCCGCGGCGGGACTTGAACCGCGGACCTTGTGATCCACAGTCCGGTGACTTATCCACTCGACCACGACACCTCTACGACCTTAATGACCGTACGCCTTATTTATTTCGTATTTTTTAAGAACGCAATTCGCGACACAGACGCCATCCAGGTGAATAGAATTTTGTAAAACGGGTGCATGCATTTCGCTTTGAAAAATTCGAGAACGTGATGTTCTTTGCACTAAACTAAGACAATTGCAACAAAGTAACATTGTTTTGTTGTTGAAAGAATACAATCAATTATTGCATTGTGAATTTAGATGGTTCAAAAGTCATTGCATTTTCAACTTCACTGGTGTTGAATTATATCTGCCCACATACAGTATCAATATTTATGTGTGCATTTCATTATAGAATACTAGGCTTAAGATACAGCAGTGCCAGCTATCTACTGAGATGACCGAGAAGTTGTGGTCTTACCTCAGATCCTTCACCTTACTGAAACAGCTCAGCATTTCGGACTCCTCTCTCAGTTTCCCTCCATCTCCTCCTGAGCTTCCATCCGTCACACAGCTATCAGCTGAGAGAGTGACGTCAAAAAGCTATGAAGGTCTGCTCTCATCGCTTCCTCGCTTGAAAGAGGTCGATATCACAATCGGAGATGCAAAACCCGAAGACATATCTCAGATCCAGACTAGTCTACGTCGACATCTGACTGGACAGGATCTCACACACATCAATCTCCATTCCTTCACGTCAGGGGGGAATGTATCAAGGATGTCGAAAAGGAGTATTAGAGGACTGGGTCTTTTCATCACAGACTGTCAGGCGATATTGTCCGGAGTAGTTTTCGGACCTAGGGAAACAATGATCAATCTTGTCCAGTCTTCAACGCGTTTAATGTCAGCTAGCCTGTATAAGGAACAGTGAGTAACTGTTACACCAAGTAAAATGTATTACACTTTTCTATTCCCTCCCGTTTTCTCCTGAATTGTTATTGATATGGGCATCACCATTCGCTAGGCTGATGCCGTAAACCAGTCCTTAAATTGTGTTAATTACCAGAGCATCAACCAAAAGTCGATTTAACTTGCAAAACAAACTAATTGAAGTTTTTGTTTAGACAAAGGTTATAATATATATATATATATACCCATATATATAGCCTCTCAAAGTTTTAAAAAAGAATTCTGAATATGAAATATAAAGATTATCTCAAAACAAAACGTTTACCATCTGATCATTAAAAGATTTAGCCTTAGAGAAAATTTGGTTGAATGCAGAAACAAAATATAAGTTGTGTTGGTCATATTTCCCCGGAAATTACAACAACAAAAAACAATTGTTTGGACCGCTCACTGTGAATGGATATGATTTTATGAAAAAAAGGGGGCTTTCACATTATTGTTTGTCAAAACGAAATATTAAAAACTCAAGTTTTACTGAATAATATTGGTATCATACAATACTTGCTGTAATATTATTTTATGTCATACGTATGATGAGCCATGAATTATATGCTGAATAAAACTAGATTTTTCTTCATTTTTAAACATGTTGGTCGTAAGTTGTTATTCACAAACGTTTAAAGTGGTTACATGTTATCCTTACTTCTTCATCTCTCTTTGAAATGATGTAGGTTTTCTAGGGCACTAAACTCCGATCAAGATGCATTGCATGTAAGTATATGCTCCAATTGTTCAAGCCCATACGCATCATTTGTTTCGTGAATATTTAAGAAAGCAATTCGCACTTCCTACCGAATAGGTAATTCAAGTATGAGAAATAGCACCCTTTTTTACAAATGCGATGACATCAGTTTAGTTCGGTCTTGAGTCATAACTCATATTTTGGATAAAGGGGCTGTAGCAAGACGAGACTATGCATCTTTACCGAGGCCCACTTGGGGAAAATCGGGTATAATACGACTACGGACGACATGACCGCAGTAGGCCCACATATTAACGTGCGTGCGACATACTCGAAACCGAAGCGTGAGGAGGACTTCGGTCTGTTTCGCGAACGCTAGCGCGCTGACCCAGTTAAAGGTAATACAAAGTTTGGGGAAATTTTGAAAATTGGGTGGATAGTGATTCTTTACAATTTTTATATATTTGGATGCCCCTGTGAAGGTATTACAAGCGCTAGAAAATTTAGCCACTAAAACACCTCTGCTTTCGAGAAAAATTGAATACAAGAATTTACCAGTGCTCCCGGTAAATTTTGATAAATTTAAAATAGCGCCTACGGCCGTACAATGGTAGCTGCGACCATGAAAATCCCAGAATATGTAGTTGTGATATATAATTTCCAAACGGGAATAGCTAATTGGTAGATTTTAGTCAAGAAACATTGTTTTATAGCTTAATTAATATCTCGACCTTGAGAGGGAGCTTGCAACATAAAGCGTTTATTAATAACAATTTCATAATTTTAGACTCGATTTCAACCGCGACAACGATCAATGAATATTGTAGGATCGCATATGCTTACACTTTGTTCATTTGAACCAAGTTCAAGACCCCATACACAAACTTGGTATTACCTTTAATCAAGTCCATTTGTGTACGTGCAGTCGCCAAAAGAAGACGTAGATGGCGTCAGCCAGTAATTCCTATCCTACAACCCCTGTAAGTAAACACATTATATATTTTCGTTCATGCCAGAAATATAATTATACTAGTAGTTTACATGTCATTGTAATGAACAATAACATATGGAATTTATTAAATGTTTTTGGTCTGCTTAGAGTTATTGTTAAAATTGGAAATAGGGATTACACAATTGTGGGAACGAACAAAGAACTGTTAAAAAAAATGCATTAAAAAATAAGGAAGGGGGCAGGGAGCACTATTTTTGTTGGGGGCCAGCCCCCCCTCTATATCTACCACTGCTAGTCCTAGACGTATGTCGATAGTATCAGGTGAGTTCAAATAATTTCAAGAAAGTTTTTGTTGATGTTTCTGTATTCTACTTTCTAGACAATCGGTACATTTCTCCTAAGAGTATTCCGTCTTGTAGATTTTACTCCATTTTTAACAATTTGAATATGTTGTAACAATGACAACTTTTTCTTTTTGTATGTCATCATAGCCTGAAATGTGGACAATCAAGGACTGCCAGCTATCTACCAAGGTGAGCGTCAAATTGTGGTCCTGTCTCAGATCCTTCACCTCACTGAACCATCTCACCATCACAGACTCCTCTCTCAGTTTCCCTTCATCTCCCCCTGAGCTTCCATCCGTCAAAAAGCTAATTGCCGAGAGAGTGACATCACCAAGCTATGGAGATCTGCTCTCATTGCTTCCTGGCTTGAGAGATATCGATATCACTATCGATGATGCAGAGAGAGACATACCTCAGATCACGACCTGTCTTCGTCGGACCGGAGGACAGCAGCTCACACGCATCAAAATTACAGCACCGTTATCACTCCCATCAGACAAGAAGAGTGTATCGAGAGAGACGATGACAGGATTGGGTCTTCTGATCAGAAAACAAACCAAGAACCTGCGGCAATTATGTCTGGCCGGGATGGAGTCCTTGGACGAACAAGTCTTGGTTGACCTCATCAGGTGTTGCAGACGGGTGGAGACGATATCAAATGTGTGGTAGGTTCTCGTTAAAATCTTGTACAAGATAGATTACAATCCTATTAGACGACCCTATTCAGTTAGTCTGCCGTGGTAACGGTACGAATGCATGGAAGGAGGAAAAGGTTTAGACGTAGGTGTAGCCTCCTATTTTTAAAAATATTTTGTTAATACTGTACTTATGGATGGATTTGTGTAAATATCTATCCTAATTAGTTTTTTTTTAAATTTACAATGCGCAATTGTAATGAATTGCTTTTGAATACATTTCTATTTAAATTTTAATTTACAATCTCATGCATTATTATGAACCGTCCCAAGCTGATATATAACCTAATTGATTTTTTGAAGAAAAAAAATAATTTGATATCCTTATGTAATTTAATATGATCATTATCATTATTTATTATTATTATTATTATTATTGTTATCATCATCATTTTTACAATAACTACTACTACTACTACTACTACTACTACTTTATTATCACTACTATTATTATTACTATCGTCATTATTATTATCATTTAACATTTTTGTATTAAAGGAAACCAAAACCTTCATACTAAGTTACTTTTATTGTAAAGTTTAAGATATTTGAATAAAATCAGTGACAATTTGAACAAAATCAGGCAAGGAATAAGGAAGTAAGAGCTTTTTGAAATGACTAGTCACTAGAGGGCGGTATTCAATTTGATGACATCATCTGTGAACAACTCTCCATACCTTTTGTACATCAAATTTCATGTTTTTCCTTCTTTCTTGTGATTGAGATAATGTACTCCCCTGAAAGCAATATATAGAATGCAAAATGATATTCTACTTCACATGTTATGAAGTCGGATCAAAAACACAAATAAATACGAAGAAAACAAAAAAATTGTGAAATTTTATGTACAAAAGGCATGGAGAGTTGTTCACAGATGATGTCATCAAATTGAATACCGCCCTCTAGTGACTAGTCATTTCAAAAGGCTCTAACTTTCTTATTCCTTGCCCGATTTTGTTCAAATTTTCACTGATTTTGTTCAAATCTTTTAAACTTTACAATAAACGTAACTTAGTATGAAGGTTTTGGTTTCCTTTAATGCTTACACACTGTCGCTCATATAGTTGGAATATTTTAGTTTTTCCCCAATTTATGGAATTATTTTGAAAATAATTTAAAATAATAGATCTAGATAATAGTATACATTCTCAGATTTTATTGAATAATAATTTGCCAATGTGTGTTTTGCGTGACTGCTAAAGCATGTGTATGCTACTATGCCTATCAACTAGGGGACCTACGCCCTTAAGTCATAACTGACAGTAGTGAGGATTAATTCCTCACAAAAGGGCACTAATATAGCACATCGATACAGTTTTGATCCTGGGGCCTCACAGTTACGAGGTCATTGCTTTGTCACTGAACCATGACTGTACGCAGCGGGGGCTAGGGTAGGGGGCAGTTTCAATAAATTAAAAAATAACAAGAAAATGCAATAAATTTTCAATAATTTATTGCATTTTACCCCGGCTCCCAACATAAAAAATCCTCTGTGTGCCCATGCCTTGAGCCATAATGCATGGACACACAGAGGATTTGTTTATGTTGGGGACCGGGGTAAAATAAAAGTCCAGGACTAGATGGCCTTCCTTGTTAATTTATTTAACCCTTTTCAATGATATCTTTGATTTAATACTCCACTCTTATAATTATTCTTTTCAAGAAGGAATTTTATCACAATCTCAAAGAAGTGGAATAATCACTCTTCTTCCGAAAAAAGGGATAAAGAGTTTAATTTCGACGAACAAAATCCGGAAGAAAGACCCTTAAACGTATCATACAGTCAATCTGATAACTAGAATCGATGTACATGTGTATTAGCCTAGGCCTAGTTTTCGAGAATAAATGCATCCGATATGAATCCGCTAAAAGCCTAAAATGACATTTTCCAATAGAAATAATCGACATAATAAGAAATACAAAAATTGTAGATTGATTGAAAAATTACTCTAGTATTAAGTCATTTATTACATAACTTAATAAAATTACAAATTTGAGACTGCAACGCCTGAATTCCCTGCAACATTATGCCTTACAGGGGTGGATCTAGCTTTTTGCTAAAGGAGGTGTTTGACCCAGCGACTTTGATTTTTTGATTTTTTGATTTTTGATTTTTTTGGAGGGGGGGGGTTTATTTTGAACCCCCGTTAGTGATTTTTTCCTGGCATCTACTTACAAAATGGAGACCATAAAACGCAGTGCATGATAACGTCTTTTTTAATCAAGTAACAGTTTAATACATAATATGATGGCGTTTTTCTATGCACATCACATTTTCACCTGGCAGCCCAAGGGGGGGGGGGGTAAACCCCCTGACACCGCCCCCCCCCCCATAGATCCGCCCCGACTATTTATGGAACATCAGCCAGCCTGCAGACACAAGCTCTTTTTTCCAACTCTGAGCAAAAGGGGATACAATGATATACAGATCATGAACTGGTCTCTTTCTTTTTCAACTACGATTTCCTAAGTTTCAATGAATTCGATTTTCAAATTAAATCCTATTAAAAGTGCCCAGCCAGGGTACTAACATTTTGCTATCGAGTATGAGATTATTGGTTTAATAATAATTCATCAAGTAATGTTTGAATGGAACTAACATTTTCAATGATACTTCCAAGAGTTCTTTTCTTTTAAATATATATTTTTTAAAGAAAGAAAAAAAACAATTAGTTATAGTTGAAGTATACAAATAAAGTCGTAATCCATATTAAGTTAGCTCTGCGATTTAAGCCTGCTCTTTCGAGAAATATCTTGTTAAGTGTTGTTGCTGATCTAAAAAGCTATTCTGCCATGGTACTGTTTCTAAACTTACATTACATAGATAACTCCATTGACGTTAATAAATCTTAAAATATCAAATTGGAAATTTCAAAGTAACAATTTATCTGAGCAGAAGTAGACCGATTTGAGGGCCCATTTGGAACTCTTCTTAGAGGTTCTGTTGGCATGGATATGTGTCGATAATTGGCTGTTGATGCCTGATTCTGAATTGGATAGTCTTAGCAATTGCACGAAAACCAACACAAAAGAAACAACCGAACAATGCAATTGCAGTAAAAACAGATTTGTCCGACAGGAAATAGTATAAGAATTTATTTAGTCCTTGGAAAATGTTCAAAGCTGATAGAAAAAAATATATAATTAACTTCATATAGACAAAGTATTGTATCAAGACAAACACATTCTTACCAACTGCATGACCTTACTTGTCAATGTGTATTACCCTTTAATAGATGAAAAAACATATGAGTAACAGCAACCCTTACCACAAATGTTACTCTTTTTATCTCCACCAATGTACCAGGACCGGGCCTCGACTAGACAGTGGCATATATAAAATGAAATAGTTTTAACAACAGGCTGTCACTTTAATAACAGTAGACCTACTTTCAATTGTGTCATTGCAATGTTCTTATTGTATCCCTTGAATTAATTTGATATTGCTCTTCATTTACAAAATGTAAATTTGTATGCATTAAAGCAAAATAATACCGATGAGACTTTAAACCTTGATTAATTGGTATACATTTCATTTTGTATTTTTTAATAAGAATAGGGTAAGAGCAAAGAATGAACGGATAGGATTGTACGCTAACGCATGTAGTCATTATGAAAATAAAGGGCAATGATGTGATTCAATGATGGTGTGTTTGTTTTGATGGGGAGTATTAAAAAACCAAGCAATGATTTTTGATAGAAGCCAGTATTTTTTTTTTTTTAATATTTCATATCCTTGTTTTGTGTGTGTGTGTGTGTGGGGGGGGGGGGGGTATGTGATAAAAGTTGGTTTTGTTCATGAATGGAATAAGGGCACACAATTATAAGCAAATATGGTAATTAATAGCCCAAAATTTACAATTATTTTTTAACAGAATTCTCAGCCTTCCGATAGATAATCAATTTGAAGTCTGCTTTCTTTCTGTTATTCAATGCTGATCACAGATCAACAATGGGGTCTATTTTTTAATTTAAAAAATGATTCGTTTTTTATAAACAGGGTTTTTCTTTCACTATTGAAACTGTTTTCCTGAAAGGCCCTGTACAAATTATAGGTTACAAATACAAGGAAATTTAACAAATTTTAAATACATATTACATATCATATCATGAATTGTTTGTTTATGTTTTTGTGTTCATACACCATGATATAAACACGAACAAAAATTTATATTTGATCAGCTTATATAAAAATGATATACTTCCTTTTAAAAATAATTTTTGTAAAGTGTCTGGGATTTGAAAAAAAAAGTTTTACAGGCTTAATAAAACACCCCTTCTCCCTTTGGGAGTTTGTAACTTGTCTCGCTAAATAACATTTAATGAGGCCTACCAAATCACATTGGTTCATAGGAAGAAAACAAATAAGATATATAAATACCTACATGAAAATACAGAGCAGCATTCTATTTTTTCCGAATTCTCCGTCTGTTTCTCTTTCTTGATTTCTATGTTCTGTGTCTGTATATCTACTATATTTATTCCTCTCTCTTTCCATATCTAATGCCCCTCCCCCGCTTATCGCACCTAACCTCCATCTCTGTTTTCTGAACATAGGTTAGATTGCTGTGGAACTAGAGAGGGCGGCAGACTGGAATGTTGTCTCCGGGTTCTTCGCAAATTATCACGTCACGACTTCTGTGTGGTGCTTCGTCATGTAAGTATTGTTTCACGGTGTGTGCACTATGCCACTAATATTGTTTTGTATCATCGTTTTCAATAAATTTCTAAATTTATTTCATTTTTAAGCCCACTTTATTTGTTAAATCTTCCCTTTTTTCCCTTTTTTTCTGCAAAATCATCTTGTACTGCTTCATAATTTTTTCCAAACTGTTTCTTTATATTTCGAGTTCTGGAACTAGACTCTTTTGTCTCTGTCCCGGGTCTCTGTCTCAATTGTTGTTTATTGTTATCCCATTTCTTAGAGACTTAGACACTAAGTGCTCAGCAGAATATCGAAACGTTGCTAAATAACATTATTCATCTTTTGATATATGATTCTTTTATCTTATGTGTTCCTATAACGTTTTCATATGTAGTTCACTTTGTTTCCCCTGTCTGGATACGCACATCAACAGTTTATCAAATATTATCAATTATATATCTCACTTAAGAAATCCAGCCATCTGATTGGTCGAAATTGCATTCATAAACTTTAACTATTCCTGTAAAATTCCCGGAAAAATTCCAAACCCATGTAATAGTTCTAAAAAATAGTTCTAAAATCCCAGTAACCATGGTTACCGGGAAAATAGTTCAGTCTTGGTGAAATACCCATAGGTTGACATGTTAAAAAATGGTCTGAGCGATCGAGGATACCGTACGTGTGCGGTGAATTGGTCGGTAATTTCAATACAATTGAATCTCGATCGATCTTACCGACAATTTTATCTTGCATTGTTGACATGAAGACGAAAATAAACTTCCAAAAACAACATCTGCCGATAGATCTTGATCTAAGTTCGTGCCAATGCATTGCAAAGGTAAAAGAAGGGCCCGTTTAATGTAGCTGCCGCGATTCCCGCGAAGCATCCAGCACGCGAAGCCGTTTTCAATCCATTATAATGTATAGACCAGAGAAACCTGCTAGCTCTGGTATCAGTGCGCGATGGCCGAGCGGTCTAATGCGGTGATTTTAGTCACATCATCGTTGGGTCGCAAGAGATCCCATCTTCGACAAAAGGTTTTTTTATTTTGTATTGTTTATTTTTTAGTCTACTCATAAAGATACACTCATAAATAAAAAAACGTGCAGATAAACTAGATAAAGGCCAAGGTGGTGTCAGAAGTTGACCCTTTTTTCGGCATATAAAAGTATTAATGACTGCTTTAATATTCGAGAAATAGTTGTTTTTATACGCTCTCGGGAAGGTTACAATAAGGCTATTCCCCTCGGCACGCCTCGTGCAATAGCATAATTCTAAACTTCCCTTGAGCGTATAAAAACAACTATTTCTCTCAATATTTTTATCAAATATTATCTTTGTTTTCGATGTTTGTTTGTCGTTGGTATGATCTGTAGCATGATTTATTTTCTATATTCTTTGCATGCAATTGAGAAGTTTCTTTCTTTAATAACTTAAAGGTAATGCAAATTTTTGGAAAATGTTGAACATTGAACGGATAGTGATTCTTTCCAATGCTGATATATTTGGATGCCCCTGTGTATTCATTATAAGCACTATAAAAATTAGCCCCTAAAACACTTTTGCTTTCGAGATATTTGATAATCAACAATTGACCGGTGCTCCAGGTAGGTGCTCCCGGTAGGTGCTCCCGGTAAATTTAAAATATTTCAATAGCGCCCAAGGCCATTCCATTGTAGCTGCGACCATGACATTCTGATATATATTTTCCAAACGGGAATAGCAAATCTGTCGATTGTAGTCAAGAAGCATTGTTTTAAAGCTGAAGTAATATCAGTCTTGAGAGGGAGATATACAACATAAAGAGTTTATTATTTACAATTTCATCACTTTAGACTCGATTTCAACCGCGCCAGCGATCATTGAATGTTGTAAAATCGCATATGCTTCCACTATGTTCATTTGATCCAAATTCCTGCCCCCTTAACAAAACTTTCTTTTATCTCTAATTGTTTGGCTCTTTGTTGTATTTTATTGTGCCACTTTATTTAGTTCATGAGCTCATTCTCCTGATGTTATTGTGCTGTGTTGTGGTCCATTTCAGTTGTTTATGTTTTTTCCGTTTCATTGTTATTCCTAGTTGTGCTACCACTCTTAGTCAATTCTGTTGTGTATTTTGTATGCATTTTAATACTTCCCTCCGTTTGACTCTTTCTCTCTATTTCAAGCGCGTAGCTAGAATTTTATTGTAGGGGGCGGTAGTTAGCGCGCGAATCGTGCGAATCACTTACAGAGCGCGCGAAGATATGATTGTTCATACTTTACAAAAATAGACATCATTAGGCGGTGTCACACAGAGGCCAAAAATCCGGATTTTAGTTATCCGGATTTTAGTTATCCTCTTAATTGCTGTCTGTCATCAATTATCCCATTAAGAAATCCTCTAACGAAGCAAGAAAATTATCCCTTGAAAGGATTTTTCAAGGGATTTTTCTGTGTGACACCGCCTATTGTCTAGACTGAAAAGAAAACGTCTAGTATGGGGATTTATTTGCTAATACCAGGAACATGATCATGTCCCTGCTAATACTACCATGTTTCAAGGCGAGCAGTGGAGCCAGACGTACACGCATTGGAACAACAATCGATATAAAAACACTTAGGCTCGCGGTGTAATCATAACCCTAAGCTTAAAAGAATGTTTATTTAATAAATTTTGAATATGTGGACAATCCAGTGGGTATGACAATAATACACTTCTTTGTCGTTTGATATTATCAATCTTATCACAATATCTTGTTGTCGTCTTGTTCAGGATGGTTCCTCTAATTATGACCGGTACTGCATTTCCCGCACTTCTTAAGCTACAGTACAGCTGCAGATGACCTAGTGCAATGCCTTGTACCTTAATTGGTTGAGTTATAGTGATGACTACACAGTACCCGGTCAAGTTGACATGCTGCATCGTTTCAAACTGGATATACCTGATAAACCTGATATACTTCACGGTATTTAAGTAAACCATTCCCTACTGGAACCAGGTTGTTTTCGTATTTAACCTATACAAAGTATCTTCATTCAGTATTGAACATGTTAACTTCCAAGAGAAATTACAGGAGCTTTATACATTGTCATTTTTAAGTATGATATTCAATGTGGCTCATATCCCCATTTCATTTGTTCACTCTTTATTATAGATAGTCTTTCAAGTTATCTAAGCAGCAAAATGTTTTACATCCACACATGATATATAAATGTAAAGTTATTTTGTTTACACTTTTATATATCAAGTATAATCATGATCGACGATGTAGATTCATTGAAGAAGAACAAAAATGTTGGGGAAAATTTGTGAGGATTTTGTCGAAAGATAATATTTGCAAAATATAATCTCATGCCTAAGACTATACATGTTTTTTTCCAAAGTTTGATACAGGTTATGTATACATATATAAGATTACTTCAAAATGTAATGGGACTATTTTCCCACATCTTTTTAGAAACTCGATACATGGGATGACTTTGATGACGAAATAATACAGAGAATGCATTTACACGCCCTCAATGGTGAATATCAGCAATGGTTACATACGGAAATGGACGTTTTCGAAGTAGTCTTTAACCTTGATCGAAATGTCTATAGGTGGGAATTTCTTGATGTATTGTTTAATTCGTTATATACTTTATTTGGGAAATGCACGTATTGATATATGGAGGGCTATATGGTGACAAACAACACATATGAATTAAAAGTGAAAATGAAAGTGCAACATTCTTTTTGTATCCTTCTCTTTTTTCTGTTCCCTTTCTTCTTTCTAAATTAGGGCTTGTTTGGATTTCTCGCCTTCTAACCTATTATGTGTGTATGTTTTATTTAACTTTGTAAGTAAACCATGTTTTTCTAATGTATGTTTCTTCGTTAAATTGTGATTGCTTTGATGTATGCATGGCCATGCTGAAGAACATCCATATGACTGAACCGTGCATAAGGTTCTCTTGTCAGTCCACCCTGGTTTGTGCTTTAAATGAAAACTGATCCTTTCCATTAAGCTTTTAAATAAATCTGTTTTATAATACAAAAGGTGATCGTCCGTATAAAACATGGCACCAATGTGCACAATCAATCGTCAGCGCAAATAACTAACAGTTAATAGATCGTATAAAAATGATAACTTTAAATGCCTATATTAGTTATATATAGATATGATTGTCTACATCTTTTTTTCCTTCATTTAACATATCTATAATATTATGTCAATATATATATTAGGAATACATATACGAATTCGACTTTTAATTTTTTGGAAGAAAGTAATAAAATGTATCACGTTTGAGTTTATTCATAATATTATTGTAGCATTTGTATCATATTTATGTAGCAATTTATGTCAGTACTGTAGCGGACACGATTCGCCACCTTGGCTTGACACGGAGTATTTGTCAGGATGCCCGTGTCTGGCCTGGCGCTCCCCGTCGTTCGTTTGGACAAAGTATATGCCCGTAGCTTGATGGCTGGAGTTATTCACTGCTCACAGGCGTATCTCAACAATCATGCATCCATCGACTGCAATCGGTCACCTATAACGTCTTGGACACAGCAACAGTCAATTGAACATCCCTCGAACAATCAATCAAGCTTTATTAACACCTGTCACTGATTCTCATCCCTTTGTCTAACTACGGTTTCACTTGTTCTAAGAAATCAGACCAATCGTGAGTTGTATGTCGATATTCTTTAATGCGATCCAATCAACATTCAGGGTAACTCAGCACAAGTTCAAACTATGCGAGACTTAACTTAAGGCTAAGGCCAGAGCCAGCCTCGGTGAGGCTGGCCTGTATCGGATACAGTGCAATGGAAAGCCCTAAATACACAATCCTAACCATCCTAATAATTTCCCTATACATAACCATATAAAAGAACAATTATGTCCTGGTTACTAAACCAACACTTCAACCCAACATTTCTGCTAATCCCATTAAATCTTCACATATAATCTTCAGTATAACCCCTTATTCCTGATTAGATAACTAGTATACAAATACTGTCCCCAAAAGAAACATGATAATTGCACCAACATGATTGTTATATGTAATTTATGCTCATTTTCCTTCAGTTTGGTAATTGCTAAATCAACGATGCGCCATATTGCTATAGCGCATGCGCGTACAACAAAAATGCTTAACCTTCGTCCAATACTAAAACCCTGATTTGTTACAGTACTTAACATCACCATTATTATTTGAGATATTATACTTAATGGGTACCATGGAATGGGTATAGCTAATTAATGTACTTGTAAAAATGTACAAATCTTTATTATGAACCCACTTTTGCACTACATGTACTAGATATATATATTTGATACACACATCTTATTATTCATTATTCCGACAACTAGATATAGGGTTGCTACTAGAATAGCACTATTAATTGTATTGTAAATAGGTTTGTATGACAAAGAATTCACAAATTTCATTAAAAAAAGAAACATATATGTGTTGGAAGATCAAACAATTGTGTATAATAGTAATTGCTTTCGTAATTAGTCATAATTCCACTATGAAAATCTTTAGAACTGGATACAAAACTCAGTTTAATTATTTGATACATTATTGATATGCGTTTCACAACGAATATGTGATTGGTAAATTAAAGAATGTATACGAGTTGTTAGCATTTTATGTTTATAATGACTATATATATATACACTCATTACATTATTAATTATTCCGACAACTATATAGGATTGCTACTAGAATAGCATTATTAATTGTCTTGTAAATAGGTTTGTATGATAAAGAATTCACAAAGTTCATACAAAAGATGCATATATGTGTTGGAAGATCAAATCATTTTGTCTAATAATAATTGGTCATGGAAGTCATAATTCAATTTTGATAATCTTAATAACTTGATAAGAAACTCAATTTCATTATTTGCTACATTATCGATATACGTTTCATAAATAATATGTGATTGGTAATTAGAAGAATGTATACGAGTTGTTAGTATCTTATATTTATAATGACTATATGTACTATATATATATATATATATATATACACACACATTATATTATTCATTATTCTGACAATTATATCTAGGCCTTGCTACTAGAATAGCATTATTTATTGTATTGTAAATAGGTTTGTGATAGGTTTGTATGAAAAAGAATTCACAAAGTTCATACAAAAGATGCATTTTTGTGTTGGAAGATCAAATCATTTTGTCTAATAATAATTGGTCATGGAAGTCATAATTCTATTTTGATAATCTTAATAACTTGAATCGAAACTCAATTTCATTATTTGTACATTTTTGAAATGCGTTGCATAACGAATATGTGATTGGTAATTAGAGGGATGTATACGAGTTGTTAGTATGTTTTGTTTATAATGACATTGTAAATAAGTTATACGTTTTGTTTGGAAAAATACGTGCATGTTAATCATGTAAAGTATGTTGTATTTTTTCTCATTTTGTCCTTGTTGTGTATGTTTTCAATTGGCTTGATAGACGAATGCACTTAGAAACAAGATATAATGATGAATGAAATCAACACTACAGTAGTAACTGAATGGAGTAGTCAAATTTACTATCACATCTAAAGGAGTCCAAATTCGCTCTTCACGTACATTTGTAGTTATATTGGGCAGATCTTTATTTTAGAAAGGAAATACACTACCAAACACATACTCAGAAGGAGTACTTCAGATGTTTGCTTTGGGGTGGAGGTATAATTAGAGTGTATTCAAGTCCAAAACGATGCGGTCCCTCATATGCCTCGTACAAAGTAAACCATTAGATATAATCGGTACCAAAGTTAGTCACATCAACAAACGTTACTGAAGCATTATTCTACCAGGCATGGTTATAATTTACAACCATGGTTTGAACCATGGCACGTGAACATGCACCATAGTTAACCATTCAACCATGGTACTGAGCCATAATTTTTTCTATGGAAACTTCAGTACGTGTACATTTTAATTACCATGTAAACACTGTTATTAACACCTTCACGATAGGGATAGGACTGCCTTTACAGCTTGTTGTCATATTTTTAATAATGCAAGGCGGCATTTGAGTATGCATGTGTGTGTGCGTGCGTGCGTGCGTGTGTATGTGTGTGTGCGATAGAGAGAAAGTGGAAGCTGAGGGGGGGGGGGGGAGAGGGGGGATGATGAGGACTTGGTTAAAAAATATAGCTAAACAAAACAATGTATGTGAGATGATTTGCATAATATGCAATTGGGAAAAACGATAGCCGAATTAACAATTGGATTGAGAGTCAAGTGAATGTACCAATTAAAACAACACCTTCACAATGAACATAATGACCCTGGTTATATTGAAAAGGGTACAACTGCTTCTGAAACATAATCTTCGGTAAAAATGCTGTCGGGGCACATTTTGTATAAAACTTTGATTAAAAGAGTCACACTCTTCATAGAATACACATTCTCGATCAGTCAAGGTAGTTTCCTCAGGGTTTTAGAGGGAAAGTCAGCCCTGGTATTAAGTTGGTTTAAATACAAGCAGAACAATGAGAGAGACAGGTCAGTGAAAGTTTGAGCAAAAACCGATAACAAAAAAGAAAGTTATGATTTTTTGAAGGTGCATTCAATCAAACACAAATTGGCAACTCTGTGACGTATATTGCGAGGTCCTCTCATTTGCCTATCATCAATAAGTACGAAAAAGAAATTTATCAGAGAAAAATGGTTTAAAAGATTGGATTTGTATATTCAAGAACTGAAGTGTATTTCGACATTATTTCTTTTTTAATAAATACTTGGTGGGGGGAGGGGGGCAAAATGTGGCTACAATTCTGGTCAAAATATCCTTTGCATCTGTTCATTAAACGCCACAAAAAGCTTTCCATATTTATTTCCTATAAGTAAATTGTGATGGACGAAGCAAAGAATGGCGATATTAGAGGTTTGCATTGCCAAATTAAAAACAAAGCTATAGAGGTCTATAAAAAACAAATAAAGCTGATAATGCAAAATAGAAAAAAATGTATTCATTAAAAAAAGATGAAAATCTGGACCACCCTTCAGAAGACCTACATGCTTTTAAAGCCCATTTGTACATTCTTACTATCCAAAAAACTGATTTCTTAGTGGGTTTCACCAGACAACCTTGGTCTTTAAAAATAGGTAATAATATTTCTATACTTCACAAAATGGAATGTGAAATTCTAGATTGAAATAATACTTTCCTCATGTGTATATTTTGTATAATGTTCTATTAATTATCATAATCGAGTGGAAAAAAGCGAGACAAAACTAAATAATTGCTTATATTTAGTTTAAAAGTATAGTTTCATTTATTTACATATATATAATTACATGTATAAACAACATTATTTTTGACGGACTACAGCAGATTGATTTTTATAAAAGTCCTGCCCGTGATCATAACCAATATTAGCTGGGACATCACAGGAGAGAGACAGCCAAGAGACTAAAAATGTAACTCCTGAGAACCCTCAGGCTAAAAAAAGTCACAATACACTTATTAAACATTGATGGATTTTGATGCTGCTTGTAAGTATCAGCTTGCATGGTGATGTATATATATATATACAGTAGGCTTGCGGGTGCACCATGTGAGAGAGAGGGAGGACTCCTCAATCCTCCCTCTCTCTCACATGATGCACCCGCAAGCCTGCCTACTGTATATTGATGGATTTGAAAAACATATTTATGCACAAAAACATGTTTCCACTCAACATTCAGATTCGACATATGACATGTTACGAATGAAACCAATACCATAGATAAGTTAAATTATCCGTTATAGGACACCAAACTCGGGATGATTTGAGGTTTTATTTGAATGTTGGTCTTTGGAACTCTATTTAAACACACCAAACATGCCCTTAGTACAGTACTACACATACATGTAAAAAAAGAGGTCAATGACTTTTGGATGGTATAACTTCTTATCAGAAAAAAATATGAAATTCATCTTGGCCACTTCATATATTTCCATTTAAAATCTGGTATATTTGACACTCAATAAGTTTGCTGACACCAATTTCTTGATTTTTTTGTCAAAAAACATCTGGGTTTGACCACTCCAGATACTTTCATCAAGAAATCTTGTATTGACACTCGATATATTTGCTTACACCAATTTGTGCATTTTTCTTTGTAAACAATTGGATTTGCGAAAATTGATTACCATATTACAACAGAATATCTCTTATTGTAAATGTCTTATTGTTGTGCGTTAAAGAGCTATTTGATTGATTAAACCACCTGCAAGGAAAGCACATACAGTGAAAACTGTATAAAAGGACCGCTTGAGTGAAACATAAAAAGTGATCTTCATTGGCAGGTGGTCTAAACTTTAAGTACAAGTTCCTTTAGTACAGGTTTCAATGAGAAACCGTATATTAAAGGGAGAACAAAAATTGGTCTTTATAGACAGGTGGTCTTTCTATACAGGTGGTCCGCTAAAGCAGGTTAAACTAAATTTCTCTCACTCTGTGCTGCGGCTCTGAACCTCGTTCAAACGACGAGCTCTTAGCTTTCATTCCTCTTGTGATACCTCTTTGGCAACATCCCAACTGCCAGCAGCTGAATACTAAAATATACACAAATTACTACAGAGGTTTCAATATACATGTACATATACAAAACAAAGATTACAAAAATATTGCGAGAGCTGGGGGGGGGGGGGGGGACCATAAAATAATGTTATAAAATAGCATCATTCTGTTGTGACAATGACAAATCAAAATGAAATAAAAATCAGAAACAAAATAATTGTAAAAATAGCACCGTACATTTAATAAGCAAATATGAATCTTCAAAAGGTGTAATGGTACCTTCAAACAAATCACTAGCGGACTGATTCAGAAAACCATATTCTAGAGCAAAATATTACCACAGGGTTACAAAAATAGATCTTTTTTAAACAATCTGAACTGGTTCTCGCCTGTACCACCTGCAAAGAACTTAAGTCCAACTTGGGTTCTGCGCGCTGGGTTTTATGTTATTCTTCACTTTTTTCATCTTCCTGGCTGAAATTTTCTGGAGGTCGATTTCATAAATTCTAGCTCTACACAAATTATTTGTGTAGAATAGCATGGAGGGATGAATATTAATACATCACACGGTAGTAAGCACACAAAAGATAGAATTATACAAAAATATCTTATATAAATATAATGAAAAAAATAAATAAATATCTACCCTCACTAGCAGAACTATAATACTGGAGAGCCAACTTTTACTATAATACTGGAGAGCCAACTTTTACAAAAATACTACAGGTATCTGCTTGGAAGGTACATACATGTTTTTCTCAACCTGTTATCAATGTTTGGAGTGATGAGAGCTTAAACAAGCCAACATATTTTATTCATATACCAAACACTACTACCGGTATATAACATATAAATAACATATTGTTTTATACAAATGATTGTACTTGACAATATCATCAAAATTTGTCATTTCTGACATATGAACTTAACATCTTTTAACCAACCAATCACAAGGTGCATAGTTCAGCTGCACCTTAATAAGAGCTGGAACCTGATTGGACAATGCTGATAAACTTACTTCTATTGCAATGTAGAATGTATTCATACACATATTTTGTAATCAAGAACATTTCTCAACTTTAGCCGCTATTCATTTTTCAATGCATGGTGAAATACTAAATGCTGATAGGCTTCCGTTGAAAAAAGAAATTAGAAGACATAACTTTTTGAGAAAGGAAGAACTGGTATCAAGTAGGCGTCTGACTTACACATACATTTTAATTTCACTCTCCAACTTGGACAAGATTAGAGAACAATTCATCATTTAAGTCATTTTCATCATTGTCAGAGAGGTCTGACCAGGCCTTAAACCTGTAAGTGCTGATAAAAGTACACTTGTTTTATGGTTTGATGGTGTGCTTAACCCGACTGCAAAGAAAGCATGTATGTGCTTGTAAGTAAGCAACCAGGGGACCGACGGCTCTAAGTCCTCTCCGAGGGACTTGGTAATGAGGATTAATGCCTTTACAGAAGGGCACAAGCGCAATGACTAGGTTTCGGACCCAGGATCTCCCCGTTACGAGACCACTGCTCTACCACTAAGCAACCCGTCTCCAGTATGTATCTGTTATTAACTGTACATATTACATTTTCTAATCAAAATAATTTCTTTCCTCTCATAAACATTCCTCTACTTTAGCCGCTATTCATTATACAGTGCATGGTGAAATACTAATGCTGATAGGCTTACATTTAAATAGAAAAGAGAAGACATTATCTATTTTAGAAACGAAGCACTGATAATAGGAAGGGATCTGAATTACAAAAAGGATTTCCAATACGTTTTCCAACAGGATACAGGATTTCGGGATGATACATCATTTTAGTTATAGTTCTCATTACCGGAGAGGTCTGACCGGGCCTTAAGTCGACCAATGAAGATATGAGTACAGTTGCAGGATGTATCTGTTATTATCATCTCTGTCAGCATTTAGTTTCTTCCAATGTACTTGTTTTAAAGCCAGATCGGAATGATCTCGATCTTCTGTAGTTGGTTGAGTTTGGTATCGGCTCAAAATGGACTTCTCCAGTGTGGTAATACCTGTTGGAACAAAAACAATTTATTATATGTTTATTTATATAGTACTGCGCAGACTATCTACTAAAGAGTTGCATGATATTCCTTTAAAGTCACATAGTAGTGGGCTCTCGTGGGGAAGGGGACACCATTCAGGGTGATTACCCAATAACAGGTGTTGCAATCAACAGGGACCCGTTTCGCAAAGCCTTTTTTCAATGACAAATGACAAAAACCAGTGACAAATCTGCTGATGACCAATCAGAAGCAAGGATTTCAGTAGCTTATAACAAAAACCGTCATTTGTCACTGATGACAAGTTTTGCGAAACGCCCTCCAGGATTGGCTTTCAGTGTTATGACCAACATGCCTTATGTCATGCTTTGTATATTTCCACCCATTCTCCCATATGATATGGTCAAGTCATTATCTTCACCTGAAGACTCTCTCAGAGACTACGGGGTATTTTTTGACAGGGCAATGGGTTCGCTGTGTGCAGAATTGTACACCAAATTAATGGCATTTTCACCAAGTCTGGTGTCGGGAATTATGGCCTTCTGCATAGGAAACTGAGGACCATCTCCCTTTAAACGATAGCAGATCTGTGTCTCTTTATTAATTTATTTTTTTAATTAGTTTTTGTTCCAGAATGCTAGGAATAACACATTATACATGAGCAGAATTAAAGACATAAAATAACCCCAAAATGTGATTCCATTTATAATGTAGTACATTGCCATAAATAAGCGCCATAAATATCCATAACATCATTGATTTAAAGGCCGTCTGTACTAGTTTCGCTAGGAGGGATTAGACCACCCAGGGTGGTCACTGATAGGTGGCTATCTCATCAACTTAGCTCTTGATTAACATAAGAAAAAGAGGATCATGGGGGACCAATGGTCACCGATTAGGCACGGTTTCTATATAGAGGGAGCAAGTAGCTACAAGTAGAACAGTGGAGCTTTAATCGGACATAATCATTAGAGTCTCATTGCCAATGCAGTATGAAATTCATAATGCCTATTTTTGTCAACATGTTGGCAATTTTTTTGTTGACTTTAGTAATATTCTTTCACACAGGTTAATTTCATATCAGCATTCATTTTATTTTTGTTAAACTATGAAGGAATGGGAAATTAAGAAAAAAGGAGGAAATAGAGGAAAAAGTAGTGAGTCTCACCTATAAACTATAGCTCCACATAAAATAGCTGCCAGTATGATCAGTCCCATGCATACAGCACCAACCACCCACTTCCATGTACCTGCAGGTCAAGATACAAAATATTATATATTATATTACATTAGATGTATTGATGATTACCCCTTTAAAACTCAGATACTGCTTACTAGATTGGAAATACATGGAAGCAGTATGGCCTTCTAAACAAAGCGTCACATCACAGCACCGACAATCCACTTCATGTACCTGCTTATTAAGATTAAGAGAGAGACCACATAAAGAAAAAAAAAGATTAAGAGAGATTAAAATATTTACAAACATGTAAACAAATATTATTATTATCTATTTGGCAATTTCATACAAGTCATACAATGCAACATACATGAAGTGAAAACGTAATTATAACATAGTAAAAGAGCACAATGAATATTTATTAATTCGCAAGGGTACTCCCCCTAGCTGCCTGGAAGAGAAAAGGCAATTCAAGATTACTACGACCAGTAGGTCTTCCCTCACGAGGGATGACTACCCCCTTAAAACGTCTATATAGTTCTATTGCTTTTTGCAACACAATGGCTTTCCATGAAAAAAAACATTTTAACACTGGTATATAACAATTGTGTACTAGAAATTTCAAGGAATGAAAGGTGCAACACAAATGGCAGGTGAAAGAGTTGCATGGCGTGCTCTCGTGAAGACCACAGCAGCGCTTTACAGCGCCACCTGAAGTTGATGATGATGATGATGTACTAGAAATTAATAACATATTATTTGTGAACTGGAAACAGTTGCATAATCTTCATCCTTTGGTATGTCTATCCCATAAAATGTGGCACAGGGATATTTTATGTGTGGCATGCAAGGAGTTAAAAACACCTGTACTCACCTCTTTTAGACTGGTATGGGCTGGTGTCCGAGTCATTGTCATCCGCAGCTAACCCTCCAGCAGGGGTAGTACCTGGGACATTTATAGGGACACACTTCAACATACCTGATAAAGAAAGAGAGAGACGGAGAGATGGAGAGAAAGAGAGAGGAATCAGAGATTTGATTTGACTTGATTTGATTTCTTTATTTCTGTTTGATTTTCTTTCTCTTTTGCAGTTTTACAAATAAGTAACAAACAAAACATTGCAAATTTTACACAATCATGAAAAACAAATATATGTAGAATAAAGTAAGACTGGCTGTAACCAATCGAAAACATCAAACAGGAGGGTTAATTGACAAAGTAAGCAATTACTTCACTAGGGTGGAGAGTAGCAACTTTACAATAATGTATGGCAAAAGGAAATCAGTGCATTGACAGGGATTTTAACCCTGTATCAAAGTTTGGGACTTATCTACTATGTATTATCTATTCATTTATTATTTATCTTTCATCTATTACTTTATTATTCATCTATTACCTATTTATTCATCATTAAGCTATTATCTATTAATTGAACGCAAAAGGAAATTAGTGCCTTGACAGGGATTTGAACCTGTGCACCATAGTTTGGGACTTATCTACTAGACCACGACACCACCACAATGTCTTACCATCAATTGAATAATAGCCTGGTCTGCAGGTACATTCTCTTTCCGGACTGCACATAGTGTGTGGGAAAGGGCAATGAGTATCCACTATACAACCAACAGCTGGATAGCATGTCCTCCCATTACCTGTATCACACACAAAAAAAGACAAATAAACATTTATTTATTTAATTTCATAGCGTACAAATAAAAATGATGTTATATTTATTAAAAATGTGTCTCAAATCTGTTAAGCTGATTTGTCTATTTTTTTATATATTTTTTTAAAGAGTACAGGCATACGCAACGTATAACAGGTTTTCCATACAGATATTAAAGTAGTAAGAGCAACCAGTGGCATGAACGGCCTGCCACACTTCAAGTCCACCTGTCTATATTAGTCTTTTTGAAACATGATACAAGGTACTACCACTCACAACTCGATTCTGAATCTTTGTAATGTTTGTGACCTGTGGTTTTCTTTTTCTATCCATCAATTCGTTATAATCTGCTCAATTTATAGACAGACATACCATTATTATTTCTGATGTTAATACAACCATTATGAAACATTGTACTCACGAGCTTACATTAAAGTTGATAATAATTTGATAATAGCACATTGTTATTGATATATTTAGATTTTTCAGTTTCTTTGACTTTGTGTATTTTATTTCTACCATTGTATATCTATCTGCTTGTATTGTTATTTTCATTTGAAATCCAACCTCAAGTTTTAGTTGCAAAAAAGTTGCATCCCAACCCGGCTAATTTCTTACCCAGGAATCCTGTGGCACACTTGCAGACCCCATTATCACAATAGCTTCCTAGAGAGGTACATTCAGGCATACAGTCTAGAGATGAGGGTGGTTTACGGGTCTCATCACATCCACCTTCCACAACCATAAGGTTACCGCTCGGATCTGGAGGCAACAGGTAGGAGACAATTATAAAACAATAGTCACAATTGTATAGTGTGTGTGTATGTGAAATTGGGCTTCAATTTACAGACGTGTATCAAAGAGAAATGATTATTTAGGTCTTGGGGTCGACCTTTAACGTCACCATCCGAAAGACGGTACTCAGTTTAGAACTTTTGTCGCCTGAGCCAGTATGCAGGCGAAGACAAAGAGCTGACTAAGTTAACGTACCGCTAGACCAACTCATATTTCACATTTGTATAGTGCTGAATACTATGTTACTACCAGGTAAGCGCTTTGCATTGTAATTATCATTACCCAGGTCATTGGATCCAGTTGCTAATCCACACATGATAGCACACATGCTTATCTTCATGGTGGGTTTTCTAGCCAGATGCCATTTAACAAGCACACATTCTGCTAGGGAGCTGTCTTAAATTCAGGGTGAAATACTTAGTCAAAATCTCTATCTAAATACCAAAGTTAGTGAAGTATTTTATAACACCGGTACTTGTATTTCTGACACATGTTTTTAATTGAATACCGGCCCAGTCACTCACCCAGTGTTTCGCACCAGACATCCCTGGATCTTGTAGCCCTGTCCCACTGGCCTGCTCCCCATCTAAACAAAGGGCATGTTGCACTATCAGCTGGGCAAGATCTACATCATCGACAAAGAAAATGGTGGAAACATTCTTTTTTCTTTTTTTTTCCAAAGAAAAATTATTTCAATCATTCTTGAGCAAGAACCAAACAATACATTTGAACAAGTACATGTTGTGACATATCGGTTAAACAAACATTGTTGCACATGTCTCCATTTATCAAGTTATACAACAAATTTATTGCGTTTGATAGAAAGAACCCGCTCAACTTCACAACAATGTTTAAGCATCTTCTTAAAAGAATTTGAAGATAGCCGTTCCCTTTTGTATTTCGCAGAGAATATATAGTGTTTTGCATAAAAAATTACAAAATTAAAGATAGATTGCGTACCATCTGGAATTCCAAACAAAAAGCAATGGTGGAAACATTGCACTTGGGTCAGAGAATCTTTAATGCCTGGGACATTTAGCCTTCCGAATGGTGGAAACATTTCATAAGAGAAAGTTTGAGGAATGTCCAAAAAAAAATGGTAAGTTATGAATTATTAAACTTGTCATCAGTAAAAAAAAAAAATCGACCACACTGTGACAAATTTTGTGAGCTCCCCTCTAATTTGCTCTGTACAGAAAATTCATAAACTTTCATTTTCTGACAAAATAAAGTTGTTTCATATAGGGGTTGTATAAAATCATATTTCCAATAACTATATTTAGGGTGAATGTATATTTATTTTTTCAAAACACAAGTTCTAGCTTGAGGAAATTGAATTTATAAAGTACCTTGAACTGATGAGGTTTGTAGTACATGGTTTGCCTCCCATCACAGGCGTACTGGTAACAACTCTTATTCTTGTTCTCTGCCCAATGATACTGGAGTTGAAGCAGTTGGCGGTACAAGATGTGTACTGTGACCACTCTGATACCTGGAAAACAAGATATACATAACATACAGTATTAAAAAGAGATTTATAATAATACTGGGTTCTTGTATAGCGCTCATATGAGTCAGACCTGACACTCCTGGCACTCAACAATTTTACCCCGGATTTAAAATGGCTACCACCACCACCATGGTGCTCTAGCATTTCAAGGAGTTAATTCCTGCGAGGTACCCATGTACCTCACCTGAGTCAAGTATGGCAATGTGAATTAATGTCTTGCCAAAGGACATTAAAGTTATGCTGCAAGACTCGAACCGTAGACCATATGATCCGCAGTCTAGTGACGTATCCACTCTAACCACGACACCTCTACAGAATAGCTTAAAATTCCTTTCTAACCATTCATGAAGGTAGCCAACAAATTTCTAACGGATCATTCCAAACTAATCAACAGTGCATGGGCATAACACAAATGTCTACATGTAAATACATTTTGTATGTACTTTATATACACTGCTATTTTGAAGCAAACATGAATCCACTCCTTTTCGGCTCAGAGCGGCAAATCTTCCATGAGAATTTAACTGCTCAACTTGTGTTTAGACTGAAAACAACAATATTTTTCTACTAAAAACTGGAACAAGTACAAGAATTGTTTATATTTATGATGCATTACATTAAAATATTGGCAAATATTGGTGTTTTTAATAGCAAACATAACAGTACTGATTAATTTGGCCCTGTTTCATAAAACTAGTTATTAATAACAAATGCTAAATTTCTATAACAAATTTGCTCTCAGCAATCAAATATCATGGTTTCGGTAGCGTATAACAGTTATTGATATTGTTATTGATAATAAGATTTATGAAACAGGGCCGTAACATTTGTCATGTGTTCTTTTGCCATTAAAATAAAAATTGAATAGAATTAAATTTCACCATATAATTTATAAAATTAACATTTAAGATATTTCATACCCAATGCGATGTCCTTGTAACAATCAAATAAAATAGACCGGTTAACAATTATCTACTGTAAAATAGATTTTTGATGATTTTCCAAAAATGTTGTGGCACAGAAGCAGTTGGAAATCCTCTTACCACACAATCTCCTGGACACCATGTGGTACACTGGCGAGAAGTGGCTAGATCCAGTGCAGACCGGTTGAACGTGGACCCTAGCGGGTTGGACCAGGCTCCACCTCCAAGAAATGAGGACATTTTCAAATTTAATAGTTCATATATTCATTTATTTATTTTGTTTTACTTTTTAAAATATTTTTATGTATCATTTATTTCAGAACATTCTAACATATGATTATAATAAAAAAGCAAATGCAAACACAGTGTTTGCTCTTATCAGATGTATTCACTAATAATCTGGGCTGCAGTTCTCACTGTTTAATACTCACCATTGAGGTAGCAGTACTCCCAGTCCACAGTAAGACCATCGCTGCGTTGACATTCAACGAGCCTCGTCTCGTATCCAACTCCGCAACCAGCCTTGCTATCAAACTGGCAACCACTCCAGTTTCCCCTGTACCATTGATAGGTGAAGCAAGGCTTGACGTTACAAGGTCTCGTCTGGAATCAAATAATTGGTTAGAAAAGAGAATTGTGTGATATTTTAAACTAACTCAGGCTACATAACATCACAAAGTTTCTGTTCTATAAAGGATCAATCCAGGTGAGATCCCTGGTTGAAAGTAATTCCTTAAAGTAGATATTCATTGATTTTAAAAAATAACTTTATTTTCATTATTGCAAAGTTGAAACTTTGATTCGACAAGGTTATCAAAATGCAATGCTTGGAAACATTCGAAGCAATGATTATTACAAATAACAAAGTGCTTAAATACAGCCCCGGCATAGCACCAGAAGAGCTCTCTGAATGCTGCTGAGATGTGTGAGATCACTGTATGGACATGATTTGCAAAAGCAGACGATGTCCCATGACATCTCACACATTTTCAGTGCCGGTGTTTTCATCTCCTCTAAAGTTCTTTCTCTTACTTCACTACCGTCAGGCTAAATATATAATCTATTGCCTCACTCTAGACCCCGCGCATGGTTTTATTTTGGTGACAAATGCAGCAATACAAAAATAAAGGAATCTTTCGCTTAAATGAAAATAAGACGCCATTGTATATTCAGCTGCACACACCGCGGTATATTCGGCGTTTCAAGAGGGAAAAAATGCCCTCCTTAATATCTTTCCGGGGGTTTTTCAATTTGAAAGTCTGGTTTCTTTGATTGTTAATAAACCCCTATCCTGTGTATTTACAAGCAAAAGATTTTAGTTATCAAAATCGGGTCATATCCCCTTTTGAATGGTTTGACATGCCATTACATTTATATACACTAAATTCATTATAATTTGACAAATAATAGCATTGCAAGTATGTTCATTCTTTATGGGATGTCGTCTGCTTGGGCAGTATTGGTCCATATAGTGACGTCATTAAAACATCGTTATTTTTCCAGTAAATCTCTCGTATATCCCAGCTGCTATGGAGGTGGTTGTATTTGTATTTTTATAAATCACCCGATATATGTAGTTGACCTAAAACTTGTACGATGGCCATCTGTTAGCTTACCAGTTTCTAGTGATACATTAGTTGACATATTTGTGATTTTCTTTGAATTTCACCTTTAAAGAAAATAAAGCAGCAGGAGAGTATATACAAAAACCCACTTCTTCTCCTTCTCTTCTTCTTTTTCCTCCTCCTCCTCCTCCTTTCCTCCTCCTCCTCCTCCTTCTCCTCCTTTCCTCCTCCTCCTCCTCCTTTCCTCCTCCTCCTCCTCCTCCTCCTCCTCCTTCTCCTCCTTTCCTCCTCCTCCTCCTCCTTTCCTCCTCCTCCTCCTCCTTTCCTCCTCCTCCTCCTCCTTTCCTCCTCCTCCTCCTCCTCCTCCTCCTCCTCCTCCTCCTCCTCCTCCTCCTCCTCCTTTCCTCCTCCTCCTCCTCCTTTCCTCCTCCTCCTCCTCCTTTCCTCCTCCTCCTTTCCTCCTCCTCCTCTTCCTTTCCTCCTCCTCCTCCTCCTCCTCCTCCTCCTCCTCCTCCTCCTCCTCCTTTCCTCCTCCTCCTCCTACTCCTCCTTTCCTCCTCCTCCTCCTCCTCCTCCTCCTCCTTTCCTCCTCCTCCTCCTCCTCCTTTCCTCCTCCTCCTCCTCCTTTCGCCCTCCCCCTCACCCTCCCCCTCCCCCTCCCCCTCCCCCTCCCCCCTCCCCCTCCCCCTCCCCCCTCCCCCTCCCCCTCCCCCTCCTCCTTCTCTTGTTCCATATTATGATGGCATACATAAAAGTAAATCTTGGTGCAAAGCAACAAGAATAGCATAAACTGGGGCGGACAAAAAGCCCAAACACTTTTGTACGAAGTTCTCTGTCTCACCTCGTTCAGACTGTGTGCGTCCTGACACCTTCGGCCATTCCCAGAGGACCATGTGACAATCTTGCGTGTCTTGAACGTGATGCCATGGGTTCCGCAGAATGCACTGCACTGTGACCGGGGTGTGAACGCTCCTAGCTGGCAGTCTACGGGGCATTCTACCATGCAGGTCTGATGGGCCGTGATGTTCTCATGCTGGCAGAGGTTCATTGTGACAGGGACGTTGGCAGCGTTGACACAGTTTAAAGTGCGGAAACTGGTTCCTGGGGTCAAAGAAAGAAGGGCATCAAGGTAAATGAAGGTAATGATGGTGATGATGGTGATGATGGTAACGTTGATGGTGATGATGATAGTGGTGATGATAGTGGTGATGATGTTGATGATGATGTTGATGGTGATGATGGTAATGATAATGTTGATGATAGTAGTGGTGATGATGGTGATGATGGTGTTGATGATGATGATGATAGTGGTGATGATGTTGATGATTGTGATGATGGTGTTGATGGTGATGATGATGATGTGATGATGTTGATGGTGATGATGGTGATGACAGTGATAATGGTGATTTTTATGATGACGATGGTGTTGATGGTGTTGACGTTGATGATGGTGGTGATGATGATTGTGATATTGATAATAATGGCATTAGAAATGGTAATGTTATTGATGATGATGAAGAAGATGGCGATGTGATATGAGTATGTTGATGACGGTGGTGATGAAGATGGTTATGACATTGACAATAGCGATGATGATGATGATGATGACAACGAGGATAATGACTGCGAGAGAATCCAGCTCTTATTCATCTCCAGTGAAAGAATATATTTATGTAATAAGATAACATTTAAGTCTCGATGGCCACTCTAGCCCGTAGTTGCCATTAACTTAGACGCTGTAAATCAAAAGGTACAAATAGGTTTAGCGCTTCATATCTGTACAAGCCTTTACAGTTCATATTAAATTTTACCTCTTCCACACTCCCCCTGAATGGGTCTGCATGTGCTCCATTCTCCAGTCGCCAGTCCGTAGACAGATGCCAGACAGTCCGCCTGAGAACAGGTCTCAGTCTGTCTGAGTGGAGTGCAGGGCTGGAGCTCAGCATCAGGCCGTATCACAATCCTGCTTCGTGATTTCTCGGCATTCGCACACGGCTGACTGCAGCTTGTAAACGCAGACCACTCGCTGAAAACGCATTCACCTGTATCAGGAATTATATAAAGGAAAAATGTTTTATCCATGGCATATTCATTTTGTCAGTAGCCTTGTGATAAATCCTTGCAACACTACTTCTCAAAATTTTCCTTTTTTGAAAGTGAAAAAAATCAAGTCATATTCATAATTTCAACTTAAAGCCCCACTGCACTACTTATACCTACTTACGCCCTCTATATACCAAACAATGCCTAATCGGCGCATGATGGTCCCCTTTTTCTTTTGTTAATTGAGAGCTGATTTGATGAGAAAGCCAGCTGCCAGTGACCTCGCAGGGAGGTCTATTGCCTCCTGGCCAAACTAGTGCGGTGGAGCTTGAAATGAAAGGGTTTTTTTAATAAATAAATCAAACCTCTACCATCCTGTGAAGGTCTTTCCTTGGCATAACAAATGACAAGACTGCTCACAGCTGGTTCTGGTATTGCAGACACAATACTTAGCCGTTGTATGAAGCAACTTTCAGATATCAAATTTATATGAAAGGTGGGTTAGTCTTTACAAACCCATATTTAGTTTATTTACCTTGGCATGGCAAATGGCAAGCCTGTGTCAGAGTTGGCCTTGGTTTTCTCCTCTGACATAAACTTTCATTCTCTGCTCCGACTGGACAACTGATGTTCCTAGACTGAGTTCCGGCTCCACAGTTTGTCTTTAGATCAGTCGGTAGACAGGGTCTCCACTGATAGAGAAAATAGAAATATTGTCATATTATTTTCATAAAAATGTATAGATTACCTAATTATTTAAGATTAGAAAACAGGAGATCTGAATCCTGTATTTGTATAATGCTGCTTTTTTAGAAAACTCTTCTAACATACTCACGTTAATATTTGTTAGCCTGAAATTTATATTCCCAAGTAATTCTGAGATTAAAAAACATTGTTTTTAACCTGATGACTACTAGATTCTGTTATTCACAGCTTAATACAAGCATTTCCCAGTTTCTGTAGTAATGGGCTACAGTAATTTACACATCACGAAAATGCGTTAGCTTATGGTTACTATAGTTACGTTTTGAGAATTATTTGAGAATAATTTACTTGCTCACAAAGTTTGGTTGCAACCCAATCCAGATATTATTTTCATTGAACATGCATTTACAAATGAAACAGAGTGCTGAATGGGCAAAAATATATATTTATGTTCCAGTATTTAAAAAATAAAATTCCTGTTCACAACAAAAGATAATTTCCTGGTAAACAAACTGGCAAATATCAACTTGATAACATTAAAATCTTACAGTTATAATATCAAGTTATCAAAGTATCAATTTCTTTGAAACTTCTCTCAGGAAGCCTAACATTCAAAATCAATTTCTTTGTGAAGGTCACATTCATCAGTCAAAAGTGTAATGTTGGCTCTGAAAATACATACCTCAGATATATCCCATTCTATTTGGTCACATGATCTCTCGAAGCACATCTGTGTATCATTCAACAGAGGGCAGGCTCTACCTCCCTGGATCGGACTGATTGTAATTGCCCTGATTCTTGTTCTCTCCCCTGTAAAATCAACAAATAAAAATAAGACACGATGTATCTATTTCTGTTCATTTATTACTTTTACCTTTTTATGTCCGTAATTGTGTATTCATGTATCATTATTACTTTTTGTTGTGCAATCAGTTGTAATATACATGTACATGGACCCTTTAAAATGATGTTTTCTTGATAAATTCAAATTCAATTTCAATTTCAAATTCAATTTCAATTTCAATTTCAATTTCAATTTCAATTACAATTACACTTACAATTTCAATTTCATATTCAATTTCAATTTCAATTTCATATTCAATTTCAATTTCAATTACAATTACAATTTCAATTTCATATTCAAATTCAACTTAAAATGTATGACTGCTGTCTACGCTTTGGAAACAACCACAGCAATGTAAACTACTAATCAGAGAAAGTCAGAGAATCGGACGGAGAAGTGGACCTACCTTGACCACAAGCCTGTGAGCATGATGTCCAGTTAAACCAGTAAGTGACCTCACAATCAATGGAACACTGGACGTTACAGGGTCGTTCTTCCAACGGTCCGGCCTGGGACGGGTACAAGGGCTCACAGAAGAGATCAGCAACCTGGACATTGTCATCCCTGAGGCAGATGGCTGCTCTGCTCTGCTTCCCTTCATCACCACACTTCAATCCTGCATCAATACATCAATTCAAGTGATTTCAATTAAACTGAAATGGAAATTGGAATCGAAATTGAAACTAAAATTTCAAGTTCAAAATATAAAAATTCCCAAAATTCAAAATTCAAATTCAAATTCAAATCTAATTCAAATTCAAATTGACCTTTAGGCCTACATGTTATTTCAAATTCATAATCCGAATTCAAAATACAAATCTAATTCAAAGTCGATTTCACTATTACATGACAATTTAAAATAAAACATTCAGAAAATTAAAATTCAGAATTCAAATCCAAAATTCACAACTCAAAACTGAAATCTCAAAATTCAAATTCAAATGTATGCTCCTGGTCATTGACTGATTTATTTCCATGGTTTTACAAACATTCAGCCAATGTGCAGGTGATCAACCTTCCTATAAAGCTCATTTTTGTGTCTCCCTTGAGTGGATTTATAAACAGGTTTCACTGTAATGAAAATAATCTTTGAAGTAGAAGACAGTGTTTAACAAACCTTCAGCCAGTGTGCAAGTGGTCCAAGGTCCAAACGTCCAAGAGTAGGTGGATGATGGCAAGCCACACAGAAGGAATTCATGAAGATCACTGTCTGCTATGTGAGGACAAAGCTCACTCAAGCTTTCAGTCATCGCTGCAAATATAAAGAACAATTATTATCATTGGGTCTTTATATAGCGCCTATGTCCGTCACACTTAACAATCCTGGTGCTCCACAATTATTACCTCGTCTTTAGCATGGTTGCCATTATAGTACATATACTTTAGCATTTGAAGGAATTTATTCCTACAAGTTACGTACCCATTTAACCCAACTTGGTTGAGTATGGCAAATGTAGATAAATGTTATGCCAAAGGACATTAGTGCTGTGACAGGGATTCGAAACCCTATACCTTGTGGTTCACAGTCCAGTGACTTATCCATCAGACCCAGCTCCTCTACAAAAATTAACTGTTGAATTACATGTACATGTATATACCACTTCTAGCGTGGTCTGGTAGATAAGTCTGTTAGACTTGACACTTCTTTAGGTCAGTCAGGAACCCCATGACTTTTACAAGCCGATCGCCTTGTATCAAGATATTTATGATTGTAAATCAAAATTTCAAAAAACGTTTTCTTAACAAGTTTTATAACACTACAGTCTATTGGGGAAAAATGAGTACCGGTATGGTAAAACCGTTCACTCAAAGATTTTTACTTTTCTGAGGCACTTCATGATTATTTTGAAGCGCAATTAATTTTTGGGCTTCAATACCGAACCATATCACAGACACTGATGACATGTAGGGCCATGCATCTCATATTTTACATTGTTAAACGATGCCTTTAACAATACAGTCAAACCTGCTTTAGTGACCACCTGTCTACAAAGACCACCTGCCTACAAAGGTCACATTTGTTGTTTCCCTTGAAAATGGATTCTCATTGAATCATGTACTAAAGGAACCTGTCTACAAAGGCCACTTTTTGTGTTTCCCTTGAGCGGTCACTATAGACAGGTTTGACTGTATTATTATCATTAACTTACAAACACCAACAATGTCCCTCTTTCTCATCCTGCAGTAGTTCCTGAGAGACTCGGTGCCACAATTACTCTGACATGGTCCAAACTCTGACCATTCTGAGAGAAGACAATCACCACCACAAGGAATATAGCATCGCTGGGTTGGGGTGGGTGGGGGCTGGGTGAAGTCGTGAAGACACATGCCTAAAAAGGGACGACAAGAAAATCAGTTTAAAGTGAAGGTTGCGTTCTGGAAAAGGTGGGGTAAAAAAGGTGGGGTAAAAGTGATGAACTGTCTCATTCTTGGTCTAACTTGGGGAAATCTTGGACCCTTCAGAGAGAAGACAATCACCACCACAAAGAATATAGCATCGCTGGGTGGGGGTGGGCGGGGGTTGGGTGAAGTACCGAAGACACGTGCCTAGAGGGACGACAAGAAAATCAGTTTAAAGTGAAGGTTGCGTTCTGGAAAAGGTGGGGTAAAAGTGATGAACTGTCTCATTCTTGGTCTAACTTGGTCTAATCTTTGACATTTCTGAGAGAAGACAATCACCACCACAAGGAATATAGCATCGCTGGGTGGGGGCTTGGTGAAATCTTGAAGACACATGCCTACAGGGACATCAATAAAATCAGTTTAAAGTAAAGGTTGTGTTCTGGAAAAGATGGTAACAAAATGATGAACTGTCTCATATTGGGTCTAACTTGGGCCAATCTTGGACCCTTTAGAGAGAAGTCAATCACCGCCACAAGGGATACATGCAGCATGTCTGGGGTGGGTGGGGGCTGGGTGAACTCCTGAAGACACATGCCTAAAGGGATGACAAGAAAATTAGTTTAAAGTGAAGGTTGTGTTTTGAAAAAGATGGGGAAAAAAGTGAAATGTCTCGTTCTTGGTCTAACTTGGGGCAGTCTTGGACCCTTTAGAGAGAAGACAATCACCACCACAAGGAATATAGCATCGCTGGGTTGGGGTGGGTGGGGGCTGGGTGAAGTCCAGAAGGCACATACCTAAAGGGACAAGAAGAAAATAAGTTTAAATTGAAAGGTTGCGTTCTGGAGAAGATGGGGAAAAAAGTGAAATGTCTCAATCTTGGTCTAACTTAGGCCAGTCTTGGACCCTTTAGAGAAAAGACAATCACCACCACAAGGAATAAAGCATCGCTGGGTTGGGGTGGGTGGGGGCTGGGTGAAGTCCTGAAGACACATGCCTAAAGGGATGACAAGAAAATTAGTTTAAAGTGAAGGTTGTGTTTTGGAAAAGATGGGGGAAAAAATTGAAATGTCTCGTTCTTGGTCTAACTTGGGGCAGTCTTGGACCCTTTAGAGAGAAGACAATCACCACCACAAGGAATATAGCATCGCTGGGTTGGGGTGGGTGGGGGCTGGGTGAAGTCCAGAAGGCACATACCTAAAGGGACAAGAAGAAAATAAGTTTAAATTGAAAGGTTGCGTTCTGGAGAAGATGGGGAAAAAATAATGAACTGTCTCAATCTTGGTCTAACTTGGGGCAGTCTTGGACCCTTTAGAGAAAAGACAATCACCACCACAAGGAATAAAGCATCGCTGGGTTGGGGTGGGTGGGGGCTGGGTGAAGTCCTGAAGACTCATGCCTAGAGGGGAGGCATGAAAATCAGTTTAAAGTGAAGGTTGCGTTCTGGAAAAGATGGGAAAAAATTATGAACTGTCTCAATCTTGGTCTAACTTGGGCCATTCTTGGACATTTCTGAAAGAAGACAGTCACCACCACAAGGAATATAGCATCGCTGGGTAGGGGTGGGTGGGGGCTGGGTGAAGTCGTGAAGACACATGCCTGAAGGGACGAGAAGAAAATCAGTTTAAAGTAAAGGTCGCGTTCTGGAAAAGATGGGGGAAAATGATGAACTGTCTCAATCTTGGTCTAACTTGGGCCAGTCTTGGACCCTTCCGAGAAAAGACAATCACCGCCACAAAGAATATACACGTAGCATGTCTGGGTAGGGGTGGCTGGCCGGTGGGGCTGGGTGATGTCTTGAAGACACACACCTCATGGAATGAGAAAATAAGTTCAATCCTAACGATGCCACCATGTTTTGGATCGATGAATGTCATCAATAAGCTCTCAGGATTGATATTTAAACCAAAAATACTTGTTTCATCAATAAAGTCCACAGACTTTATTTTGTTTAAAACTGAAAATGGAAATGTATATTAAAAATTGTATTCTCGTTACTAATATACCATCTGGGTTTTTTTCATGTAACTTGCACATACATTATTGTCCAACCTTGATTGAATGTTTCGGATGCATTTAAATGCAATTAAATTACAAACATTATTTTATGATAAGTAACACCTTACTATTTCTAATTCTGGAAGAAACATAGCAAACCGTTAAAACAAACAGGGTGTCCCTGTTTAACCACTTCACCGTTTTTTTCACACTGTATCACTCTGTGCTAAGGCATTTTTGAACACACAAAAATCTGAACATACAACTCACATCTCTGATTTTCTTTTTGTGAAAGAGCGCCATCTACTGTTCGTATTTTAAAGTTGTATATTCAGGTGCTAACACCATCCTAGGGGGTAGGTATAGCGCCGTGCTAACGATTAGAATGTGGAGAAGACGTAGCATGTATTAGTACGTGCTTAGCACAGAGTGTCACATCTGCATGCACGCAATAGTATGTGCTTAGCAATCAAGTGGATAAAGCAAAACTGAACATGAAATGAACAAACCATCCTCTGCTTCAAGTCCATCGTTGCGCCCGCAGTAGACCTCCCTGGTCTGTAAGCCCCTTCCGCAGTTTGACCCCATGACCTGACACTCCGACCAAGCGCTGGTAACCCACTGGTAGGCGTAGCAAGGCTCGATGTCGATACAGGGACTGTACTGGGTGATGAGACCTGAACAAGATAAGGGAATTCATGATTTAATTGATTCATCAATTAATCCATATAACAGATACAAAATTAATTTGTTATTTCTTATTGAACTTTCACAGTTCTGTTCCTCTCACTTTCTACTTCTATTCAAATAAACTTTAAGGTAATGCAAAGTTTTGGGAAATTTTTGAAATTGGATGGATAGTAATTCTTTAAAGTGTTGATATATTTGGATGCCCCTCTGGATGTATTATAAGCACTAGAAAATGTAGCCCCTAAAACACTTCTGCCTTTCGAGAAATTGAATAATCAGAATTTACCGGTGCTCCCGGTAAATTCAAAATAGCGTTTAAGGCCATTCTACGGTAGCTGCGACCATCAAAATTTCAGAATATGTAGTACTGATATATAATATCGAAATGAGAATACCAAATCAGTCGATTGAAGTCAAGAAACATTGTTTTAAAGCTAAAGTAATATCAGTCTTGAAAGGGAGCTATACAATATAAAGATTTTATTATTTACAATTTCATCACTTTAGAACCGATTTCAACCACGACACTGATCATTGAATATTGTAGGATTGCATATGCTTCCAATATGTTCATTTGAACTAAATTCATGACCCCATAGCAAAACTTTGTAATACGTTTAATATCAGGGTGGACTTCCTCTGGAGCTGCTTATACATACCATTCTCATCAGTTTCCTGTGCGCAGGGCCGTCCTCCATTCACTGGGAGAGTCAGGACACGTTTGGTCCTGGTCCTCTTGGCATGTAGACCACATGATGCACTGCAGGAGGACCAGGTACTCCATGGGCTCAGTTCACAGTCCTGAGGACAGGCTACGTCGCAGGGCCTAGAACCCTCGGGCAGGGACCAACCATCACACTGGCTCGCATCAGCAACCGATCCTATATGAAAGACATAGAAGGTTCAATTTCATTGTGTATTCTGTATGTGTAAAAAGTGTATTCTGGATGTGTAAAAAGTGTTTTCATGAATATATTTCAAGCCCATATTTCAAAAAGGGAATCAAAATTTTGAGTTATGAAAGAGAAATAGGTACAGTGTACATTCATTGTAAAATATGTACAATAAATCTTCTGTTTTAAAGGGATTGGGTATCTTTGTTTCAGATTCTAAAACAAAATCCTGGATTTAGCTCATGCTGCAATCATAATTATAAACCTTTAGGTCAGTCAGGTATACCATGACTTTTACAAGCCGATCGCCTGTCTGATTATCAAGATATTCATGATTGGAAATCAAAATTTCACAAACCGTTTTCCTAACAATTTGTATAACACTACTTTCTACTGGGGAAAATGAGCATGGAAAAACCAGTCACTCAAAGATCTTTACCTTTTTGAGGCACTTGTTTTAGGGCTTCACTATTACACCATATCACAGACACTGATAACAGGTAGGACCATGCATCTAAGATTTAACATTGTTAAACGATCCCTTTAACATTAAAGAAATCTGAAATCATTTTGAATACCAGGGTGAATAAAGCAAATACCTGTTTCCATTTCACAGCCTACGTCCCTTGTCTCCGTTCCAATGCCCCCTCCACAGCTGGCTGTTTCATTCATTAAACATCCTCCCACTCCAGTGACTCCTTCTCCACAGTCGGCTGTTGAATTCATTTGACATTCTCCCCATGCAGTGGCCTGCCATGAGTATGTGTGGCACGATACATGGATATTGCAAGGTTTGCTTTGGGTAAGTTCGTCTTCGGAAAGGCACGGATTTAGATCTCGGTTGTATGGGTATGCTGGGTGAAAAGAAAATTAGGTGTCATCTAATTATGTAAAATTCACTTTCAAAGCCCCACTGCACTACTATACTTGTGCCCTCTATATAGCAAACGATGCCTAATCAGTGCCTGTTGGTCCCCCATGATCCCCTTTTTCTTATGTTAATTGAGTGCTTATTTGATGTATCTAACCACCTGTCAGTGACCTTGCAGGGAGGTCTTATCCCCCCTGGCCAAACTGGTGCAGACGGGCTTTAAGAGTTTGTGCAGAGAGCAATTCAAGAGATAATATTCAAATAATAAGCCTGAAGAAAAAAAATGTATCGCAAACAACAATTTCATTTTAATTCAAATCAGAATTTGTGCCGTTATTCTAATCTATCATACTCAAATGATATTGTTTATCATCTTCAACATTTGTCTGTTTCAAGCAACAAGGACCATTTCGTATTCATTATTTGTTTTGGTTTTGTAACAAGCTCTTACAATTAAGACCATTGAAGAGGCTACATAAATTAAGCAGTTCTATCAGAAACGACTATCAAAGTTACGCACATTTTCACACAAATTTCTGAACTAAATTGATTAAATGGTCATATATTAATGAGATTTTTCATTCTTGGATCAAATGAATTGGAAAAAGGCATATAGATGTATGTCATATGGGAAGCACTGCAGGACATCCAAACTGTTGGATAGCATATCAATAATCTGCTTCATTTGATGGGATTTAGCAAAAAAAAGTTTAAAGGGATCTGGTAACTTTGTCTCAGATTCTGAAACAAAATCCTGGATTTAGCTCATGCTACAATGATAATTATAAACCTTATAAAGGTCAGTCAGGAACCCCATGACTTTTACAAGACGATCGCCTGTCTGATTATCAAGATATTTATGATTGGAAATGCAAACCGAGTTTTGCGTTTTCCTAACGGTTTTTATAACATTACAGTCTATTGGGGAAAACGAGTATGGTAAAACCGGTCAATCAAAGATTTTCACCTTTTTGAGGCACTTCTTGATCATTTTGGAGTGCAATTTTTGTAGGGCTTCAATATCACACCATATCACAGACACTGATAACACGTAGGGCCATGCATCTCAGATTTAACATTGTTAACCGATGCCTTTAACCAACTGCTACTCTCAATGGGACAATTTGATGCTAAGCCTTTAATAATTCTCACCAACAATCCTCCTCGTTCGTTTCCTAGCGCCTCCGTTAGGCCCACAAGAAACCGAACAGGCCCCCCAGTCGGACCACTCGGACACCACACAATCCTCTGCGCAAGGTACGCGACACGTTCCCTGTCGGTCTGGCTTGGTCTGGCCAGCGCAGGAGGACGCATCGACACGTCTATTGAGGGCGTCCATGCAGTATACGGCCCTGTGGCGGGTGCCAGGTCCGCAGTCATCGTAGCCTCGGTTCAGGAAGCATGTCGTCCACCGCCCTGGTGAATGGAAAGAGGACGGTGAAAAGGATTTAAGCAGAGGTTCTCAAACATTTTCCTTTAACTCATATCCTGCCATGAGGCTGCTAGCGCGCTATTGTTATAGTGCTCCGTGCACGCGAGCGCGCTACCGTGTGACTGCTTTGTGCAAGCTAGCAAGCATATGTAATAACAGTCATTGTTCATGCCCATTGCACTGTGCTGAGTGCTTTTACAGCGCTATTGAAAGTACGCGTGCATCAGATTATCGGCTTTGGATTACGCGTCTTTGTATACAAAAGTCAGATTGGATTTTCTTGAGTAATTCAGCGATTTGTTTTTTGTAAAGATTTAAATAACACGCACTTGAACCAACCTTAAAATTAACTTGGCACACAGGAGATTAGCACTGTGGCACTGGGTGCATTGTATGGGTGGCAGCTTAAGAGTTAAAGGAAAAATCCACTCCAAAAATAACTTACTTTCAATAGAAGCAGAAAACTCAGACAAACCAATCAAAAAAAGTTTGAGCAAAATCAGAGAACTAATAAGAAAGTTATGATTTTTTGAATAAGTATGTAAAACTATGGAACAATGAAAAGCACAAGACAAATCGGGAAATCACTCATCAGTCTGTGACGTCATGTGCTCACTTTCCACTAATTATTTTCTTTATATTGATAATATAAATTTCGTATTTTCCCCCTAAGAATCTTATTTCTTCACACCAGCATCCAAGTTAGATTGATAGTAATATGTTTTTGTGTGGATGCACTAATTTAGAGTAATTTTTTTTTCCAGTTAAATCATGACAAATGTGAATTTTGATAAACTATTTATATAAAAATCAATAATTATGAACATACATTATTCAGAAAATAGTATCAATTCTTCAAAGTTTATAAAAGATTTTGTGAAATATCATGTACTCAATATGATACAAATCATATAACCCAGGGGTGAAAGTGGGCACTAAAAAAAAAAATTGGTTTTTTGTTTTCCCTTGAGTAAAAAAAAAGGAAGAGGATTCGCGGGGAAAAAAAGGCATCTAACAACATTCCCCCCCTTCGAGTAAAAAAATTAGGTAAAAAACAGGGCAAAATAGGGTAGAATAGAGAAAATAAGGGGGGAATCAGGAAAATCAGGATAAAATAGGGAAGAAGAAAAATATCTGGAAAAAAAAAAAAAAAAAAAAAAATCGGTAACAAAATCGGGTTTTTATCAGGCCTGATAACCTTGGGCAAAGGCATGGGGGAATAAAGTTTTGGGGGATAAAAAGAGAAATTAATGGGATTAAAATATATAAAGCAGTTGATAAAAAGTATGGACATGACGTCACAAACTGATAACCAAATTGGCAATATGTGTAGTGATTTTCATTGGTCCATAGTTTAACATACTTTTTCAAAAATTTCTTATTAGTTATCCGATATTGCTCAAACTTTTTTTGATTGGTTTGTCTGATTTTTGTGCTTTTATTGAAGATAAAATATTTTTGGAGTGGACTTGTCCATTAGGGGACTTGGTAACATTGTTCAGATGAGAGAAAGTGGTGCTAAATAAGGTGGTGACTTCAATGCTAGATGTACAATTAAAGATAATCTGAAAATTTGAGTGAAAATGGACTATTAAGTATTATTAATGATACAGATTGGGAAAAGCTGAAGTGATCGATTCCTTAATTCTCCCAACTATATTATTACAATTTAATTACATTTTAGGTGAATGTAAATGGTCACAAAGCAATGAATTGGCTCTATATACCATTCCAGACATTTAAGTGTTGAAAGAATTTTAAAAGCCTGTCTTATGTCTTTTTT